>JAIEZT010000441.1:34627141-34678682 GCA_019594935.1 Periophthalmus modestus | reverse complement strand
CTATCTCATGAGTTCTTTCTCTCAATGAGCCTCTCTCTCATGATGAGTCTCTCTCTATGAGTCTCTCTCATGAGACTCTCTCATGAGTCTCTCTCTGAGTCTCTCATGAGTCTCTCTCTCATGAGTCTCATGAGTCTCTCTCTCATGAGTCTCTCTCTCATGAGTCTCTCTCTCATGAGTTCTCTCTCATGAGTCTCTCTCTCATGAGTCTTCTCTCTGTCAGTCTCTCTCATGAGTCTATCATGAGTCTCTCTCTCATGAGTCTCTCTCTCATGAGTCTCTCTCTCATGAGTCTCTCTCTCATGAGTCTCTCTCTGTCATGAGTCTCTCTCTCATGAGTCTCTCTCTCATGAGTCTCTCTCATGAGTCTCTCTCTCATGAGTCTCTCTCTCTCATGAGTCTCTCTCATGAGTCTCTCTCTCATGAGTCTCTCTCTCATGAGTCTCTCTCTCATGAGTCCTGCACTGAGCCTTTTAAAACAGTAAAACCAGGAGCAGGTTTATTATAAATGTTTATCTCCACATTATTAAAGTGCTGCAGTGGCTCCAGTTTTTCACGTCCTTCTGATGGATCCATTTTGGAAAGAAATAACCAAAAGCTTTATTTCTCATTTCAGTTCTAGAGCGGAGAGTTTCCAGACAGAGACAATCATGAGATCAGGGAGTCACTCTAGGGTCATAGTCCCTTAAATACATTTTACAAATAGATGTTATAAATACATTTTATAAATACATTTTACAAACACATGAATAAATCCCTGCAGACAGTGTTGTCCTCACCATGGTCGGCTCATACTCCAGACACAGAGCTCCCAAAGCTCGTTCCACATTTCCTTCTCGTCCTGGGTCCAACACCAGACGCTCAGTGGGTTCAGTCAGTTTCCGCACGTCCCACCACAGCACCTGCACACACATGTACACATACACTAATACACACATGTACACATACACACATGTACACATACACTTATACACACATGTACACATACACTTATACACACATGTACACATACACTTATACACACATACACACATATACACACATATACACACATGTACACATACACTTATACACACATATACACACATACACACATGTACACATACACTTATACACACATATACACACATACACACACATATACACACATATACACACATACACATACACTTATACACACATATACACACATACACACACATGTACACATACACTTATACACACATATACACACATACACACATGTACACATACACTTATACGCACATATACACACATACACACACATATACACACATATGCACACATACACATACACTTATACACACATATACACAGATACACACACATGTACACATGCACTTATACACACATATACACACATACACACACACTTATACACACATATACACACACACACACACACACATACACAAAACATTTGTGTGGATTTAGAGATCTGAGTTGGTTTTGTTTCATTCTTCTAAAACTCGAGGTGAGACTCAGAAACATCTCTGAAGTCAAATGAAGCTGGGGGCAGTGCATTGTGGGTACCTGTCCGTCTGTGGAAGCAGAGAAAGCGTCTGTCCCAGTTTTGGATTGAAGCCAGATGATTTTATAAACCGGGTCTCTGTGACTGCTCTCCACCGAGGACAGCTCCACGGGCAGACCGCCACGACGAGTGTCCCAGTACGCTGAAGAAAAAGAGAAACGGAGCCTCAAACTCAACTCTCAGAACAAACAATAAACTGACACTTATGAGGCTCCAGTGAGTAAACTGACCGATCTGCCCACTGTACGTGCCTCCGACCAGAGTGTGGGGGTCTTTGGGATTGTATTCGATGCAGACAAGTGGAGACACCGGCTTCAGTGTTAACTCTGGACGATTTGGGTTTTCTGCAGTAAATGATAAATAAAAACATATTCATGAACTAAATGATTTCATAATGTTTTGGTGATAAAAGATGGGAGCAGAGAGCTGACCGATGTCCCAGATGTAGGAGTCCTCACACATGTTGGACTGTGATGCTTGGAAGTTCAGACAGGAGTAAGCACCTGCCAACTTTTTCCCTCCGTCCGGGTGCCAGGACAGACATGTGACTGTGCGCTTCACCTCGTTTGGGTCTCTGATGGAGGACACTTTATAAAAATGGATGGAATACACTGGGATGGGGGGGTGTTATATTTGTATTTATAAAAGACGACTGCGTCTGAGGTCTTCAAACTGACACACACCTAAAAATGTTGATGGTTTTGGCTGACGGCGGCTCCACAAACTCCCCCTCGTCCTCCTCACTGCAGTACTCCTGGTAAATGTCCAGAGCGTTGTTCTGCTGGATACAGTGGACCATGACCTAAACACACAAACACTTCATTTAAAGGAGCTACAGTCTGACCCTCACATCACATCCGTGTCTGTGTGTATGTGAGGACACGAGTCTGTGTGTGTGAGGACACGTGTCTGTGTGTATGTGAGGACACGTGTCTGTGTATGTGAGGACACGAGTCTGTGTGTATGAGAGGACACGTGTCTGTGTGTGTGAGGACACGTGTCTGTGTGTATGTGAGGACACGTGTCTGTGTGTGTGAGGACACGTGTCTGTGTGTGTGAGGACACGTGTCTGTGTGTATGTGAGGACACGTGTCTGTGTGTGTGAGGACACGTGTCTGTGTGTGTGAGGACATGTGTCTGTGTGTATGTGAGGACACGTGTCTGCGTGTGTGAGGACACATGTCTGTGTGTGTGAGGACACCATGTCTGTGTGTGTGAGGACACGTGTCTGTGTATGTGAGGACACATGTCTGTGTGTATGTGAGGACACGTGTCTGTGTGTGTGTGTGTGTGTGAGGACACGTGTCTGTGTGTGTGTGAGGACAAGTGTCTGTGTGTATGTGAGGACACGTGTCTGTGTGTATGTGAGGACACGTGTCTGTGTGTATGTGAGGACACGTGTCTGTGTTTGTGTGAGGACACATGTCTGTGTGTGTGAGGACACGTGTCTGTGTGTATGTGAGGACACGTGTCTCTGTGTGTGAGGACACGTGTCTGTGTGTATGTGAGGACACGTGTCTGTGTGTGTGAGGACAGATGTCCTCTGTGTGTGTGAGGACACATGTGAGGACACATGTGAGGACACATGTGAGGACACATGTCCTCTGTGTATATGAGGCTTCTTTCATTTCAGGATTATTCACTGTCATATATTTTCATGTCTGTTTTTCACTTTCATTTTTGTGAAGTCACAGTTTTTTGTTTTAGTCTGACAGAATCAGAGTCTTGTCTTAAATGACCTTTAATCCCGACTCGTGTGGACAGAGGAACGAGCCTGAATATGGGATGAAAAACCTGGACATGAATGAGAGAAGAGCCCCAGTGCATTATGGGACTTGCTCTTACGCTGCCCAGCTGTGGGATGCTGTTCATGAAGCCCTCGTCCTTCTCCACTTTCTTGCGGAAGCGGATGGTCTGTTCCATCTCGTTGGCGTCCACGTCTTTAGGCCAGCCCCCCTCCGTGTGGTTCAGCCCACTGCTCTCGGTCACGAAGCGCTCGGTGTTCACCTGGAGAAGACACGACCAAAGATTATTTAAAACTGAAGCTCGGTGTTCACCTGGAGAAGACACGACCAAAGATTATTCCAAACTGAAGCTCGGTGTTCACCTGGAGAAGACACGACCAAAGATTATTCCAAACTGACTCTGAGGTTTAATCATGCTCTGATGCTCCTCAAAAACAGACCTGGAGTCGTGTTTGTTTCATTCACATGTTTGAGTCACACTTTATTATTCGTCTGTTACATCTCCAAAGCTCAAAACGCTCTGTTCCACCTTGTGATGTCATCAAGTGATAGTTGTTAACCAGAGTGTAATTTTATCCATATTATCTGTGTTGTTTTAAATAGTTTTCTTTTGTTCGTGGTTTAGTTTGTCACAGGTTTCTGTTCCTTTCCCAGCTCCTCATTACAATAGTTTCACATTAAAATCTCCTTTTAACTTTAGTTCAGTCGAGATAATCGGCAACTCCAGGAAATGATCCAAATGATTCTAGTGAAGGTGGAGTTTAAAAACACAGTGGAGCACTTCCTGTATCACCACATGATGACATCACAAGGTGGAACAGAGTGTTTTCAGTTTGAGAGAAGAACTCAGTATAAATCTGTGACACACTTCTCTGTGTCTGAGGTTAAAGATGCACATGTGGGTTTAGCTTCTGCGTCACTGAAACATGATTCACTTTTATTTGACTTTTTTCTCCTGGTTCAAAAACCAAAGTCCTTCAGAAACGAGCTCTGCTTTTGGAGACAATTTCAGATTTGAAGACATAAGTCGAGGCTGTTGTAGAACTCACTACATCCTGTGTTTTGTACTTTTCTTTTTGATTTTTTCTCCACAAAAAGCCACTGAGCTGATTTAAAGCGGAGTCTGTCCGGCTCCGGAGCTTTAACCTCAGGAGGAAACGAACGAACAAAGAACAACTACAAACATGAACATTTCACTTCTGCTTCAACAACTTTGAACATTTTTACCTCCATGTAAAAAAATGAGCTGAAAAACACTGAAACTTAGAAAAAATCTCCACCTCCTGAGGCTGAAGTCCAGGTCCAAGCCTCATGTTGAGTTTTATTTGTCTGGATCTCATTTTTTTTTAAAAGAACCGACTCTTTTTTTTTCTGTTGTTTTATGTATTTTACAGATTAACACTAAACACAGAGTCAGGGGCAGAACAGGAGACACATCTGCACCAAACTCACGAGGAGCAGGAGGATGATGATGATGATGATGATGATGATGATGATGATGATGATGATGAGGATGATGAGTCTCTGGTTTGTGCAGAGCCGCGGTTCATTTTGATGATTCTGAGAAAACTCTGTCTCGGTTTGAACCATTTTAAATAAATCTGGAGCATTAGTTTAACTCGAGTCTCACTTCAGCCTCTGTCAAACTAATAATAAAAATGAACAAAAGAGCCGGACTCGTGAACGGCTCTTTAAAGAGAACGGAGCCAAAAGATTCACATCCCGCAAAGGAGCCGCGTGTTTGACCTGGTCCCGGCTCGTTTCACCTGGTTCTGGGTGTTCTTGCTGGTTGTTTCACCTGGTTCTGTTTCTGTTTGGTTCTGGTGGTTTTACCTGGTTCTGTCTGTGGTTCTGGTTCTGTCTGTGGTTCTGGTTCTGTCTGGTTGTGGTGGTTTTACCTGGTTCTGTCTGTGGTCCTGGTTCTGTCTGGTTCTGCCTGATGTTCTGTCTGTGGTTCTGGTTCTGTTTGGTTCTGGTGGTTTTACCTGGTTCTGTCTGTGGTTCTGGTTGTGTTGGTTTTACCTGATGTTCTGTCTGTGGTTCTGGTTCTGTTTGGTTCTGGTGGGTTTTACCTGGTTCTGTCTGTGGTTCTGGTTGGTTCTGGTTGTGTTGGTTTTACCTGATGTTCTATCTGTGGTTCAGGTTCTGTCTGTGGTTCTGGTTCTGTTTGGTTCTGGTTCTGTTTGGTTCTGGTTCTGTTGGTGTTACCTGATGTTCTGACATGTGTCCCCGGGCCTGTGCCGCCTGGTCTCGGCTCGTTCTCTGGATAAATTCTTGTGTGAGACTCGGTTCCGGCCTCAGGTCCAGACTCAGCTCCGGGCCGCGGTCCGAGAAAAGACACGGCCTCCCGAAGTCCCGGCGGACACGAGAGTAAACGTGAACGATCTCCATGTGCAGCGGCTCCACGGGCACTCAACACTCAACCCAACTCAAGACTACACACTTAACACTAAACTCAACACTCAACACTAAACATTCAACACTAAACTCCAGACCAAACACTAAACACTAATCGGTCCCGTGTCGGACTCGAGCGTCTCTGAGCAACGAGCTCTTCAAACAAACTTCATCCGTCCCGCCTCTGAGGAAAGTCATTTTACTAAAACACATTTAAGATCATTACATTTACGACTTAACTAAACAATATTATATTTTCCCCCAGTTTGGTCATTTTGTAGTTTATTTTTATTTTTTTTTTGTAGGTTTTAAATGTTACTTCCTGGTTGGAAGTCGTGACGTCACACTTGGACTCTGTTTACTGTTGCCTAGCAACCATGAAGTACACCCCAATGTCCCAGACCTTATCTCACAAACACAATGATGAGAAAACACCTTTGTTTTGTTCAAGTCACGTTTAAAGTGTCCCAGTGCGACGTCGTGTTGCTCTAAAGACGCCGCTGCAGCAGGAAAAACCTCTGAGCTCTGGAGTTTTCACAGTGAAGTTGAAAATTAAAATATTTGTCATCTTTTTTTTTTTTTTTTAAAGGTCAGAGGTCAGACGCTGGAGAGGAGGAGACACATCAAACACGTTTTAAAACAAAAGCTTTTATCAAATGAGGCTCCTGAAAGTGATCTGTGATTTTTAATGAGTCATTTTTGTTACAAAATCTATTTCCTGAGACTCAGGATGTGCAGGTGCTGTGGTCGTCACGGTGACGCCCAGGTCCAGTCGTCACGGTGATCGAGCGTTGAGTAATTTGACCGTCTTGCGGCCGTAGTGCCAGTAGCTGTACCCGGACGCTGCTGTGGTCACTGCGGTGACGAACCTGTAAAACACACAACACACAACAACACACAAACACACAACACAAACACACACTGTTAAAAGTATTAAAGTGTCACAGGGAAATGTTCAACATGTAAATGTGATGTAAGTGTAAAGAAAACACGACCTCACAGTCGACACAAGTCAGTCCACTGCAGGACCTCAGGCCCCACAGTCATGGGGCCTCGGGCCCCACAGTCACAGGGCCTCAGGCCCCACAGTCACAACGAGTCCAATAAACACTTGTTGAACCGTAAAGAGTTTAATTTGGTGATGTTTGATAATGACGATAATGTTTGGAGTTGATTTACTTTGGCTCGTTCTGTGGAGACGGGTTCGACTCCACTTTAAAGAAAATAAACATGATTCTTAAGTTTGTCTGAGGGCCGCCCAGCGGCGCAGCAAACAGAGCAAATGGAAAACTACATTTACTCAGAGGGGGCGGAGTTATAGGGGGTCTGGGTGCAGGTGAATGAGCTGTGAAGGGCCCGTGTGTCCTGTATGTTTAATGCACTGACCACAGACACTGCAGCGCAGCACAGTCCGTGTACTGGAACACGGGAGCAGCCAGAGACGCCGCCACGAGAAGCAGCTGGATGGCCGTGTTCATCTGAAACACACAAAACAGGTGATCGAGGCTTTTTCAGACTTAAAACTACATTATGGAACTTTTTAGCCAAAAACCTTTTCCATTTTGGATGTGTTTATTGACCAAAATGAAAACAGGATAAAAATCTGCATCCTGTGTTTTTCAGTGTAGCTTTTCCCCTGATATTCCAACATGTTCCACAAGACAAGAAGTCTGTTAAATCAGTCTTTGTACTTGATTTTGAATCCAAGAATTAATTTAGTTAAAATAAATTTAAATCAGTTTGACATTTAAATGCAACATTCACTCTTACTTTACTGAAGAGAGTGGGCTTGAGCTGCGCCGTGGTGTAGCAGGGGTTAAAGAACCTGCTCAGGGTCACCTGAGGAAGGACAAACACGTCAGGATCTCGTCTGTAGCATTAGCTAAACCCCGCGGGGCTCCGTGTCGTACTCACAGGTGGAGGCACCGTCTTGTAGCGGACCCAGAACACTGCAGCGATGAGGCCGATGTCTCTGGAGATGATGAGAGCTGTGAGCAGAACTGAAACAGAGCAACGGCATGAGACGGGTCACTACGACTGACCTACTGACCCACACATCAGCCACAGCAGATTATTCACACGACTGTAACTACGAGACCTGGGCCCACAGTTAAACCTCCAGCACAGGCCCATGTTTTGTTTTATTAAAGAACTTTAAAGTGTCATGATGCAGATCGTGGGCTCCACTTTTACAAACACCAGCACATGCAGAGTTTAAAATCTGAGCCAAAGGGGAGTCCTCACCTGGGATCAGCTCTGCGTAGGTGAGACTGACGTATAAAACACTGATAAGAATCTTATCTGCCAAAGGGTCCAGAGCACTGCCCAGAGCCGACTTCTGACTGGGCCACGTCCGAGCGATGTAGCCGTCGAGCTGAAAGACACGGACACAACATGTTTGTACAGACACATCTTCACCTTCACGTGATCCTACAGCTGCACTGAAATATATTAAATCTGAAAAATTCTGCTAAATCAACTTTTCAGAGTTTTTCACCATGTTACAGTCGTTTCATCTTTTACTCCCACGAACTTTTGTTTGGAGTGATTCACGTTTGAGTGAATCTTTAATCCACTATTTTCAAGACGCCATTTTGTCAATCTGCCCCCGTTTAACCTCCACCTGTGACACGCCCACTGTGAGGGACACGCCCACTGTGGGGGACACGCCCATTGTGGGGGACACGCCCACTGTGGGGGACACTTCCTTCTTCAGTCTTATTTTAAGTCAGTGGACTTGTGTCTTTTATGAAGTGGTTTTAGATGAATATTGTGATTTAAAATGAGTAAATTATAACAGAATGATCCACAGAGATGAGAACTATAAAGACACAAACAGGACTGATTTAAACGGAGGAATGTGCCTGTGCTCTTATGTGGCCTGTGGGGGCGCTGTGGTACCAGGTCAGTGGCTCCTGCGAGTGTGAACAGAGCCAGGCTCAGGTGGAAGTGCTGCGTCATGATGAGGTGTCCGAGGACAGGGGCCAGAAGGATCCGGCAAACACACAGCAGGTTTGGGACGGTCCAGGGATTCTCGTACTGTGGACAGAGCAGCGACAGGTCAGGACACACAGGTCGGGACACACACGTCGGGACACACAGGTCGGGACACACAGGTCGGGACACACACGTCGGGACACACACGTCGGGACACACACGTCGGGACACACAGGTCGGGACACACATTAATCCCAGAGTACAGTACTGTAGAGTAGAGTACTGCAGAGTACAGTACAGTACTGTACTCTGCAGTACTGTGTAGTACTGTGTAGTACAGTGCTGCAGAGTACTGTACTCTGCAGTACTATGTAGTACTGTGTAGTACTCTGCTGCTCTCTGAAGCAGGACTGTGTTTCTCTGGGATAGACTCCTGAGTCTCACCAGTTGTTTAAACTTGAAAAGTCCATGTCCAGAGACGGGACTGTCCTCACTGCGGTCCGCCTCTGGACTCTTGCTCTGCTGTTTGTTGGTGTCACAGAGTCCTCGTGCTCCAGGTGCATGCTGGGCATTAGTCCAGGGCTGGTCATTAGTCCAGAGTGTCCTCTGTCCTGTCCTCTGTCCTCTCCAGGGTAAAAACACACATCCAAACGTGCGTCTCGTGCGCGTGAAGAGCCGGAGCCCGGAGCACGGGACTCGGCTCTGAGTGAGTCTCACACAGTCCGGGACAGGTGTGCGTGCAGGCCGCCATGACAGAGGCTCAGAGCCGCACACAGAGCCGCACACAGAGCCGCGCACAGACACGGCTCTGGAGCCGCGCGGCCCCGTGAGCCTCAGCGCGCACCTCAGCGCGCACACGCTCAGCATGTTCAGTCTTTACAGGGACACGTCCCAGGCGCTGTCCCGCCCCATGTCCCTCTGCGGACCCTCTGTGGACTCTCTGTGGACTCGGAGTCAGCGCGGCTGCAGCTCCTCACAGAGAGCCGCCATGTTGCCGTATTCTGATCTTGCGCTGTCGTAAAACCTCCGCGACAGTTGGACCAGTCTCATTCCTCCTTCCTCCTTTCCTCTCCTCGTTTCCTCCATGTGTCACCTGTCAGTCAGATGCGGTACATTAAGACTCGGCTCAGTCAAACTGTCCCCGCGGCTCCTTCAGTCTAAACCGGATGTGCGTCACCGCCCTGAGCCGGACGGTCCGATCAGGAGGAGGCAGGAAAAAGGAGCCTGTGTGCTTCCTTTCCTAGCTCCTTTAGAGAGCCTCGGGAGCTTCCTCACCACCAGGAGCTGTGAGGCAGAGGACAGAGGAGAGGACAGAGGGCAGAGGAGAGAGGGCAGAGGGCAGAGGACAGAGGGTGGAGGAGAGGACAGAGGACAGATGAGAGAGGGCAGAGGACAGAGGAGAGAGGGCAGAGGAGAGAGGGCGGAGGAGAGGACAGAGGACAGATGAGAGAGGGCAGAGGACAAAGGAGCGAGTGTAGAGGACAGAGGACAGAGGGTAAAGGACAGAGGAGAGAGGACAGAGGGCAGAGGGCAGAGGACACAGGGCAGAGGACAAAGGACAGAGGAGAGAGGGTAGAGGACAGAGGAGAGAGGGTAGAGGACAGAGGAGAGAGGGTAGAGGACAGAGGGCAGAGGACAGAGGGTAGAGGAGAGAGGACAGAGGACAGAGGCTGCAGCAGATGAACAGCGCCTCATGTGCAAACATGGGTCATTTAAGTTCTCGTCTCTTCCCCTCTGCTCCTCTCCCTCTTCTACTGGTTTCTCCTCAGGTTCCTCGCTCCTCCTATACTTCCATCTCCTCCTCTACTCTCGTCTTCTACTCCCTCCTCCTCTGCTCCCCTCCACTCCTCTTCTCTCCTTCTCTCGTCCCTCTCCTCGTTGCGTCTCCTCTGTGGCTGTGACTTCCTCACCCATTCTCTGCACAATCAAAAAGTGGAATCATGGAGAAGGAGGCGAGGAAAGAGAAATGAATCACAGCCCTCGCCTCCTTCTCCCATCCTCGTTTCCTCCACAGACGCAGGAGGAGACACACGCTGATGGTCAGAGGGACTGGCCTTTCCTCAGGCTCTGACCACGACGTCCCTGGAGTGAGACTTATTTTTGTTATTCCAGGACTTTTAACTCAAAGTCAAACCAACATCTTTATTCTCAGATGAATGTGTTTTTAATGAGGTGACATCTGTATCCTGCCCCTCGCTCTGCTCTGTCCCGTCCTGCAGAGCGGGTCACACACTGACCACTGCACAAAACATTATCACTGTGTTTTATTTTATCTGTAAAAATACATTTGTTTGCATTACACATACAACATTTACACCGAACTGAGCAAATCCTAAAAACGAGAAGAGAGAACATCAAAAATGTGACTATAGTTCTAAACAAAGGCCTCCAGGGGGCAGTGCGTCACGTGAAAGTGTCAAAATAAATAGTTGTAAATAGAAAAGATGCTGTTTATGTCACTGTTTCAGATAAAAGAGACTTTAGTGTGGACCTGGAGGCAGCACATCGCACACGGGGCCCTCACGTCTCTTTGGTTTTGTTGTTGTTTTGTTGTTTGTTTGTTACTACACAGTTTGCAGTCGATAGAGTTTAGCTCCCTTTTTCAGCAGAAAGCCCTGCTCGTTTAGGGAACTCAACAGCCCCTCAAAATCCACGACCTACAAATAAAAAAAACAAAAAAACATTAGAAAATAAAACGTGTAACACATCAACACAGACAGAGCAGAGACGTCCCTGACCCCTGAGCTGAGGAAATACTCAACTACTACTCAAGTACAAGTACAGACACCAGGGCAAAAGTAAAAGTATCACATGAGAAAATCTACTTAAGTAAAAGTATTAAAGTACCTGTTTAAAAATGTACTTAAAGAGTAAAAAGTAAAAGTATTTCACAGATTTTGAGTCTTATAAAGCTTCAAATGTGGTGATTTTGATAAAGATTTATACTTTTCAGTCCTGTTCAAAAATGTAGTGGAGTAGAAAGTACAGATACTGCTCTCAAGTGTACTCAAGTAAAAGTCAAAAGTATTTAAAATGTGCAGTACTTCACTACTTTTTCCCTGCTCGTTTCTAACAGTCCCGTGTGAAGTGTTTTCCTCTTTGGAGCTGGTCACCTTGATGTGGAGCTGGTCGGCCACAGAGCGGATGGTCTGAAGGTCAAAGTCTCGTTGGTTGGTTTTCTGGGCGTGCATGTGCAGAGCGTGTATCAGCCTCTTGGCGGCGCTGCGCTGACTCATGCCCGAGCCCAACTGCGAGCGCTCAAAGTCCAGATTGCCCAGACCGTCAGAGTAAGTGTCGGCCAGACTGAAACGAGCAGAGAAGAAACTGAAGGTCACGGCTTTAAAGGCGCCGTATCACACTGTTCTCTCTGTTCTAATGTTTCCTCGTCACAATCAGACCAGATCATTCTCACATGTTTAACACACAAACCTGCACATTTAGAGTTCTTCTCTCAAACTGAAAACACTCTGTTCCACCTTGTGATGTCATCATGTGGTAATACAGGAAGTGCTCCACTGTGTTTTTTAACTCCACACACCTTCACTAGAAAGATTTGCATTATTTAAACAGTGGAAATACCACTTATCTCGACTGAACTAAAGGTAAAACGAGCTGTTCACTTTAAAACTACCACTTCATGACATCACAAGGTGGAACGTCACACTTTGAGCTTTGGAGATGTTACACACTATACATAATAAAGTGTTACTCAAACATGTGAATGACAAAAACACAACTCTAGGTCTGTTTTTGAGGAGGAAACATGGACTAACACTACCAGAGTCAGTTTTGTGTGATACTGGACCTTTAATGACATAATCAAACTTGTGAGGATGTTTCAACCTGTGTTTCATGATCTCCACCACGTCCTCGGCGTCGTTCTTATTGGCCGTTTCTCTCAGCTCCAGTCTGGCTCTGGCCTGCACACGAGACACAGACGGATCAGTGTATGTGGAGGTAAAAAGGGGACGAAGGAGTGAAGATCTACTAAATTATACACATTTAAACACAAGCACATTCATTCAAACTGCTATGACAAACTGTAAGGGGCTTTATCAGACGTTTTCCAGGACTTTTCCAGGCCATATTTATTAAGTAATCACAGTTTTTCAAATGAGCATGCCGTCTAAGGCTGTACCCGTCTACAGTTAACACAAATTGACAGAAATTTGGGGGCTCAGGGCAAGAAGCCTCACACGGGCCCCCCTCTAATATAAATTAATAGAAAGTGGGTCCAATTCTGGCCCCTAAAACCCTGAGGCCCGGGACAACAGACCCCTCTGCCCCCCTCTGTCCACTCCCTGCCTGTAGTACCTCCGTGAGCCGGATGAGGGACTCCAGCTGCCTGGTGGTGATGGGCGTGGCGTCTGCAGACTGGCCCTGAGCTCTCAGACTCAGGTAGAAGCTCTGCAGAGTCTCTGCTGCTTCAGGCGACAGAGACGGCTGCACGTACTGACGGGCGTAGCTTATGTACTTCCGGATGAGGCAGGCGGGGATGGCGTCCAGCGTCTCCCCCGCTGACACCTGACGAGAAACAGGAAACAAATATAATTAAAGCCGCAAGCGGCATCGAACGGCCCTCGCGGGCCGCGCTTCGCACTCGGCCGACCGGGCACTCCCTGTAGGTGGCGCTGACCCGCCACTTGCCTCTGTTTTATTGTGGCTTTGGGCTGCACTTGTCACCAAACAGAGTCAAAAGACATTGGGAGCACTGATGCACAAAATGCACCAACATGGGTTTTTCCAGGCATCGCCATGGCAACACCGTGCAAAATACAAAGTTGGAACCTTGGACTTTTTTGATGGGGATGATGTAAAGAATCAACCTGCCAAATCTCACATTCATTGAAGGTCTGAAGCCGTTATAAGACTTTGAAATGTCCAAAAATGTGTAAATTTTCCCATTAGGATAACATGGGGTATTTCGCGCATCACCATAGAAACAGAGTGAAAAATATGGCATGGGTGTGATTGACTTTTTGGATCAGGATGATATGATGAGTCATTCTGGCAAATTTCACTTAATTCCATGAAACTAATGTTTTTCTCATGAATGGGAAATTTTCGGAGCGTTCCCATTAGGATAACATGGGCACTTTGGCGCATCGTCATGGCAACACGGTACAAAAAACGTCATGGGTCTGATTGACTTTATTGATTGGATGACCCACTGGAATTTTTTGTGTGAAATTTCGTAACATTTGGGAAAAAACTAAATTTTGGGCCCTCCATGCAAATGTATTTGTTATTCTGTAGGGGGCGCTATTGCACCAATTTGTTTTCTTTAATAATCAGCAGGTCTAGGCCAGAAAGTTTTACAACTGATTTGAATTTGAGCTCAATCGGACTTTTTATGCGCAAACGGGAGCAAATTTTGACATTTGAAAATTGCAAAAATTCCGATGGACTTTTGCGGCTTCGCTGCACGGAAACCGTTAGACGTATCAATGTAAATCGGATAACTTTTGATGCCCCACTTGTCTAGATGATGTCCAGTGATTTTCATCCCTGCAGGTGAAGCGCCTTCAGAGGAGTTGACGAAAATGCCACGTCAACGAAAATGCTGACTCGGCATTTCGGAAATTTTCAATCCAAGATGGCCGACTTCCGGTTTGTCAGGGGGCGTGGCCATAATAATATTTTTTTGTTTGGCATCACTCGATGAACGTGTGTACCGAATTTGGTGGGGTCTACGACAAAGTTGATGTCGGGGCGTCTCCCATTGACGCAATGTATTTTGACTTTTGTAGGTGGCGCTGTCGCGCCATTTTTTTATGCCCAATAATGCACCATATAAAAAAATAAATTTTTCGCCACTTCTGAATTTTGGGCAAATTTTGGTGAGTTTTCGGATATGTTCAGGGGGTCAAATTCCTGTTCAAAAAGCAGAAGAAAGAAGAAATAAAAAAAAAAAAAAAAATAATAATAATATTTTTAGCAAAAACAATATATATCCGAAAACATTAGAATGACAAATTATACGTTTTTCGAAAGCTCTGGACCTTCCCCACGTCACCGTGGGGTCATTGGCGAATGACGGGCGCTGACGCGCCCGTCATTCGCCATGACGTCGGGGTCCGCCATTGACCTCCCATTGACTTCCATTCATTTTAGCAGTAACAAAGATGGCCCATGCCTACGGCATGGGTTGCTGGGATAGTGGAATCAGGGCAAGGTCGCGACCTCAGCCGAACTTGTGCGCTGCGCGCACAAGTTCGGCAAGACAGTTAGCAACGATGAGTGCCTGGGCTTCGCCCAGGCACTCATCGTTGCGGAAGCAATAGGCCCTACGCCCTGTAGGGGGCTCGGGCCTAATAAAAATAATTAAAGCCGCAAGCGGCATCGAACGGCCCTCGCGGGCCGCGCTTCACACTCGGCCGACCGGGCACTCCCTGTAGGTGGCGCTGACCTGCCACTTGCCTCTGTTTTATTGTGGCTTTGGGCTGCACTTGTCACCAAACAAAGCCAAAAGACATTGGGAGCACTGATGCACAAAATGCACCAACATGGGTTTTTCCAGGCATCGCCATGGCAACACCGTGCAAAATACAAACTTGGCACCTCGGACTTTTTTGATGGGGATGATGTAAAGAATCAACGTGCCAAATCTCACATTCTTCATTGAAGGTATGAAGCCGTTATAAGACTTTGAAATGTACCAAAATTTGTAAATTTTCCCATTAGGATAACATGGGGTATTTCATGCATCGCCATGGCAACAGATTGAAAAATATGGCACGGGTGTGATTGACTTTTTTGATCAGGATGACATGATGAGTCATTCTGGCAAATTTCACTTAATTCCAAGAAACTAATGTTTTTCTCATGAATGGGAAATTTTCGGAGCGTTCCCATTAGGATAACATGGGTACTTTGGCGCATCGTCATGGCAACACGGTACAAAAAACGACATGGGTGTGATTGACTTTATTGATCGGGTTGACGGAATGTAATTTTGTGTGATATTTCGTAACATTTGGGAAAACAAAATTTTGGGCTCTCCATGCAAATGTATTTGTTGTTCTGTAGGGGGCGCTATTGCACCAAATTGTTTTGTTTCATAATTAGCAGGTCTAGGCCAGAAAGTTTTACAACTGATTCGAATTTGAGCTCAATCAGACTTTTTATGTGCAAACGGGAGCAAATTTTGAAATTAGAAAATTTCAAAAATTCCGATGGAATTTTGCGGCTTCGCCGCACGGAAACCGTTATACGTATCAACGTAAATCGGATAACTTTTGATGCCCCACTTGTCTAGATGATGTCCAGTGATTTTCAGCCCTGCAGGTGAAGCGCCTTCAGAGGAGTTGACGAAAATGCGACGTCAACAAAAATGCTGACTCGGCATTTCGGAATTTTCAATCCAAGATGGCCGACTTCCGTTTGTCAGAGGGCGTGGCCATAATAATATTTTTTGTTGGCATCACTTGAAGAATGTGTGTACCGAATTTGGTGGTTCTACGACAAAGTTGACGTCGGGGCGTCTCCCATTGACGCAATGTATTTTGACTTTTGTAGGTGGCGCTGTCGTGCCATTTCTTTATGCCCAATGATGCACCATATAAAAAAATAAATTTTTCGGCAGACCTGAATTTTGGGCAAATTTTGGTGAGTTTTCGAATATGTTCAGGGGGTCAAATTCCTGTTCAAAAAGCAGAAGAAAGAAGAAGAAATAAAAATAATAATAATAATAATAATATTTTTAGCAAAAACAATATATCCGAAAACATTAGAATGACAAATTATACGTTTTCGAAAGCTCTGGACCTTCCCCACGTCACCGTGGGGTCATTGGCGAATGACGGGCGCTGACGCGCCCGTCATTCGCCATGACGTCGGGGGTCGCCCACTGACCTCCCATTGACTTCCATTCATTTTAGCAGTAATAAAGATGCCCCATGCCTACGGCATGGGTTGCTGGATAGTGGAATCAGGGCAAGGTCGCGACCTCAGCCGAACTTGTGCGCTGCGCGCACAAGTTCGGCAAGACAGTTAGCAACGATGAGTGCCTGGGCTTCGCCCAGGCACTCATCGTTGCGGAAGCAATAGGCCCTACGCCCTGTAGGGGCTCGGGCCTAATAATAAAAATAATAATATTTTTAGCAAAAAAAACAATATATCCGATAACATTAGAATGACAAATTATACGTTTTTTGAAAAAGCTCTGGACCTTCCCCACGTCAGCGTGGGGTCATTGGCGAATGACGGGCGCTGACGCGCCCGTCATTCGCCATGACGTCCGGGGTCGCCCACTGACCTCCCATTGACTTCCATTCATTTTAGCAGTAAGAAAGATGGCCCATGCCTACGGCATGGGTTTGCTGGGATAGTGGAATCAGGGCAAGGTCGCGACCTCAGCCGAACTTGTGCGCTGCGCGCACAAGTTCGGCAAGACAGTTAGCAACGATGAGTGCCTGGGCTTCGCCCAGGCACTCATCGTTGCGGAAGCAATAGGCCCTACGCCCTGTAGGGGCTCGGGCCTAAAAATCTGTTATATTGGCAGAGTAAGAGTGATGTGATGTGAACGAGTCGGCTCTTTGGAATGTTTGGAACCAGATCTCATTTTTTAAAGACCCACATCTTTTATTTCTACTTTGAATAGATTTTTACAATCAGCTCAGAAGCAGAAAGTGAGATTTGAGAACAGAAAAAGGATTTGGCATTTGTACAAGTGGAGAACATGTTATTTTTCTGTTCTATGATAAGATCAGAGCTGAACAGGTTTGAACAGAAAACTAATTATAGATACAAGTTTAGTCCTGACAGTTTCATTCTGCTGTTTGGTAAAAAAAAGTGGCAGCGGCAGAACTAACTTTAATATCATTTATCATCTGTATTTTCAAACTTCAAAATGTCTGATCGTGACAGGCCTAAGTGCAACGTTTTATTTTGATTCTGTATAAGTTCGAAGGGTAAACTCACTCACTCTCAGTTTGAATTTAAACACATTTAACATTTTTTTCTGTGATTGTTGATTTGTTTATTTTGTAGAGATTTGTAGATAAAATGAGTTCTCACATTGGCTCTTTATATATTTACTTATATGAGTCTTTTGAACGGCTCTTTGAAATGAGATTCGGATCCCATAAAGGAGCCGTTTGCATGTTTTCGTGCCGTTCTAAGAGCTCGTCCTCACCTGGAGTCGCTCAGACAGGGGCAGATCCGAGTGCTGGAGCAGAACGGACGTTTCTAATTGGCTGCTGTCTCTGCTGACGACGGCACCGCTCGTCCTCCCTTGTCCCGCCCTGTTCGCCATCACGTGCTCAGACACGCGCCGATCATGTGACTCATCCGGGATGTCCAGCAGAAGGAAGACCACATCAAAACGGGAGAGCAGCGCCGAGCCCATTCTGGATACAAGTAAACTCGACGTGAGCAGCTGACGCCTCACTTCTGTTCACATTTGCACAACTTTATAATTTATTAACGAACTTGAGATTTTCTGAAACTGTTTTTCCACGGTTGTAATGTCCTCCGATGGGATTCGCAGCCGCCACCACAGAAGTACGAGCCGGTAAAGACGACACGATTCCAGCTTTGGCCAAACTCACTGACTGCTGCTCCATGGCCTCTAACAGAGCCTGCTGCTGGCTCCCCAACTTATCAAACTCATCGATGCAGCAGACGCCTGGAATAAGTCAGAAAGGAAACACATTTGTGATACTGTCATAACCCTAACCCTTCCGATACCATTTTATTGGGATTCGATCAGATTCCAGAGTGTGAAGAAGTAAACTAAGGCCACTCCATTTTGTTACAGCAGAAGAGCAAAAATAACTGTAGTAAAAGTCTCTCTGTAAAGAACATCTGGAAGAATAAACTGGATTTTGAGACTAAAATGTCTGAGTCAAATGTAGAAAGGTGTTGATGATGATTTGTACTGGTTTGAGCACTTTTCCTTTCACTTTTTACCACAGAACGAGGATAAAAACAGCAGTGAGGCCTAGAAAAAGACCTCATCCTTGGAGCACATGGATCATTATGCAGAGGAAACAAAGTCAGAGTTGGCGCTGTTGTCCTGTTTAGCGCTGTTGCCGTGTTAGTTCTGTGGTCGGGCTGGCTGCACTCTCTGTTGTTATTTCCCTAAGTTCAGTGTCCACTCCAAAGGCTAAATGAAGCTATCACAGAGCTAACAGAAAGGCCTTTTCTGTCGTTATTAGCATGTCTCTACAGCAGTGTTTTGCAACCTTTTTTTTTAACTCGTGGCCCACTTTTGTTTGTATAAAGTTGCTTCAGTACATCATTCACTAAAACTTTATGAAATGACACCAATTTGAGCATTTGGTTTTTGTGTTTTTTGTTGAGAAGTTTGCTCAGCACACCCGGCAATCCCTGAAGAGACCCCAGTGTCCCCCTCACACTGGCTGAAAATCAATGTTCTACTGTCTGTATTTAACCTGCTCTAAGTGTTAGGCACAAATGTCACCAGCAGCACTGATCGCATCTACCGCTCCTCTCTCTGGAAATACAGAGTGGTATCGGATCGGTGATTTGGTCCTCGGCCGATACTGATGCTTGAAAAATGTGTGGTATTGGAGCAGTGTTGGTATCAGAACAACCCTAGTACAAATATCTTCTCTAACTAAATATATTTTCATTTTAAAGTTACTAAGGAATTGCTGCCTTTTTCACAATCGCTGAATTAGGACAAATAGCTGTGTTTGCTGGTTTTCCAACACTTTATCATCACCTTGATCTGCCAGGACCAGAGCTCCGGCCTCCAGAGCGTAGTCTCCTGTAGCTGCGTCTCGAGATAATGTGACCGTCAGACCTGAACAAACACACGGTCCTGAGTTATGTCATGAACTGATAGAAAAAGACGAAGTTTAAATCTGTCACTGGACAAATCGTTGTAAGAGTGGAGATGTTTCGCTGCTCATCCAAGCCGCCTGTTCAGTTCTGGTCAGATCACTGCTGGACACTGACTTATATCTGTCTGAAACTGCCCCTAATCAACCCTTAACGACTCTGCTATTCTCAGAACGATTTGTCCAGCTGACAGATTTAAACTCCATCTTTTGCTATTACTCAAACATGAATCATTCCAAACACAACTTCAGAGGGTAAAAGAGACGGAAACGACTAGAACATGGATAAAAGCTGAAGAGTCGAGTTTTCAGAGCAGGTCTGATTGAAGCTTCCTGTAAACGTCGCTCTTTCCTCTGACGTCTGGCTCAGTCTGAGTGTTACCTGTGCTGCTGGTGCTGTTGCCGCACACGTAGATGCCTCTTGGAGCCACATTACACACGGCCTGCACAGAGGACACACATATATATTAATACTGTATGTAAATGAATACACAAAGTACAACAGGCTTAAGCTGCTCCACGCAAAACTGACTCCTGTGAGATTTAAGTCACGTTCTGAAGCTGTTACCTCCTCAAAAACATAATGAATATCACCTGATGGAAATCTGGGGAGATCATTATCTTTCATGTAAAATAAATCTAAAAAAACTATCTAATGTCTCTTTCCACGGCGTCAGAGCAGAGTGCAAACACAGAGGGTGAACAGCACTAGTGGGTCGGTGCAGACGGTGACTGACCTGTAACATCTGACTCTTGCCGAGCCCCGGGTCGCCCACCATCAGCACGTGAGGGTCTCCTCGGACCGGGACGCTGTTCTTCTTGTTTATGTTCTTCTGTCTGCCTCCAAACAGAGCCAGTAAAAGAGCAGCTTTCACAATCTACAAACACATCATCAGTCATGTGACCAGGTCCATTTAATACTGTGATGATTGTGATGACCTACCAAATGACCATAGATGACCGGACACAGGGAGCTGTAACAGGAGCAGAGCGAGAGGTGAGACGAAGGGACATAATGCAGCATCGAGTGTATCTGAACAAACACTGAAATGATCACACTGGTCCACAGAGACCGGAGACCACAGTGGTTATTTATCGTCTTATTTTTTGCTCTTTATTTAAAATTGTTACATTCATTCTTCAGGCATTTAAACATTGACTCTTGTAGCTTTAAGTCATGATCTAATCCTGTTCTCTCCTCAAAAAAACAGACTGGAGTTGTGTTTTGTTTCATTCACATGTTTGAGTCACACTATATATTAGTCTGTAACATCTACAAAGCTCAAAATGCTCTGTTCCACTTTGTGATGTCATCAAGTGGTGGTTTTCAAGTGAGTTACCGTTAGTTCAGTCGAGATAAGCGGCAACTCCAGGTCTGAAATGATCCAAATGATTCTAGTGAAGGTGGAGTTTAAAAACACAGTGGAGCACTTCCTGTATTACCACATGATGACATCACAAAGTGGAACAGAGTGTTTTCTGTTTGAGAGAAGAACTCAGCCTAAATCTGCAGGTTTGTTTGTTAAACATGAAACAAAACACAACTCCAGGTCAGTTTATGATCAGGAAACAACATTAGAACAGAGATTTTAACACATTTATTGTAATAAAGTCCACTGAAGATCCGTAAATGAAGCGGCCCAGGCCTGTGATTTAAAGGTGGATTAAAGAGGAAACACGGGGCCTTACTGGACCATGAGTTTGAGCAGGTCGGGCTGTGACTGGATCTCCTGAATGGCGTAGAGCTCTTTCAGACTGAACTCCTCTGAAGAGTGCGCCTCCGTCGACCCTGGACCTCCCGTTTTGACTGAAGTCCTGCACAAAAACATCCACATTTTACCCTGGAACATTCCCCAATTTGAGTCAGTCATGCTTCTTAAATGTTCGTATTAACCCTCTACATGATCCTGGGGTTTTATTTCACGTCTGTGTCTGTAAATCAACATATGAACATTAATAACAGACACATCAGGTCCTTCTGTCCCCGACGTCGCTCCTGTTAGCGTTAGCAACAGGTTTGGTCCCGCCAAACCAGCGGTGCAGGCAGGAGGAGTTACCTTCAACATCCTCGCTCCTGATTGGCTCTTTGGTTGCTATGATACTTGTGGTCAGAATTACAAATATGAAACTGCTCCAAATCGTCCCTACACCTGCTCGAGCCTCGATGAGCTTCATTTGGAGCTGAAGCTGTGGTGACGTCTCACTCAGTCACTTCTTTACACAGTCTGTGGTTGAAACCTTAGTTTGTCTTTATTTATGATAAATAGCGTTCACAAAGAAAGTTTCATAAGGTTTACTTTCATAAAAACACTCGTAAAATCTATGCTAAATCTAAACGCTATAATAAAACAGGTTGGTGTCAGTTTTAACTTCAAATAAACTGTTTAAAGTCGGCATACCCAGGTGAACTCCAGGTGAATTGGCCCATATTACCTTAAACAGTACTTTTTACTGTGTATTTCTGAAACTCTACTTTAACAAATATTTAGTGTGTCCCACTGAGGATGTAGCATGAATAAAGGTCGAGTGGTTCAGTCTAACTTGTCATAAAAACACAGATTTGAAGTATTCACTGTATTTGTGCCCAGTCTACGGCCCGCACTCGGCCTCAGCTTTGTCTGTTTTTATTTGTGGCCCTTAATGAGAAAAGTTTGGACACCCCTGGTTTAAAGAATACTACAAATAGACAGTGTATTACATGTAGTTTGTCCGTGTGTGTTGCCGTAGTAACTGACAACCATCTGAGCCTGTGCAGAGTCAATTCTGACGCAAACTGAGCAATGACACAATAAAAACTCACATCTCCACATCTCACCTTTAGTGTTACTGACGGACGTGGCCTCGATGTAGAGCAGGAACATGCACTGGTCCTTGTTTCCTCTGTGAAGTCCTAAAATCACAGACATTTCACTTTAATCCAAACATGATGGAGGGTTTTTCCATCACAGAAACAGTCTCCTCCCTGATGTGACCCACAGACTGTGGAGCCATTAATAAACCAATCACCTTCTTTGGTCACTCGCACGATCCCCGTCACAGTGACCGTGTCTCCGGGGACGCAGCTGTCACAGAGGTCAGAGGTCAGGTGACACTCCACTGTACGGGGAATACGTCCCGCCTCCCGCTGCTCTCCCCCCATCAGCTCCTGAACTCTGGGGCACAAAACAAACACATTTCACTGTCATAATGATGAGTTAACAGGATGAGATTTAAGTTTTAAGACGTATTTTTGTAGGTAATTTGAAGGAAAGTTTTTTTTTTTTACACAGCCAAACACTAGACTCTTACAAAACGCTCAGATTTAATTAAACAAAGACACACCCAGTGCCACTCAGAAGAGATTTAGCGTTCAAAGTGTAGCCAGATCTAGGGCCAAACTGTGTGTTAAATGTGACTGTACAGCTCCTACACGAAGAGACGACCAAAGGTTCATGAACTGACCAAGTTAAAGCCACTTTTAGATAAAAAATACACAAAAAAACTACTGTTATTTTCATGGAAGCGTGAATCCTTTGGCTTTAATATTTCACAGTTTGATGTTGTGTTGTTTTATTTTTAAGCATATCTTTTTTAACTTTTATATTATTATTATTATCCAGTGTTTTATATTGCACTTTATCACCAAAGAAAATTTCTAGTTTGTGAGTTGAGTTCACCGACAATGGCAATAAAAGTCTTCTGATTCTAAAACAAAGCCGTCTCCATTGAGAATGTTCCGGAGTATGGCTTTACCACAGTTTGAAACACCGGGTTAAACGTTGTGACACTCACTTGATGATCTGCCAGTCCACAGTCTGAGTGAGAGGAGAGCTCCGGCACGGCACCAGAGTCCGGCTGCGGCAGTTTGGGAGAGAACACTGAGCCGAAACACCGAAAACGAGCCGTGAGGAACGACACGAAGACACAACGTCTGTCTGTTATTAATGTTCATATATTTACAGACACAAAAGTGAAATAAAAACCCCAGGATCATGTAGAGGGTTAATACGAACATTTAAGACCAAAAGGAGTCTGACAGCAGCAGGTACACAGAGAGACACACACAAAAAAAGAAAAAGAACTAAAACAACAAAAAAAACCCTCAAAATAACAAAAAAATAAACTCAAAATAACAAAAAATAAATAAATAAACTCAAGATAATAAAAAATTCAAATAAATAAACTCAAGATAACTAAAAAAAAAAAAAAGAGAAAAACTGAAAATAACTCAAAAAATGAAAAAAATAAACTAAAAAATGAATAAAGAAACTCAAAATAATTAAAACAAAAAAACCCCCCCAAAAACAAACAAACCTAATATAAAAAATAACTTAAAAAAAAAAAAGAATCCAGGATCATGTAGAGGGTTAATACGAACATCAAAAATGAGTCTGACAGCAGCAGGGACAGAGAGAGACACACAGTTTTTCAATAGAAAGTGAATTGGAGCCGAAAGCCGCTAATGATCACTTCCTGTTTTCAACGTGGCGCAGCAGGTTAGATATGTCCATTTATATAAACTATCTGTGGTCTAAACGATAAAAGATAATACTGAAACCAAAGCATGAAGCAGAATCATCCCCCAAAAATACAGTTAAAAATCAGGAGCTGGAATAAATAACATCAGAATGAAACACTTAAGTTTGAATCTATTAGTCAAAAGTGAAATAATTCAAACTTCTACAGCCCAGATCTAATCATATTGCAAAAACATGAACCAACATTTCCCAGTATTTCAAAGAAATGGTGAAAACTAGGGCTGGGTATCACCAAGAGGCTGCCGATACGATACGTACCTCGATACAGTACCATTTCGATATGATTCGATACGATATATTTCCAATCAATACGATACGATTCAGAAAAAAAAATAAAGGCCTTCAACCTTACTTAAATGGTCAACCCAATTTTCACAAAAAAAAACAAAACAAAACAAAACAAAAAAAAAAACATTAAATGGTGCATTTATCTTCCATTTATTGAAGATTAAAAAACACAATGAAGTGCTTTTTGATTAATGCATGTTTCTAACTAGAGGGAGGACGGCGGTTGAAACATTTTTTCTGACATTTTCGTTTCTCTTGCTTCTCGCTTCTCTTCACCCATAAAGAGTAACGTCTGGGGGGAATATCGATATCGATACTAGGAAACAAAGAATCGATACGTATCGACCAAAAATGATTGTTCTACAGTGTGGGGAAGTAACTGAACACGCTCTGAGAATGTTCTGGATACTCATTTAACTGTGACTTTTTCATATGGTGGAAATCAAACGGCACAGAACTAACGGAAAAATATAAAACATATAAAGCTGCTCTTGAGCTCAGGGCAAATATGATTTTTCCTTCTCTGATCAGCAATAAAAAAAACCCCACAACAAACAGTGAAACAATGTTAATGTTTTTTTATCCTACGTTGCGTCTTAACACTATAATTTAAATACAACTCTGTGTGAAATATTCAGAAGACAGTTGAATTCAGAGATTCATTCTGACAGCTCCCGTCACAGAGCAGAGACACGTACCTTCGTGGGCGTGCTGTACTGACCGTGCTGGAGGGTCAGCGCCTGCGTGTGGGAGCAGCCCAAACAGCGAACGCCAGGCGAGCGCAGAGCGGCCGGATGTTACTGACTCTGACCACGGTCCCCCGCCCACCCCCACGAGCCGCCCGAACACACTGGCCCTCAGGAGCCTCAGAGGGGTCAGCGCGGCTCGTAGTTATACAGCCTGAGCACACACAGGGGGGTCAGGGCCAGGGGAAAGGACAAAGGTCTGAGTTAGACATGTGTCTGAGCCGATACTGATATCTGATATTTCACCTGCTGATGTGTCGATACCGATATCTGCACATGTGTCTTAAGTTAAAGTCACGAAAACAAGTAAACTTTGCACTTTTGTACTTTTACACAAAGTCACAATATTTGACAAGGAACTGCCTTTCTTTTTGTTGTTTTAAAAAAGGGCCCGGGCCCTGTCCCGTCTGTATCTGCTATAACAAAGAATAAACCTTTTTCTGTATTTCAAACCTCACCAGGCTTCACAAATGAATTACTTTTCCTCTAGAATTGTAATTTTTTTCCACAACAGTATCAAAGATTGGATTCAAGGCTCAACATCAGCCGATACCAATATAGAAGGATCTGTACGATACCAAATGTCCGTTACCTGGCGCTGATGTGAGGGATGTTGATGAGCGGCGTGGTCACAGGCAGCTCCTCCCCTTGGAGCTCGGCCGCCTGATGCTCCAAATCTGTGGTCAACACCTGAGACAGAGACACAGACGGAGTTTTGAGGTTGGCTTATTGTGAAGTGGACTCTTGTAAACTTTATACCTCATTGTAAAAACCAAAAGAAAAATCTGTCAACTGGACAAAAAGTTGAAGACAGGAAGAAGGAAGAAGGGAGGAGCCAACTAGACTGAGAGAACTACACTTAAGAGCGGAGTTTCAGTGTCGTTAGCGCCTCCTTCAGACAGATATAAGGCAGTGTCCAGTAGTAAATCTGACCAGAACTGAAGAAGAGACTTGTAGGAGTGAAGACAACGATTTGTCCAGTGCCAGATTTAAACTTTTGGCTTTTACTCTGGATCAGACCTGGACGACTGAGGGATTACGTTACATTATCTCCTCAAAAACACACTGGACTTGTGTTTTGTTTCATTCACATGTTTGAGTAACACTTTATTATTCGTCTGTCACATCTCCAAAGCTCAAAATGCGACGTTCCACCTTGTGATGTCATCTTTATACCAGTGTAAAGTCTGGTGTTCACCTGGTGGATGGCGACTCCCAGACAGCTCAGGATCATCTCTGGTTGTTCCTTCAGTTCTTTGGTTAAACCTGGAAGTTCTCGTGTCACCGTCTGGTCACTGATGAGCTCCACGTAGTCCACGAGGATACTGCCCTGACGCTCGATCTCATCCTGGACACATTTTAACACAGTCATTAGAACAACTTCAGAAAACAGGATTTTTCACACATAATAAACTTATTCCTGCATGACTCTGTGCAGCTGATGTCATCAACATTCCCTGGGGGTGTGACGCTAACTGTAGGCACTGCTGTGTCTGAAGCTCCGTGACTCAAGTTAGACTTTAATCTGAGCTTTATTTTAACACATCTGACCATAAAGAACTGACTTATCTGAACTAAAACAGGTGAGCTGATTTGTGCTGTTAAGCGAGTCTCATATGCTAGCTAGCATTAGCATTAGCATTAGCGTTACACTTTTTTGTGTAACATCAAACCCTTAAACAGGACCATGAGCTCGGACTGACCACATGCTCCTGGAAATGTGCTGTTTAAATCACTTTTTACTTTATTGACAGTTTTTTGCTAATGTGTGCATTATGTCGGTAACTGCTGAACATCCCAACAATAGATGTACATGTAGAACACCCCCAGTGTGACGTCACTGTACAGTATCAATAAATTGGGCTCAAAGGATAAAACGGTTATTGTGTCCAGTAGCAGTGTTCTCTCTGCTCTCAGACTGAACAGCACAGACCTTATCAAACAGGTGAATCTTGGAGGTGAAATATTTCTCAAACACTTTGATTCTCCCCACGTTGGGCGAGGTCTCTGTGAAACCTGCACAAAATATAACACCTTATGCTCCAATTCTGCACATCATGTTTATTTTGATTAGGAGAATATTACCTTCAGTGAAGTACAGGGCCCATCCTTTGTACGGACACCTGACGTCGACTGTGGTCTGAGTCCAAACAGCTGTGAACATCAACGCCACATTAAAACAGAAGAACGTGAGCTCATAACTGAAGAAAATGATCTCGTCGTCAGTGGGAACTGCTAACGAACATAAAAAACTGAAGGACAGTAAAAGTTTATACTTGCATATGAATAAATACCATCACTGACCTCTCTGAGAGCCGCCAATCAGCTCTGCTCCTCCTCCTCTTCCACTGGTCGAGGATGAAGACCCTGCAGATCCTCTCCATGCACCTCCTCCTCTCCAGCCACGAGACCCTCCTCTCCAGCCGTTACCTCCTCCTCTCCAGCCACTGCCACCTCCTCTCCAGTTGTTTGCCGTTTCCACCTCCTCTCCAGTTGTTGCCGTTACCTCCTCCTCTCCAGCTGTTACCTCCTCCTCTCCAGTTGTTGCTGTTTCCTCCTCCTCTCCAGTTGTTGCCGTTACCTCCTCCTCTCCAGTTGTTGCTGTTTCCTCCTCCTCTCCAGTTGTTGCCGTTACCTCCTCCTCTCCAGTTGTTGCTGTTTCCTCCTCCTCTCCAGTTGCCCCTCGTGGGCTCCTCTCCGCTCATGCTTTTGCGGCTCTAGAAACTAAGGAATAATGATAATACTAATAATAATAATAACACAGTTTCCGTGTTGGATTGTTTGCTGTGGTAGTTAAACTCATGGCTCTGCACAGTCTGTGTGTTTGGCACTGACACATAACTGAATATTATGATTCATTTTGCTCTTACTATTATGGAGAAAGAACTTTGATCTAGTGTCTAATTCTATCTCCATCTGTTAAATAAAGCTATAATATGGTTTAATAAAACATAAACATTAAACACAGGCCTGGCGCTCCCTCTAGTGGCGCGATGTGGAAGTTCACATGAAACAGACAGAAGTTTAAACATTTCACATTACTCCATAAACACATGAACAGTCCACAAACAGACACAGGTTCCCCGGGATGAGACGAGCTCAGAGAGGAGCCACTATAAGAGCTTTTTATCCACGAACTGTCCCAGAACAGAATAAACTCCCCTGACACATCTGAGCCACTTTAACACAAACAGAACAGAACTGACCCTAAACACACAAAACAAACGCTGACACTTAAGATTTCTGGCTGCCATTCGGTTTAAACAGAAGTTCTGATCAGATCTCACCGTGTTTATTGCGGATAAACTGTTATAAAAGCCGAAAATGCCCCATTCTGTTTGTTGTTTTGTTCGTCACGTGCGTCAGGGGGCGGGCCCCTGATTTCCCGCGCTTGGACGAGCCGTTTCCATAGAAACAAAGGAGCCACGAGAAAGACGTGACTCGAGGCACAGAGGTCGTCCCAAGATGGCCGCCGCGCCACGGAGACAAAGGACAAAAAGGACGAAAAGGGATAACTTTATTCATTTGGTCATTTAAATGCGATAAACAACGAAGCAAGAAAAATGAAAATCCTTTCACGAGTCAAGTTCAGAGGCACTAATTTACTGCTCCAAATGTGTTAGGTCAACAAAGCAGCAGCCAATAAATATGAATGTAACAGTTAAACCCAGTGAAAAAGACCACAAAATAAAGTTTACATTGGTAATAAAGGTCTATAAACAAAACATGAGTACCTCAGAACTATTGTCACCACTGACTTTAGTTCTTGTCTTTCATAATTATTTGATTAAATTTGTTTTGACTGTTAGGTGTAGTGTACGTTAGCGGCCACTTGATGGCGCGCTACATCTGCTCTATGTATTTAATATGGTGAAATTCATTTGTTACTGTAAAAATATTATTTTCAAACACAAAACATCCAAACCAACACTATTGTATAAAAAATATACATAGTGTTTGTTGATGCAAAATCTAAAATATGTGGGACAGGCAGTGAAACGTGACTTTTGGTGGATTTTTTATTGCATTGATGGGAAGAAAGATCACGTGTCCTGTCCCAACATGGCGGCTGCGGCAAAAGCTGAAAACACTCGCGCGGGCTCTAGGATTTCTATGGCACCGCCTCAGACTGACGTCATACGATTGCTTCTTCTACTGTTTCCTTAAACGACCAACAAGCTCGTGTCAAAGCGCGCGCCCCTAGTGGAGAACCAAGGAATCGACACGAGTCAAACTTTAATATTTACATGAGTCATGACTGTTCCATCCACCTCCCAAAACGAGCTTAATACTTATAAATACATACATACATACTTACATACATACACATACCTACATACATACATACATAAATAAATAAATAAATACAAATAAAAATAAATAAATTAAAATAAAATGAAATAAATAAAAAAACTGAAGCAAAAACACTTTTATGTGAATTCTAAATGTGATATTTGTGCAAATCTTCAAAATGCACATTAAAAATAAGTTGATGGAAGGAGGTGGGTGGTGCAGCTGCTCGGTGCATCCTCAGGGTCATGCAACAGCTACTTCATTCTTTTATTTTATTTTATTTCATTTAGTTTTGTTAATTTAATTTAATTTAATTTAATTTGGTTTTGTTTTATTTTATCTTATTTTACTTTATTTTATTTTATTTTATTTAGTTTTGTTTTGTTTTATTTTACTTTATTTTATTTATTTTATTATATTTTGTTTTGTTTGTGTTATGTTTGTTTTGTTTTGTTTTATTTTATTTTACTTTATTTTATTTTATTTTACTTTATTTAACTTAATTTAATTTTGTTTTGTTTCGTTTGTGTTATGTTTGTTGTTCATTTTGTTTTATTTTGTTTTATTTTATTTTGTTTTATTTTATTTATTTTATTATATTTTGTTTTGTTTTGTTTGTGTTATGTTTGTTGTTTGTTTTGTTTTGTTTTGTTTTGTTTTATTTTACTTTACTTTACTTTACTTTATTTTATTTTATTTTATTTTACTTTATTTTATTTTATTTTGTTTTGTTTTGTTTGTGTTATGCTTGTTGTTTGTTTTGTTTAATTTTATTTATTTTATTTTATTTATTTTGTTTTGTTTGTTTTATGTTTGTTGTTTGTTTTGTTTTGTTTTGTTTTGTTTTGTTTTGTTTTATTTTATTTAGTTTTGTGTTGTCTGTGTTGTGTTTATTTGTTTTGTTACCATGTTATCTCTTGTGTGTCTCACTCTCGTCACTATTGTATATTTATGGTCACTATATTTGTCGATCTTGTATTAAATAAATAAATAAAAATAATAAATTGATGGAAACACATCGTCTGATCTTTTGGTTCCAGTTGAAGTTTTCAGTCTGATTTGTGCTGGACCTGAGTGACTGGCTCAGAGCAGCTCAGAGGACAGAGGAGGAGGTTAATGACCCAGAATGAAACTAACACATAAATATATTTAAATAAAAGCTGAAATAGGCTCACGCAGTTTCCTCATTTCATGCCACGAATGAAAACACAGCTGATAATGTAAATGGTCCCGTCTGGGTCCTGCCCCGGGCGACACGTCCTCGGTCTGGAGACTTTACCCTTCAGGACCTTCATTTTACTCCTGATTTTACTCCTGCACAAAGTCACATAAAGGTCTGGGAGGAAAGTGCAGCCTGATGCTCTGGACTCGTCCTGCGTTGACGTGAGCCTCTGTTCTTAATCTAATGAAGCTGTTGATTTCATATGCCTCACCCTCCCTCAGCGCGTTTTCATTTTTCGCACAGATCCATTCAGTCTTATCTGCTGTCAGCGAGGCGAGCCGTCTCCTCCATTATCCCCGTGTCGTCTCCTCCTGCCTTCCTCCGTGTCCTCTCTCTTTCCTCTGTCCTAACTCCTCTCAGGTCGGTGTATCTGTCTGCGTAATGAGAAGGCGCCGCTCACTTTGGCTCCGTGATGGGGCCTCGGGAATTGCATTTGTGATGGCTTCATTTGCTCCTGGTGTGTGAGGCCCAGTGTTCCACACACACACACAACACAATTACAAGTTTCACTGTTAGAGACGCACAATTCAGACTTTGCAGCTGTCATCAGCATTCTCTCAGGGTGGGATGCTAACTGTAGGCACTGCTCTGTCTGAGGCTTTGTTGGACTTTAATCTGAGCTTTGTTTTAACCAGAAAGAACCTGAAAAAATCAAACCTGAACAGGACCATGAGCTCGGACTGATCCCAGGCTCCTGAACATGTGATCTGTAAATCTGCAGAACATTCCACCACAGGGACGCATGTAGAACACCCCCAGCGTGAGGTCACTGCAGACTCAATCCTCTAGATCCAGAAGAAGTAGCCTCGGGGAGTGAGGCTCCACCCAGAATCACAGAAGTAGGATTTTATGGTCAGACGGACAGTGTCTGTGTGCACTGGGGTCGGGGGCTGGTTGCACGGGGCCGGGCAGCAGGGGGCTGGGTGCCGGGGGGCTGGTTGAAGGGGGCCGGGTGCCAGGGTGCTGGTTGCAGGGGGCTGGTTGCAGGGGGCTGGTTGCAGGGGGCCAGGTGCAGGGAGCCGGGTGCAGGGAGCCGGGTGCAGGGAGCCGGGTGCAGGGAGCCGGGGGCTGGTTGCAGGGAGCTGGTTGCAGGGGGCTGGTTGCAGGGGGCCGGGTGCTGGTCGTGTGGTTGTTTCTTCCACATGAAACTCTCTCGAGGCCTGAAGATTCTCCGAGCACAAAACATTTACCTTCTGAGCAGAAATGATGATGTAAGTTACAGTAATGCTGTCACAGCGCCCCCTGTGGCCGTGTGTGAGCGTGGACAAGTATAAGATAAGTAAGTATTTATCAGACAAACGAGCTCGTCCCTGACGAGGAGTTTACAGACGACACCTGGGCCCAGGTGGAACCGGATCTGCTCAGTGCTGTGTCCTGTCTGCTCTTGTGTATGTGTGTATATATGTACACGTGTACATGTATATATGTGTATATATGTACATGTGTACATGTATATATGTGTATATATGTACACGTGTACATGTATATATGTGTATATATGTACACGTGTACATGTATATATATGTGTATATGTACACATGTACATGTATATATGTGTATATATGTACACGTGTACATGTATATATGTATATATGTACACGTGTACATGTATATATGTGTATATATGTACACATGTACATATATATATGTGTGTACATGTGTGTTTTACAGAGGATAATGTGACTCTGGAGCAGGATCAGAGTCGGGACTGACTCATTCTCGTTTCCTCCTGTCGAAGCCTGAGGCGTTTCTCACTGATTCATTTTCCTTTTGCTCGTTTCAGATTCTACAGAATGAAACAGATTTATGCAAAGTCGAATATCTCAAAGAGCAGCGGCTTTTTCATGAATGAAACTGAGACACAAACACAGACAAAACAGACAAAAGTTTCATTTCCTGCTGAACCTGAGTCACTGAGATGAGTCTGTCCAAAGATCTCTGCACTTCAGAGTCCACACTTCAGAGAACACGACCTCCACCACCTCCACCACCTCCACCACCTCCACCACCTCCACCACCTCCACGACCTCCACGACCTCCACGACCTCCACCACCTCCACGACCTCCACCACCTCCACCACCTCCACGATCTCTATGACCTCCACCACCTCCACCACCTCCACCACCTCCACCACCTCCACCACCTCCACCACCTCCACGATCTCTACGACCTCCACCACCTCCACCACCTCCACCACCTCCACGACCTCCACCACCTCCACCACCTCCACGACCTCCACGACCTCCACCACCTCCACCACCTCCACCACCTCCACCACCTCCACCACCTCCACGACCTCCACCACCTCCACCACCTCCACGACCTCCACCACCTCCACGACCATGTGACCTGATGATGTCACAATCTCAGACTGAACTTTATAATATCCGACTCGTCTCATATAAACATTTATATAATTACATCATTTATAACGACTTTAAGAACCTGAAGAGGACGAGTCGACAGAGACCGGAGCCGTCATGGGACTTTCGACTCTTTTATGGGATCCGAATCTTTTGGATCAGTTCATGTCAAAGAGCCGTTTAAAAGTCTGGCTCTTTTACTGTTTATTTACACGACAGAAGCAAAAGTGAGACTCATTTTATCCACAAACTAAAACACAGAGAAACAACAAGACTCAGATGAATTTAAAAAAAAGAAAAAATCCACCGACCCACAGGTTGGTGGTGTGATTCTCCCACAGATAAATACTGTCGTTGTGTTCTTAGGCAAGACACTTAACCCCCCTCCCCAGTGCGTGTGTGAATTGTGACTGTGTGTGTGGTTCCTTCATGTAAAGAGCCTTGAGAAAGAAAAACATTCAGTTCTTTTCAAACCTGAGATCCGGTTCTAGCCGTGAGGAATCGTTCAAAAGAGTCGACTCGTTCCCAGACGCCACATCACTGGAGCCGTAAGAGTCTGACACGGCTCAGTCTGTGCATCACTAAAGCACCACAGATAAAGCCTCCTGTCTCCACACTGAGCACCGCAGGAGCCGCTCCGAACCCGAGCTGCCCCGAGTCTGACCTCACACAAAAACGACAAAAACAAAAGCAGAAAAACACCGGCTCCTGGAACAAGTGGATCCTCCAGACAGTGGGACGTTTAAACCTGTACCACACAAATACGACTCTGTGAGGTTTAAGTCGTGTTCTAACACGGAGACGTCCTCACAAACTCACTGCAGCTGTGTTTGTTTCATTCACATGTTTGACTCACTTTATTATCAGTCTGTAACATCTACAAAGCTCAGAATGCTCTGTTCCACCTTGTGATGTCATGACACAGGGTTAACTGTGGAGGCTTAAACCAGTCCTACTGAGCTTGAGTCTCTATGGTTCTCATCTCTGTGGATCGTTCTGTTATAATTTACACGTTTAAAATGTGTGTGTGTGTGTGTGTGTGTGCGTGTGTATGTGTGTGTGTGTATGTGTGCGTGTGTATGTGTGTATGTGTGTGTGTGTGTGTGCGTGTGTGTATTTGTATATGTGTGTATATGTGTGTGTGTATGTGTGTGTATATGAGTGTATGTGTGTGTGTGTGTGTGTGTGTGTGTGTGTGTGTATGTGTATGTGTGTGTATATGAGTGTATGTATGTGTGTATGTGTGTGTATATATGAGTATATGTGTGTGTGTATGTGTGTATGTGTGTGTAAGATAAGATAAGATAAGATAAGATCTGCCTTTATTAGTCCCACAGTGGGGAAATTCCAGCATTGCACCGCACACATAGAGAACAGAAGGAAATAAAATAAAACAATAGATAAATAACAAGATAATAGATAAATAGAAATAATTTAAGAAATAGATTCAAGAATAAACTCTAATATACACACACACACACACACACACACACATATATATACATATAAATATACATCTCCTTAGTAAAGTGACTTGTGAAGTGGGTATTGCACATAGTGGAATGACACATGTTCAGTGCTAACAGTGTTCATTGTATAGCCTGACAGCAGCAGGAAGGAAAGACCTGCAGAACCTCTCCTTCACACAGCGAGGGTGAATCAGTCTGTCACTGAAGCTGCTCTCCAGGGCAGACAGAGCGTCCTGCAGGGGGTGAGACTCATGGTCCAGCATTGAGATGACCTTAGCCAGGACCCTCCTGTCCCCCACCTCCTGCACTGAGTCCAGAGGACAGCCCAGGACAGAGCTGGACTTCTTGATGATCTTGTCCAGCTTCTTCCTCTCCCTCTCTGTGATGCTGCTGTTCCAGCAGACTACACCGTACAGGATGATGCCACCACAGAGTCATAGAAGGTCTTCAGGAGTGGCCCTCTCACTCCAAAAGACCTGAGTCTCCTCAGGAGATAGAGCCTGCTCTGGCCCTTCCTGTACAGTGCGTCTGTGTTGTGAGTCCAGTCCAGTTTGTTGTTCAGATGAACACCCAGGTACCTGTATGAGTCACTCTCTCAATGTCCCTTCCCTGGATGTTCACTGAGGGGGCAGTAGAGTGGCGTCTGCGGAAGTCCACCACCATCTCCTTGGTCTTCCCTGCGTTGATGATGAGGTGGTTCTGCTGACACCAGTCCACAAAGTCCTGCATTAGTCCTCTGTACTCCACATCGTCGTCATCCTTGATGAGGCCAATGATGGCGGAGTCATCAGAGAACTTCTGCAGGACGCAGCTGTCCGTGTTGTGTCTGAAGTCTGCAGTGTAAAGGGTGAAAAGAAAGGACGTGAGGACAGTGCCCTGGGGCGCCCCCACACTGCAGGTCATGAGGTCAGACACAGAGTTCTTGGCTCTCACAAACTGGGGCCGGTTTGTGAGATAGTCCAGGATCCAGTCTGCCAGGTCACAGTCCACCCCGGCGGTCTCCAGCTTGTCCCTCAGGATCAGAGGCTGGATGGTGTTGAAAGCACTGGAGAAGTCGAAGAAGAGAATCCTCACAGTGCTGCCGGGGTTCTCCAGGTGAGACAGTGAGCGGTGCAGCAGGTAGATGACGGCGTCCTCCACTCCGATGCCAGGCCGGTACGCAAACTGCAGCGGATCCATCGCTGAGCTCACGGTGGAGCGGAGGTGGCCAAGGACCAGTCTCTCCAGTGTCTTCATGAGATGAGATCTTAGAGCCACTGGCCTGAAGCTGCTGAGCTCCTTGGCCTGTGGCGTCTTGGGCACCGGTACCACGCAGGAGGTCTTCCAGTGTTGTGGTACCACCCTCAGCTTTAGGCTCATGTTGAAGACATGCTCCATAACTCCGCACAGTTCATCTGCACAGGACTTAAGGAGCCTGGAGCTGATGCCGTCTGGTCCTGCTGCCTTCCTGGGTCTGATCTTCTTGAGCTCAAGTCTCACCTGGGCTGTAGAAAATGACAGTGGCAGGCTGGGGGGATGGATGAGTCCATGTGTATTGGGCTGAAGAACAGAGGCAGAGGTGTGAGGAGGTAAAGGAGTTCCCCATTGTCCAGCCGGGGAGGGGAGAGCAGGCAGCTGGGTGGGGTGTGTGTGTATGTGTGTATGTGTGTATGTGTGTGTATGTGTATGTATGTGTGAATGTGTGTGTATATGTGTGTATGTGTGTGTGTGTGTGTGTATGTGTGTGTGTATGTGTATATGTGTGTATGTGTGTGTGTGTGTGTGTGTGTATATGTGTGTGTCAGTCTGACTTTACACTCTGAGGACGTGGTCCTGGAGGTCGGCTGAGCTAAAGTCACAGATTGGATTTGGAGTCAGGATTATGTCGACTTTTTACTCGTTCTGCAGGAGCCGAGGTCAGAGCGAGAAAAACTGCAACACACAGAGTTAAAGCTCCGATGTCACGCAAAGAGAACTCTTCAAACTTTAATCCACGTTCTAATGTTCCCTCCTCAAAAACAGACCCGGAGCTGTGTTTTGTTTCATTCACATGTTTGAGTCACATTTTATTATTAGTCTGTAACATCTACAAACCTCAAAATGCGACGTTCCACCTTGTGATGTCATCAAGTGGTAGTGGTTTTCAGACAAACAGCTGAATTTTTACCTCTTTTTCAGTAGAGTTTGGCAATTCCAGGTCTGAAATGATCCAAATGATTCTAGAAATGAAGGTGTGTGGAGTTTAAAAACACAGTGGAGCACTTCCTGTATCACCACACGATGACATCACAAGGTGGAACAGAGTGTTTCAGTCTAAATCTGTAGGTTTGTGAGTTAAACATGTGAGAATGAAACAAAACACAGCTCCAGGTCTGAGACGAGGAAACGTTAGATCAGTGTAAATCCGCTTTAAATAAAATAATTTTACAAACGCAAATTGGTTAAAATTGGTTTTGTGAAGAGCAGATTTTCAAAGTCGCCGAGTTCAGAATCAGAACAAAACAGCGGCGGCGACAATGGGGCGAGTCACAATGAGCCGAAGAACACGCCATCCTTTCACCGACGTGAGGAGCAGAACGCTGACGTCACACACGACCCGGACGCGGCGCCGAGTCGAGGACGAGATGATGAACTTATAATTGCAATTTTGTGAAGAAAGTTCCAGATTAATTAACATGTTTTGGGCTCAACTAAGCAGGTCTAATGGAGCCGGTCGGAGCCATTGTGGAGCCGTTCATCCACTCCCTCCGCCGTGGCCTCATTTCTCCGCTCTCCTCCCATCCGCCGCTTCCACTCCTCCTTCACAAATATATTGGGGAGACTTGGACCATGAAATTAAAATATTAGTGAATGGCATCAGTGAATATTTCCAATTCTGTTGTAAGAATAAAAATGTGAGGAGCCATAACAGCCAAAGGTCATGTGGAGTGTCCCATTTATCACAGCTGCAGCGTCCACAGGTTTCTCAGGAAAAACACGACGAGGTGAGGACTTTTTTATTTTATGTGATGCATTGTTTCTAGATTTACATATTTCTGGATTTATTTAAGACTTTTATTTACAAAAGCGTTCTTGTTTTTCTCAAAATAGATAAAAATGTTGGAAAAGAAAAGGCAAAAAGACCAAAGATACGACGAGTTTATGTCTGCAGACCTGCACCGAGACGACCCTCACGCCACGCCTCCATCCACACGCCTCGCCTCCACCCACATCCACACGCCTCACCTCCACCCGCATCCACACCCCTCACCTCCATCCACATCCACACACCTCACCTCCATCCACACACCTCACCTCCATCCACACGCCTCACCTCCACCCACATCCACACGCCTCACCTCCACCCACATCCACACGCCTCACCTCCACCCGCATCCACACCCCCTCACCTCCACCCACATCCACACCCCCTCACCTCCATCCACATCCACACACCTCACCTCCATCCACACACCTCACCTCCATCCACACACGCCTCACCTCACACCCACATCCACACGCCTCACCTCCACCCACATCCACACGCCTCACCTCCACCCACATCCACACCCCTCACCTCCACCCGCATCCACACACCTCACCTCCATCCACATCCACACACCTCACCTCCATCCACACACCTCACCTCCATCCACACGCGCCTCACCTCCACCCGCATCCACACGCCTCACCTCCACCCACACGCCTCACCTCCACCCGCATCCACACGCCTCACCTCCACCCACATCCACACGCCTCACCTCCACCCGCATCCACATGCCTCACCTCCACCCACATCCACACGCCTCACCTCCACCCACTCGCCTCCATCCACATCCACACACCTCACCTCCACCCACATCCACACACCTCGCCTCCATCCACATCCACACCTCCATCCACATCCACACACCTCACCTCTATCCACATACACACTCCTCACCTCCATCCACATCCACACGCCTCACCTCCACCCACATCCACACGCCTCACCTCCACCTGCATCCACACGCCTCACCTCCATCCGCACACCTCACCTCCATCAACACGCCTCACCTCCATCCACATCCACACACCCGACCTCCATCCACACACCTCACCTCCATCCACACACCTCCATCCACATCCACACTCCTCACCTCCATCCACATCCACACACCTCCATCCACACACTCCTCACCTCCATCCGCACACCTCACCTCCATCCACACACCTCCATCCACACACCTCACATCCATCCACATCCACACACCTCGCCTCCATCCACATGCCTCACCTCCGTCCACACACCTCACCTCCACCCACATCCACACACCTCACCTCCACCCACACACCTCCACCCACATGCCTCACCTCTATCCACACACCTCACCTTCACCCACATGCCGCTATGAGGAAACAAACAGCGTCAGAGTCAGAGTTTCCTGACGGCTCTTTTCTGTGTCATGTTATAAAAGTTCACTCTGTTTTACAGTTAAAGAGAAACTCAAACCTTGTCACGGCCTACGGCAACACGCAAGGACAAACACATAATATCTCTGTGTTTTTGTATTTGCACCACTGAAGGCTTCATTTGACAGTTAAATGTGTTTGTGAGAACATGATTTAAACGGCTAATTTCCCAGTGCGAGCAGAGCAGAGACAACGCAAACTTTATAAAGGAAATTTTTGAAATGCAGCAGAAACAATCTTTGAAGTGTTAATAAGAGCAAAAAACTGAAACGAGTTTTATCACCTTTAATGACATTTCACAGAGAACTAAGGCAGCAGCTAATGAAAAGTGTAATTAAAGAACTTATAAAGGCTCATTATGAAGACAAACGAAAAAGTAGAGACGTGTAGGTGGAGGTCCATCCTGGTGGAGGTGGTGCAGGTCCATCCTGGTGGAGGTGGTGGAGGTCCATCCTGGTGGAGGCAGTGAAGGTCCTTGTTTCAGGTTCACAGAGGCACATCATATAAACTGCACATGTTTGTATTGGATTTGTTACTTTTTTTTGGTAAAAACAAAAAGCAAAAAAAAAACCTGGACGATGCCCTTCCTGCCTCTGTGGTCAGCTGTACCTCTCTCTGTCCCACCTCTCTCTGTCCCACCTCTCTCTGTCCCGCCGCTCTCTGTCCCACCTCTCTCTGTCCCACCTCTCTCTGTCCCACCTCTCTCTGTCCCGCCTCTCTCTGTCCCGCCTCTCTCTGTCCCGCCTCTCTCTGTCCCGCCTCTCTCTGTCCCGCCTCTCTCTCTGTCCCGCCTCTCTCTGTCCCGCCTCTCTCTGTCCCACCTCTCTCTCTGTCCCACCTCTCTCTGTCCCACCTCTCTCTGTCCCGCCTCTCTCTGTCCCACCTCTCTCTGTCCCGCCTCTCTCTGTCCCGCCTCTCTCTGTCCCGCCTCTCTCTGTCCCGCCTCTCTCTGTCCCACCTCTCTCTGTCCCGCCTCTCTCTGTCCCACCTCTCTCTGTCCCGCCGCTCTCAGCCCGTCCCGTCCACACTGGTCCAGAGCGTCCTGCCGTGTGACATGACAAATCACATATTTAAAAAGACAGTTACACAAAAACCAGCAGGAGTTCATCTGACATGCACCAGGGGGCGCTCTGGGCACATGGGCTGATGATACAGGCCAAAATTAATAATGATCTTGTTCTTATTTTTGTCAAATTGAACTTGTGTGTGACAGTTGTATTTCCTGAGAAAAACACTGTTCATATTGTTTGTGACGAGACAGTTATATAATTATTAAACCAACACTAGACACTATTAAGTTGTTTGTTTGAATTTTTTAACATGGGAAATATGCAGAGACTGTCCACCAGGGGGCAGGAGCGGTCACACCAGGGGCAGGTTCAAATGTCTCAAATGAAAAACGTCACACCCCAAACGTGAAGTTCCCAGATAAGTCACACATGCTGAAGAGTTTTGTGTCAGAAAACCACACAAGTCCCGAGGTCGACCCCGAGGACCCGGAAGATTCCGTCTGTGGAAACTGCAGGGCCCAGAGAAAACTCCATCTGAACGAGCAGCTCAGAGTGACAGCTCCAAAAACACAGTTCACATCAGCATCACTAAAGACGCCTGACACAACATCAACACCAAATATTAACTCTGAGTCTGTGTAATTATAAATATGCAAACGACGCCGTGAACACGACCGTCAAAAGTTTAGACCCGCCTCATTTTCACTCATGTTTACTACTGTCTGCATTTTAGAAACAAACTCAAGACGTCAGATTTATGAAGAAAAGTGGAATTATGTAGAAAAGAAAAACATAACTCTACAATATTTAAAAACATATATTTTATATTGAAACCCTCAGAGGAGCTTTTTGTTTTGTGTGAAGAGCATCACAGTCGTCCAGAACCAAAGAGCTTAAAAGTTAAACATGTCGACCATAAACTGTGTAAAGACGTGACTGAGACGTCGCCACAGATTCAGCTCCAGACGAAGCATCGAGGCTCGAGCAGGAACAGAGACGATTTAGTGAAATAAAAACCCAGGATCATGTAGAGGGTTAATACGAACATTTAAGACCAACATGAGTCTGAAGCAACAGAGACAGAGAGAGACAGTTTATCAAAAAACAAAAAATCAACTCAAAATAACAAAATAAATAAAAAAACAAAACAAAACCAAAACAAAAAACAAACAAACCTCAAAATAACAAAAAAATAATAATAAATGTATATTAATAATAATAAAAAAAAACCTTTAAAAAATCCTTTCAAAATCACTCAAAATAATAAACAAAAAAAAACAAAAAAAAAAAAAAAAAAAAAAAAAAAAAACACCCAAAAAAACCCAGGATCATGTAGAGGGTTAACACAAGACCAAAGTGAGTTGACAGCAGCAGAGACAGAGAGAGACACAGTTTTTACACAGAAAGTGATGGAGTCGATGGAGCAGGAAGTGCGACATGATCACTTCCTGTTTGGAACGTAGCAGCTAGCAGGTTAGCTCTGTCCATTTATATAAACAGTCTATGTGGAAGACGAAGGTGAAAACCAGATTTCACGGCTGTGCTGATCTGTTTGTTGAGAATCATTTCAGTTTTCTTTCAGTTTTTTCTTTTATTTTGGGCCAACTGAGCCTCGACATCAGTCCAACCAGGCCGTCAGGGCCTTCTGCACACTAAGACAAGGAAGAATATACATTTACACCCAGTTCCTTTATATTATAGTGTAAAAACAAAACATAAATACAAACAGCTTTGTTTGTTTCACAGTTTGTTCTGTATTTTAAAAAAAATTCTAATTAGAGACGAAAAATCACACCTGCCTCACCACAAGAGCTGTGTTTTATATTTTCTCACTAACACTGAGCTGTTCAAATCCACAACTGCAGGATAATTTATGTGCTCCTTTGATTTTAGGGAAGTAACTGTACTCTCATACCACCAAATGAAAGAGTAACTGTACCAGGTTAAGGTTACTCTGAGTATTTTGGGTATTTGTTGCTTCTGAACATTGGAAACAGGAAAATAAATCTGGTAGTGATCAGCATAAAAATGAAAAAAACAAAAAAACAAAACATGCTGTACCTAAAGAAACGCGCACACAGCAGGAGAAAGTAAATAATAGAATAGAAAAAAAATAGAATTGGGCCAAGTACTGACCCCTGGGGGACTCCACAGAGCAAAAGAGCAGCAGATGAGGTGGCCTCCCCCAGCTGGACAAAAACAAAAACTGATAAAGTTGTATATTTTCTCTATCGGCACAAAAGCTTCAGAAAGTGGTTCATTTATTCAGCCCCAAATATCTGTCGCCTGAAACTCGATGAGTTTTACAGAAATAACAAGAAAAGAAATAATAATAATAATAAGGTTCAGAGTCTGTGAATCACAAATTTGGATATTTTTTCAAAACTGAATCGAGTTTTTGTTTTAGGAAAGAAAACTGAAGCTCTATTTTTGCTTCAGATGACTTTTTGTCACAGGTTCGTTGCCGTGTCGTATTTTCTGAAAATTGAATCTAAAATGAACAAAGATCAGTGATTTTTCAGAAAGACACAGACTCTTCACAAACTAGAACACTCTGAAAGCAGCACGTCGTAATCAATGAGATTGTAATCAAGTGGTTCTGAGGCTTTGAAGACGGAGCTTTCATCTGCTGCAAAACAACAGTGAACAGAGCAAAGAGCCACGTCCAGCACGACCCGGACGCCGCGGACCAGGAGGCGGGGTTATGGGACGAGTCACACAGAAAACCTATGAATAAACAATTATTAATAGAGTTAATGGAGTTAACAGCAAAACCAGAGGCCTCCATTTTGAAAAAACAAAAGTGTTTGTTTTTTATTAACATGTTCTACAGATTTTATCAATAACAATAATACAAAGTGGATTTTATCAAGACAGAAATAATAAAACTGTGTAATTAATATGATTATGCCCTCGGTCCATTCATGACGGATTCTGGCTTCATCTGAGAGACTCAGTCAGGACAAATAAGTCGATATTTTATGTTCTGGTCATTTTCAAGCATGTTTTTGTGTATTTTGGCAAAGGAAATGACAATATCTGCTCTCTTTACTGCGGGCGAGGATCAAAATGGTCAAAAATAGAGACACCTGGGACATTTCTTGTGTAAAACTGGGATAAATCACTGGTTTTGTATAAATCTGTTGGGACGGGGGGTTGTCCCGGGTCAATAGGAGCGTCTGGTCAGCCTGACCACGGATCCAGACTGACCGTGTTCCACTTTCTGAACAGAAGAGCGTAAACGTCACGTGAGCGCCTCAAACTCTAGAACACTGTGTGACCCTGTTAAATGAGACTTCATAATTGGATTGTGTTACAAACCTCTGCAGCTCTCAGGACATTTACTCGACTCCCACTGGTCCTGTCACAGCGGAGACTGAAGATTGAAGACTAAAGACTGAAGACTAAAGACAGAAGACAGGAGACAGAAGACTGAAGACTGAAGATTGAAAACAGAAGACTGAAGACAGGGGACTGAAGACTCAAGACTGAAGATTGAAGACAGACGATTCAAGACTCAAGACTAAAGACTGGAGACTGTCTGACTGTCTTTAGACATGAAAACGCAGCTGATTTAAAGCTCCTGTGTTACACAAAACTGACTCCTGTAGTTTTAAGTCGTGTTATAATGTCGATAAAGTGTCAAAAACAGACCTGGACTTGTGTTTTGTTTCATTCACATGTTTGAGTCACACTTTATTATTCGTCTGTAACATCTACAAACCTCAAAATGCTCTGTTCCACCTTGTGATGTCATCAAGTGGTAGTTTTCAAATGAACATCTCCTTTTACCTTTAGTTCAGTCGAGGTTAGAGCAGTTCCAGAACAGAAATGATCCAGATGATTCTAGTGAAGGTGGAGTTTAAAAACACAGTGGAGCACTTCCTGTATTACCACATGATGACATCACAAGGTGGAGCAGAGTGTTTTCAGTTTGAGAGCTGTTGTTTTTTTGAGAAGTTTGAGTGTTATTTGAGAGGGACGTGTTCAGCACAAATCACCTGTTCTAGTTCAGATGGACCAGCTCTTTCTGGTCGGATTGTGTGAAAATAAAACTGTTAGATTAAAGTCTAAAGTATTTCAGACTCACACTCTTGTTTTTACATAAATAAAAAGTCGTGGTCACAGGTGGAGCTGTTAAAGCTGCTGTCCTTCTTAAAGTGACGGCTCTGGAGCAGATGGAGGGAGCGTGACCTCTCCTCTTCACATCACACTCTCATTAATTACACCACAGGCTCCGGACGACGCCGCGATTCGATGAAAACGTCACAAAAACAGGAGCGAATCCAAACAACTTCAAAATATGTTCAGATTCAGAATAATTCACAAGTTTTTATTCAGTAAATACATATTTTACAGCCAAACAACATTAGAAAAAGTGTTTGGTTCAAACTCTTCAAAGAGAAAATGAAAATACACAAAAGTTATTTAAAATACAGTTAATGCTTTTTGGGTCAGAGGTTTGGTTAGAACAAGATGAGGTTAGAGCTGGGATTAGGTTAGAGCTGGGATTAGGTTAGAGCTGGGATTAGGTTAGAGCTGGGATTAGGTTAGAGCTGGGATTAGGTTAGAGCTGGGATTAGGTTAGAGCTGGGATTAGGTTAGAGTTGGGATTAGGTCAGAGCTGGGATTAGGTTAGAGTTGGGATTAGGTCAGAGCTGGGATTAGGTCAGGGTTGGGATTAGGTTAGAGTTGGGATTAGGTTAGAGTTGGGATTAGGTCAGAGCTGGGATTAGGTCAGGGTTGGGATTAGGTTAGAGTTGGGATTAGGTTAGAGTTGGGATTAGGTTAGGGTTGGGATTAGGGGGGTTGGGGCCATTTGGACCCAGTTTCCACAGAACAGAAAAAAACTCTGGGAGCTTTTTTTACACTTTACAGTTTGTACAAACATCTAAAGTCTGTTACTCGTGAAGTGCCACAGAGACGTCTGCTCTGACCCTCTGCGTCGAGGCTGAAGTTTCATGTTTCCTCACGACTGTGACTGTCATCGTTTGTTTTTCATAGTTCATGGGGTATCGACTTCCACAAGTTTGATGAAAAATAATAAAATATAATTTTATTTTAATATTTAAAGGTCAGTGCATAATCTTCCCATTTAAACTACAATTTAAAAAAGAACAAACACGAATAAAATACATTTCAGTGAAATACGCCACTCGGAGCTGCAGTGTGAGGATGAAAGAGCCGCACGTGGCTCCGGAGCCGCACGGGGCTCCGGAGCCGCACGTGGCTCCGGAGAGCCGCACGTGGCTCCGGAGCCGCACGTGGCTCCGGAGCCGCACGTGGCTCCGGAGCCACACGCGGCTCCGGAGCCGCACGTGGCTCCGGAGCCGCACGTGGCTCCGGAGCCGCACGTGGCTGGCCCCTGGGCATGTCGCTGACCCCTGGGTCAGAGGTCAGAGGTCAGTGTTAGAGTATGATTATTGTTTTTTACTTTGTGCAAACTGTCCTCTTCTGTACTTGTCACACGTCTCTCTCAGATTCATCAGTTTAAAGTTTGTGTCCGAGTCTGTCGGGTTTCAGTGGGTTAAACACGTGTTAACGTTGTGACCTCACCTCACTCTTCACTTCTTCACTCTTCACTTCTTCACTCTTCACTTCTTCACTCTTCACTTCTTCACTCTTCACTTCTTCACTCTTCACTTCTTCACTCTTCACTTCTTCACTCTTCACTTCTTCACTCTTCACTTCTTCACTCTTCACTTCCTCACTTCTTCACTTCTTCACTCTCTCACTTCTTCACTCTTCACTTCTTCACTCTTCACTTTCTTCACTCTTTACTTCTTCACTCTTCACTTTCTTCACACACTCTTCACTTTCTTCACTCTTCACTTCTTCACTCTTCACTTCTTCACTCTTCACTTCTTCACTCTTCACTTCTTCACTCTTCACTTCTTCACTCTTCACTTCTTCACTCTTCACTTCCTCACTCTTCACTTCTTCACTCTTCACTTCTTCACTCTTCACTTCTTCACTCTTCACTTCTCTCCTCCTCCGCCTCTACACTGATGCGTGGTGTGTATTTGATCCTGAGAGTTTCCTTGTTCAAACGTGGATAGTATTGCAGAATAACGCTCCTGCTGTTACTATCTGCTCCCGTCTGTTTGACTCAGGATCAGAATGTTTCAGAAGAAAGTAGAAAGTCCCAAACATCGGGGGTATTCCATCATCCGGGTTTATCCTGAAATCCGGAGCTGAAACCAGCTCCATCTCCAGCCTAAGCCTCGAGGCGCTTCATGAAAGAAATAAGTCTGAGTCCAACCAAAGTTAATTCAGGCTTGAAGTTTAAAGTGAGATTTGTGCAGGCTCCGGGTGAGGCTGCGGAGGCCAGATCAGCAGAGCAACAAAGTAACTGTAAACAGGCCCAAAGTGAGATGTTTTTTTATGATCTGACTGAGCGAGAGGAGAAAACGCAGGAGGACTATAGTTTGATTTGGGACAGTAGTTTGAGGAGGTGGCACAGAGTCTGGTTAATGTGGAGAATGAAGTTTCCTGTCGTCTTCCTGATGCACGGAGGCTTCTCCCTGTGGAGCTTGTTCCTCTGGACATAAAAGTGAAGCTGTAATGGGACTATTTGCACGTCACGAGAATCAGAAACGACAAATCAGCCCATATATGTGTGTGGTCTGAGTTTGACAGAGAGACGAGACAGAGGAGAAAGACCAGACCCCACTGAAGACCAGCTCATGGTCAGAGTCCAGAGCAGCGTCTGTGTCTGTGCTACAGCTGCACTGCTTCAGCCACATGTGCAACAGAACTGTAATGAAATAATGACCAGAGACTTTCACATGATTGTGCCAGTTTGACGACGAGTGTGACGTCCACACGTGTGTGTCCAGTGGAGCACGCGGCCGGGGGTCATTAAAAGTCTCAGACGACACGTGGCTCATGAGTCACGTTCAAAGTGAATCAGACGAGACGAGTGGATGAAACACAGAGGAGCCTGTGCGGAAACGTCTCATTAAAGCGATTCTTTTGATATTCACCTCCACAACAACAGGGGGCGCTTCCACTGACTGTGCCCTGCCCCAGGTACGAGGGTTAGGGACCGTCAATAAATGACTGTTATAGTGAATGAAGTGTGATTAAAACTCTTGAAGTGATGAAAGACAATTATATATTTAAAAAAATAAAACACTTCAAACTAATGGAAAAATATTAAATGTTTAGTGCACATGTGTTTTATAAACATGTTTTATATTTTTACTGCATTTTGTAAAGATCCACAACACAAGTAAAAAATCTGAGGTAAAGAAAGCCAAGACAAATGTATTTACTTTGGGAATTTTATAGATTTTTTCTATAAAATTTGCCTCACTGATCGGAACCTGTTGGAGTGTCCATCCAGCCCCCACCCCAGGCCTGGCTCCAGGGAGGGGCCCCGGGAGACGCCAGTATGGGCGACGTAAAAGGCCCGACGTAAAGGGCCCGACGTAAAGGGCGTCTGAACTGCTCTTAGTCTGACCCGTCCCATGAGCCTGTTTGGGAGACCCCACCAGAGCCATGAAGCCCCCGACAGCTCCAGGATCATTCAGGCTCAAACCGTCTCCACATTAGGGTGGAGGTGCTAGAGCCGTGTTTTCTATTTTTCTTTCTAATTCTGTGCAGTTCAAAGCCACAACTGCATGATAAATTACCACAATCCTTTGATTTTAGTAAAGTAACTGTACTCTGAATACCACCTTGTGAAAGTAACTGAACCAGATTACTGTAGAGGTACTCTGAATGAGTATTCAGAATATGTATTTTCAGTACATACATTTAGTTGCTTCCCAAAGCTGCTCTTAAGCAGCTGCTGTCGGGCTGTCAGAGAGAGAAAACACACACAGACTGATGAGGAGAGGGAGGCTGCAGCTCTCGGGCTTAACAGCAGCCTGATAGATGACTGAAGAAGACTCAAACGTCAGGGTTATTGATGGCCCACCGCCGGCTCTAAAAATACAACAGCTCTGACCTGAACCCTTGCTCCACATCAGGCTCCTCTGGGCTGACCCTCCGCCCAGCCTCACAGCCTCACACACCCTCCACACACCCTCCACGCTTCTGTATTCACCACGCTAACGCTAAAGTGAGCACTAAACACTGCACAAACGTATCTCACATCAGGGACAGAAACAGCACGAGAATACAAGCAATTTTACATTTAACACTTCAATAAAAGAGTAATTCAGTGACTCCAGTATGTGCCATGTTAATATAGAAAAGAATGACTCCTCTTCTTCGTCCTCCACCCGAGACCCTCTGCTTTAAAACTGCTACAGAATCAATTCATTCTATTGAGAGACGCTTAATTAATGGAATAAAACCTTGTCAAAAGTACAGAGTGTGGACCAGCAGGAGAGTGAGGGGCGGCCCTGTAAAGCCTCGTCTGTAAGGTCTCGTCTGTAAAGCCTCGTCTGTAAAGTCTCATCTTTAAAGTCTCATCTGTAAAGCCTCGCCTGTAAAGCCTCGTCTGTAAAGCCTCGTCTGTAAAGTCTCGTCTGTAAAGCCTCGTCTGTAAGGTCTCGTCTGTAAAGTTTCGTCTGTAAAGCCTCGTCTGTAAGGTCTCGTCTGTAAAGCCTCGTCTGTAAAGTCTCGTCTGTAAAGCCTCGTCTGTAAAGTCTCGTCTGTAAAGGTCTCGTCTGTAAGGTTTCGTCTGTAAAGCCTTCGTCTGTAAGCCTCGTCTGTAAAGTCCTCGTCTGTAAAGCCTCGTCCTGTAAAGCCTCGTCTGTAAAGCCTCGTCTGTAAGTCTCGTCTGTAAAGCCTCGTCTGTAAGGTCTCGTCTGTAAAGCCTCGTGTGTAAAGCCTCGTCTGTAAGGTCTCGTCTGTAAAGCCTCGTCTGTAAAGTCGCCTCTTTAAAGTCTCGCCTGTAAAAAGCTCGCCTGTAAAGCCTCGTCTGTAAAGCCTCGTCTGTAAAGCCTCGTCTGTAAAGCCTCGTCTGTAAAGTCTCGTCTGTAAAGTTTCGTCTGTAAAGCCTCGTCTGTAAGGTCTCGTCTGTAAAGCCTCGTCTGTAAAGTCTCGTCTGTAAAGCCTCGTCTGCAAAGTCTCGTCTGTAAAGCCTCGTCTGTAAGGTCTCGTCTGTAAAGTTTCGTCTGTAAAGCCTCGTCTGTAAAGTCTCGTCTGTAAAGCCTCGTCTGTAAAGCCTCGCCTGTAAAGCCTCGTCTGTAAAGCCTCGTCTGTAAAGCCTCGTCTGTAAAGTCTCGTCTGTAAAGCCTCGCCTGTAAAGCCTCGCCTGTAAAGCCTCGTCTGTAAAGCCTCGTCTGTAAAGCCTCGCCTGTAAAGCCTCGCCTGTAAAGCCTCGTCTGTAAAGCCTCGTCTGTAAAGTCTCGTCTGTAAAGCCTCGTCTGTAAAGCCTCGTCTGTAAAGCCTCGTCTGTAAAGCCTCGTCTTTAAAGTCTGTAAAGCTGTAAAGCCTCGTCTGTAAAGTCCTCGTCTGTAAGCCTCGCCTGTAAAGCCTCGCCTGTAAAGCCTCGCCTGTAAAGCCTCGCCTGTAAAGCCTCGCCTGTAAAGCCTCGCCTGTAAAGCCTCGTCTGTAAAGCCTCGTCTGTAAAGCCTCGTCTTGTAAAGCCCGCGCCTAAAGCCTCGCCTGTAAAGCCTCGCCTGTAAAGCCTCGCCTGTAAAGCCTCGCCTGTAAAGCCTCGCCTGTAAAGCCTCGCCTGTAAAGCCTCGTCTGTAAAGCCTCGCCTGTAAAGCCTCGCCTGTAAAGTCTCGTCTGTAAAGCCTCGTCTGTAAAGCCTCGCCTGTAAAGCCTCGCCTGTAAAGCCTCGTCTGTAAAGCCTCGTCTGTAAGTCCTCGTCTGTAAAGTCTCGTCTGTAAAGCCTCGCTCTGTAAAGCCTCGTCTGTAAAGTCTCGCCTGTAAAGCCTCTTCTGTAAAGCCTGTCTTCGCTTTAGCTAAGGCTTCTCCACAAGAAAACAGACGACAGAACAGGAGAGAGCGCAGACTCCAGATATAAACATAAAGTCATAATCTCTCACCAAACACTGACTTGATCTGGTAATAAAACGTCGTATTTCCAGTGATGACAACTTTATATGTTGATCCGATATGAGTCACAAAACAAAGTACGAACACGACAGCTGTTTCCTGTTTACTGATGCAGGCTCGTGTACGAAGAGCAGAATGAGCCAAACCCACTGCGCCACATAAGAGAAGCGACGCCGCGGCGGAGGCTCCGACCACGGAGACAGACGACAGACCCGACAGACCCGAGGCCCCAAACGAGCGAGCCGGAAGGAAGAGCGGCTAAAACGAGACGTGCTCCAGCCGGAGCAGACCTCGTTCTTGTTGTCAGGTGTTGCATTAAAAGTCCACACACAGAAGAACCCAGCAGCTCATTCAGACGGAGTCAAAAGTGATAATTAAAAGCAGGTCCCACGGGAGGCCTGGATAATTGTCTTTGTGCGGCGCGACACTTTGACCCACTTAAACACGAACAACTCAATTGGACACGAAATTAAGTTCAGAATTCAGAAGTAATATGCACCGGAAAAATGAAGTCAACGCGCCACATCCACGTTAGCGTTTATATTTTAAGATGTGGGGGAGGATTCAAATCAGGTTTAATTATAGACGGTTTATATAATGGACAGAGCTAAACTGCACCGCCGCGTTACAAATAAGAAGTGATCATGTTCGCACTTCCTGCTCCATCGACTCTGGCTCCAATTCACTTTCTGTATAAAAACTGTCCCACTCTCTCTGTCTCTGCTGCTTCAGACTCATTTTGGTCTTAAATGTTCGTATTAACCCTCGACATGATCCTGGGGTTTTTATTTCACGTCTGTGTCTGTAAACACATATTGAACATTAATAACAGACACATCAGGTCCTTCTTTCCCCCGACGTCGCTCCTGTTAGCGTTAGCAAAGGTTTGATTGACAGTGTAGCTATGGAAGGGGCGTTACCTTCAACAGCCTCGCTCCTGATTGGCTCTTTGGCTGCTATGATAGTCGCAGGTCGACACTTGACTCCACATCGCCCCCTACACCTGCTCCACCCTCGACGAGCTTCATGTGGAGGTGAAGCTGTGGTGACGTCTCAGTCTCTTCTTCACAGTCTGTGGTTTGACGTCTCCCCTGCAGAGTTTAATGTGGAGACTCTAAAATCTCGCCATTTCGTCCGAGAGGCGGGACTTAACCTCTATTGTAAACCATGGCAACCCACGTTTTCAACAGTGTTTTCTGTTCATAAGAGCTGCTGCTGCCAGGTCTAAAAGTCAGACTTTTGACAAAGTGAATTTAGACCTAAAATTATAACAACTGACGCATCAGTGGCACCGATTTCCCCCAAAAAACTTTCACCAAACACAGAGTCAGAGCTGAAGCTGCAAACGGAGATTTGTGACGATATATTATCACATTTATCACACAAGTCAGAGTCAGGACCAGGACCAGAGTCAGGACCAGAGTCAGGACCAGGACCAGAGTCAGGACCAGAGTCAGGACCAGAGTCAGGACCAGGACCAGAGTCAGGACCAGAGGTCAGGACCAGAGTCAGGCCAGAGTCAGGACCAGAGTCAGGACCAGGACCAGAGTCAGGACCAGAGTCAGGACCAGGACCAGAGTCAGGACCAGAGTCAGGACCAGGGACCAGAGTCAGAGAGTCAGGACCAGAGTCAGGACAGAGTCCAGAGACAGGACCAGGACCAGAGTCCAGGACCAGAGTCAGGACCAGAGTCAGGACCACCAGAGTCAGGGACCAGAGTCAAGAGTCAGGACCAGAGTCAGGACCAGAGGACCAGGATCAGAGTCCAGAGTCCAGGACCAGGAGTCAGGACCAGACCAGTCAGGACCAGAGTCAGGACC
>JAIEZT010000441.1:34605950-34627041 GCA_019594935.1 Periophthalmus modestus | reverse complement strand
CCGTGTTTGACATTCATGAAAACACCATTATTAATGTGTCGCTGGTACAGTGCAGCAGCATCACCGCAGGACTCCTGGTGCATCATGGGACATGGGGGGGGGCAGTTTAAACATTTATTACACTGGTCAATAGTGAGTCCGTCTGCTCTAAGCTTCTCCTGCCGCTGCTTTTATTCACTGTTGTAGAACAATGACGGAGAGCTGAAATGTACCATGTGTAGCTGTGGGTTTTATTTATGATGGCGTCGCGCTGATGCTGCCGCGGTTTAGTGGAAGCCTTTTGATCCTCCCTCCGGCTCTGGGTGCGTTTGATTTCACCACGCCTTACTCACGGCTGAATGTGGCACTGACAGATGTGAGCTGGGACTCCGGTCTGCGCCGGGACGGAGCGCGGCCGAACGGGAGCGTTTGGTGATGCAACGGGCAGATTCATTACCAGAGCTGACAGAACTCATCACGTGTCAAGGACTCTGACCCGGGGAGGGGCTGCACCAGAGGCTCCGACGACGATCCTGAAGTATAATCAGATCTGAAGATGATCCACAGGGACGCCGACGTGTTCAGGGGCCTTTGGGCATTACTCAGCTCATCGGCACAAAAATGCACACAAAGTTTCTTTTCCACATTACTTCCTGAATATTGGCCCGGCCCTCGTGACGTAAGAACCATGTGATCATCTTCTGACCAATCAGAGCGATATCTGCGAGAGTGGAGCTAGCACAGGCTCACGGTGGGCTAGGCTACGTCTTACAAAGCTAACTTTTAGGCATACGGAGGATTACAAATAATAACAAAGCTCATGTTGTGGAAATAAACAGAATTCCTATTAAATCTGCCCGGATGCCCCTGTCAGGACACGGAGTTTGAAATTCTGAAATAATGCCCTGTGTTCTATGGGAGAGCTGTAAGTACTTGAACGATCTCAGTCGATCTCACCCTGGGACGGGGGAGGAGTGTCTTATCCAAGTTTTATTATAGCTCTGTGGGACAGTCCTCCAGAGGTTAAATATGTGGAGTTTATACCTGTTGTTATGCATGAGGCCGACAGTGAACCGTAAAATAGACTTTCTGTTGTAAAGAGCTGTGTCCCTGAAACACTTAGAGTCAAGGTGACACGTGATGAAATGGATCTGATACGACTCTGCTTCTCATACGACGCAGTGAGGTGGTGTAAAGTACAATCACACGTCCTCTCTCCGTCTAACACAAGCACAGGTCAATGTGAGAGACCAGCACAACGAGCCACAGGACAGAAAACAGCTGGAACCCGTCACACTGACAAACCCACAGGCCTGCAGCCCATCTGAGGCCGATCTGAGACTGATCTACAGACGATCTACAGACGATCTACAGACGATCTACAGACGATCTACAGACGATCTGAGGTCGATCTGAGACTGATCTACAGACGATCTACAGACGATCTACAGACGATCTGAGGCCGATCTGAGGCTGTAGACTCATTCTCTACACATGTCCAGAACTCTGCAGCTCCAATGAGACACAAACTATGAAACAAATCAGGCCTGTGCCGCTGCTCTGGATCCTTTTCATTTCGGGTCAATTCAAAATGTTCTTGACTCTGTTTAAATGTGTCGCTCTGTGTCCAGTCTCTGTGTGTCCAGTCTCTGTGTGTCCAGTCTCTCTGTGTGTCCAGTCTCTGTGTGTCCAGTCTCTGTGTGTGTCCAGTCTCTCTGTGTCCAGTCTCCGTGTGTCCAGTCTCTCTGTGTCCAGTCTCCGTGTGTCCAGTCTCTGTGTGTCCAGTCTCTGTGGTTCCTCTGTATTTGCGGGAGTCACTGCAGCTCTAGACTCCACCCAGAGCCCTGAGGTCAGAGGTCAGAGGTCAGAGGTGACAGAGCCTTTTCTGTGACTATGGAACAGCGCCCTCTGCCTGTCAGATCCTCTCAGTCTTTAACACAGTTTCAGAGCCTCCTCTTCTCCCTGGTATTTAACACTCAGGACGCAGGTGTTTAATTGTTCTGTTTGTGTAGAGTTTTCTATATTTCTGTTTTGTGTTGACTTTTATGTGAAGCTGAAGTGGTTTTAAATGTGCTGTAGAAATAATTGCCTGTGCCCGTGTCCACACTGTAACTGTCCTCTGCTCTCACGCCTCTCGCAGACACTTCCTACACGTTCTCACTCTGCCTCTGAGAACATTATCTGCCGCCTTGAACCAATCATTATCGAGGCAAAACAAACGCTCCGCTGAATTGTTTGTGCTGTGTAATTTTAATCATCTTCCATAAAAGGCTCGTATCTGTTTGGAGACACAGAACGAGGAGAATCGCTCTCCCTTCGGCGTGTGCGTAATGCTCCCTCAGGAAACGCGCCGTTACTGCGAGATGCAATAAGTAGGATATGTGCTAAATTATTTTCAAACTTTTTTGGTTACTAAATTGCATATTCCCCCACAGGCTCTTTGTAAAGTCCATAAATGCTGCGTGTTCACTGGAGCCGTGCATGCTGGGATATGAATGGCTGGTATTTGGACAGAAGGCAGTGGGAGTTTGTGTCTACTTGTTTGTCATGGCCCATTGCGTTAGCTGTTAGCATGCCCGCGCGCCGCCACAGCGCCGATGATTATCAACACTCCACGTGGAAATGACGGATTCTTCCACTTTATTAACTCCGACTGTAAGCTCCCAGCAGCGCCATCGCAGGACATAATCCATACACCCATCAAACACGAGAGAGAAACGCCGCAAATGTGCAGGCAGCTCGAGCACGAGTCTGAGCATCAAATCAGAACGTTTGATTGGAGGAAGTTAAAGTTTAACACTAATGTGACGCTGTAAATGACGAACACTCAGAGTTTTAACTGTGGCAGGTCCTGGATTATGTCAAACTGTTCAGTACAAATTGGACATTAGACTTAAACCATCCAAATGATTCGAGTGAAGGTGAGTTTAAAAACACTGTATCACCACATGATGACATCACAAGGTGGAACAGAGTGTTTTCTGTTTGAGATTTGACTTCTGTGGGGTATTAACTGTAACACATTTAGATCTCCATGTGTCATTTTATTGTTTTGAAAATGCTATATTCGCCCAAAACAGCGTAACATGTTTCAAAAGATGAGTTTTTGATGCTCCCTCCCTCTTCGCTCTCTGTGCTAAGCCCCTCCCCCTTCAGAGCACTATCACAGCAGCTGCATCATTAATGAAACTCCTGCACATCACATCAGGTTTGTCCAGTTGTTGTGTGCAGTTTTATGTCATGTTTTTGTAGATTTATGGAGAATTGTCGTGTGGGAGCATGGGTGATGTCGGCTTGTGGGCGGAGCCTTGTACAGACTCGTACTGCTAAACATAAGGAGGGTTTGAATAGGGTGCAGGAGAGATCGCTACATTACTCAAACATGAATGGATCACATCTAAAACCTCTTCAGACATGTTTTTGATGAGAGAACAATGTTATAATGTGGGAGAAAGATCAAAAATATACATTTTGTATAAGACGCTTTTTTTAACTTTGAGAAGTGACATAATCAAAACTGACTAAATCAAATCAGATGAAGGTGTTTGGTTAATGTCATGATCCACACTTCCCTGCTCCTGTCTCGCCTCCTGTGTCTCCTCCCCCTCCCTCACCTGACTCCAGAGCTGGGCGGAGCCCTGGCTCCTCCCACACTCACCTGCAGCTCATCAGGGCAATTAACACAGCTGCAGGAGGATAAAAGGAGCCAGGACCCAGCTCACTCTGCCAGGTCGTCTGCTGATTCTCACCGTGTGTCAGCGTGCTGCTCACATCACTGCTTGTCCTCGTGTCTCTGCCGTGCTTCCTGCCTGTGTCCTCTGACCCTGTCTCCCGGTACCGGCTCTTGTCATTCCCTGCACCTCTGGACCCTGACCTGCTCCCCTGCACCCAGCTCCTCGTATGTTCTCCCATCACCTGTCTTTGTTTGTTCTGTCAATAAACACCTTAAACTTGCCCCGAGTCCCACATCTTTGGTCCACCTCACACCCCACATTACAACAGTTAAACAGCCACACGACTCTATTCTCTAATGTTTCCTCAGACCTGGAGCTGTGTTTTGTTTCATTCTCACATGTTTAACTCGCAAACCTGCAGATTTAGACTGAAACACTCTGTTCCACCTTGTGATGTCATCATGTGGTGATACAGGAAGTGCTCCACTGTGTTTTTAAACTCCACCTTCACTAGAATCATTTAGATCATTTCAGTCCTGGAGTTGCCACTTATCTCGACTGAACTAAAGGTAAAAGTCGCTGTTCACTTGGAAACTACCACATCATGACATCACAAGGTGGAACGTCACATTTTGATCTTTGTAGATGTGACAGACTAATAATAAAGTGTGACTCAAACATGTGAATGAAACAAACACGACTCAGGTCTGTTTTTGAGGAGGAAACATTAGAACATGGATTAAAGCTACAACAGTCAGTTTTACATAATATTGGACGTTTAAAGCCTCTTCATCTTTATCACTGTTTTGTAAAGTCGACTGTAGATAAATTCAATAAATTAAGATTAATTCTAAACCAATAAGAAAACAGGGGGATGTGGAGAATGTGTAAAGTCATGCTACTTTTGGACAAAGTTTACTTTAGTATAAACTTAAATGTTTTACCGGGGCCGTTAAAGTGACAGCTCTTTAACGGCGGCGGGGCGTGTGCTTAAACCGCCGCTCTCGCTCTTTCTTCTGTACCTTCCATTTTCTCTAAAGGTTTGGACTGAAAGCCTTTAACGCTCAGCAGAACACGAGGGGCCGGAGGGAGGCCGCGGCCGCGCTGCACAAAAACACATTTGAATGGAATTTGTGGACTATAAACGTGATGGCGAGCTGCACGAGGCGAGCTGGACGGGGGGTTTATTTAGCGCTGCTCATTGGTCCGTGATGAAGCGAGCTCCGAGAGACGAGTGGGCGGGGTTTATGAGGTCTGCAGAGGCGGCGACAAAGCTCAAAGTCAAACCTCTGAGAAATGTGTCTGAAACTGAGCATGAAGGAGATTTCAAAGTAAAACTCGAACAAGTAAAGCAACAAACAACGAGGAGCCAGTTTAGTGCAGTTACCATGACGACAAACAACAACCACGACCAACCACCATCACAAAACAACACCACCACGACAAGAACAAACCACCATGACAAACCAACACCACCACGACCAACCACCACAATGAACCACAAAGACGACAAGAACAAACCACCACGACAAACCAACACCGCCACGACCAACACCACCACGATGAACCACCACGACAAACCACCACAATGAACCACCAAGACGACAAGAACAAACCGCCACGACCAACCACCACCACGATGAACCACCACGATGAACCAACATGATGAACCACCACCACGACAAGAACAAACCAACACCGCCATGAGCAACCACCACCACGATGAACAACCAACACAAAACAACACCACGACAAACCACCACGATAACGACAAACCACCGCCACTACGACAAACCCTGTTCACTGTCTGAATGTAAATGAGTTATTTCCATAGACGTAGCTAACCTGCTAATGCCACGTTCCAAACAGGAAGTGATCATGGACATTTCCTTCTCCATCGACTCTGGCTCCAATTCACTCTCTGTGTAAAAACCATGTCTCCTCTCTGTCCCTGCTGCTTCAGACTCATGTTGGTCTTAAATGTTCGTATTAACCCTCTACATGATCCTGGGGTTTTTATTTCGCCATTTTATCCGTGAATCATTAAATTATTGACAGAGAACTCAGGCCCTGCTAGCTCCCTGTTAGCACTACAAGGCCGGGGCAGGGGTGTCACCTTCAGCAGTCTCTCTCTGGATTGGCTCTTTGGTTGCTATGATACCTTTGGTCAAAATTATGTATTATGTTAATATGGAACATTGTTCCAAAGTTGTCCTCATACTTGACCTGGATGAGCTTCATTTGGAGCTGAGGCTGTGGGAGACGTCTCAGTCTGTTCTTGACACAGACAGTGGTGTTAATGATACTGGGATTGTCCCTGAGCGTCGTATAAACACATTTAATGGAGTCCAAAGTCAATTATAAACAACAGAAAGTTCATCTCAGATCTGAAAACAGGAAAAAAATATTTTACTGATGTGTGAAAGAAGTGAAGTCAGACCTCACACTGCAAACAGCTGTCCAACTGTCCAACTGTCCAACTGTCCAACTGTCCAACTGTCCAACTGTCCAACCGTCCAACCGTCCAACCGTCCTACTGTCCAACTGTCCAACTGTCCAACTGTCCAACCGTCCAACCGTCCAACCGTCCAACCGTCCAACCGTCCAACCGTCCAACCGTCCAACCGTCCAACTGTTCAACCGTCCAACTGTCCAACTGTCCAACTGTCCAACCGTCCAACTGTCCAAGTCAGACTCAGAGACTCATCCTGCATCTGTCTCCAGGAGGTTAGACGATGTTTTAATGTCCATGATTATTTATGTTTTGATTTGTTGCATTGTGATTTTAACGTCTTTCTTATTCTGTTCTTGCCTTAAAACAGCAACAGTCACCACGGACAAAACGAGAGGGTTTTATCCTCAGCAGCAGAAACCGGAGCAGTGAAAAAGAAGTACTGCTTTAACTTTGAGTTATTAAAATGGTGAAATCTCCCTCACACACACATGCCCACGCACACACACTCACACACACACACACACGCACACACACACACACACACACACACACACACACACACACACACACACACACACACACCACACACACACACACACACACACACACACACACACAGATCCTCGCCCACACACAGCTCAGATGACTTTCCTGCAGGATTGTGGATTAACCTCTGGGTCGTGTCCTCACTCTGGCCTCGTCGCTGTCACTCACATACACTACTCCCTACGAGTCTTTGAAGTGGATCAGGCTCGAGTATCACCACAGAACACGCCTCTGCTCTGGACTTTTACGCATAAAACCTGCTATGGGCTCATCAGACGTGACTGTCATGGAGTTGCAGTCGCAGCCGCAGTCGCAGCCGAAGTCGCAGTCGCAGTCAGTGAGTTTCAAGTCACAACTGAAACACAAAACATGAAACTATAATAAATGAAGATATCAGTGGAACAGCTCATCTCAAACGAGTCATAAATGTAACATAACCAGGAGCAGCTGAAACAGTTTTGAACTTCTAAGATTCTCCCATAATGCACTGCTCTCTGGTCTGTTCTGATGTTGTTGCTCGTCACAAACAGACCTGCAGTTGTGTTTGTTTCATTCTCACATGTTTAACTCACAAACCTGCAGATTTAGGCTGAGTTCTTAAACTGAAAACACTCTGTTCCACCTTGTGATGTCATGTCCAGGTCTGTTTCTGAGGAGGGAACAGCAGAAGAACATGGATTAAAACTCACGAGAGTCAGTTTTGTGAAGTACAGGATCTTTAAATCAGTCCCACTCGTTCCATCTTTATCTTTCTGCTCCACACTGATCACATCCAAATGTCCAGAACACTGCTTTGTTGTGTGAAAATGTTCAAACCTCTGAGCCAATCTCTCTCCCAACATGTGACCTGAGACCCTCACACATCCAGCACTAACAAGGCCGACTCTGCAGGGCTCAACACAAAAACAAAAGTTTGTACAGGATACTCCCAGGATGTTCTAACACAGAGTGAAGAGCACCGGGCGACAGGAGAAACACACAACTGTCCCACTCCCGACGGGGACAAGGCTGCATTTCTATGTTAAAAAACTAAGATAATAGTCAGATACCTCCCTGCACGACGGTCTGACTGCTCACCTCCCACTCCGCCTCCAAAACGGTGTCAAGACTCACAAATTCCACTCACAAACACCACACGGCGCAGACTTCATGACACATCCACAAGTGCATCACCGCAGGAAGCACACACAGGTAATGAGCTGAAACAAGCGCCGCTCCGAGACACTCCAGCGCCGCTCTGCAGGGGGCTCCACCGCGCCGGCCCCAAAATCCACCTCCACAAAAATGCCCCGAACAAATCGATACGGCCTCCGCCCGCTCACAGTAAACAGAACACGCCTCAGCAGAGACTCGCTGTTCCCCAAACAAACTCAGAACAGCAGCAAACACTGGACCCGGGGGGAAAAATCAAACCACAATGTGACAATTTATGTAAGTCTGTTCTGCAAAATGGACGTTTCAGAGTTTAACCAGGTTTAAGCTGCTTCCTTCTCATTTAAACACGAGAAGAGTTCACAGTGATTCATGTTTGAACAATATTTAAAGGCTTATTTTTAAGACGCCATTTTGTCGATTTGCCCCGTTTAACCTGCACTAAGACACGCCCACTGTGACACGCCCCCTGTGACACGCCCCATGTGACACGCCCACTGTGACACGCCCACTGAGACATGCCCACTGTGACACGCCCACTGAGACACGCCCCCTGTGACACGCCCCCTGTGACACGCCCACTGTGACACGCCCACTGAGACACACCCACTGAGACACGCCCCCTGTGACGTTGCTCTTCCTTCTCCAGTTTTATTTTCTTAATCGTTGATATTCGTAGGATTCTGCAGCGTCGCGTCGTCATTTTGGTCCAGATGTTTAAAAATGTGCAGCTGTGATGTGTCTGTCCACAGGGGGCGCTGCAGCATGCGGCGCTTTGTTGTGATGAGGTCAGCATACAGCGAGGTCAGCTCCACTTGGGCACCACAGTTTCATAACTTGAAATCTGCCTCCATGTTTCGTGGTTTTAGTTGAATATTGTGATGTAAATTGTGTAAATTATAACAGAATGATCCACAGAGATGAGAACCATAAAGACACAAGCTCAATAGGGCTGGTTTAAACCATGTCGGGTCAGTTAAAGCCTTAATCAGTGAAGTTATGAACCAAAACTATTTGCGACTCGTTGCTAATTTAGCCGACGAGTCAGATGTTTTCATTTATTTTGATTCTTTGACATTGTCCTAAAAAAGATGTAGACGTTTTTTGTTTTTTTTTCAACACTTTTGTTTTTGACGCAATATTAAATTCACTTGAGTTTGTTTGTGGCGTCAGTTTTGCGAGTGATAAACACATTTTAATAAACTTTACATTATTTACTTGAACCACTGGTGAGATTCTGTAGGACGATTATATTTAACACAGAGCAGATAAAGTCAGTGTGGTTTAAGATTCAGATTTCTAGCACTCAGAGCTCAACTTCAACATTCACCTTTTGGATATTTCTCATAAAAATACTGTGTAATCATTCAGGGGGAAAAGTACCACGCCTCCGTCTCAGAGACCTGAGCGTCTGAGAAACAGCAGAGTCACAGAATCTGAAACAGTCAGATCAGTGATGAGCATCATTTAAACTATTACCTCAGCAGAAGTGTCTGGACAAAGATCAGGATTGTCTCTGTCTAAAAACCGGCCGCACTAGAAATGAAATGAGGCTTTAATAATGTGAGATAAACATTTAGAATCAACCTGCTGCTGTTTTGAATGTTTCAGGTCATTTTCACGCTGCCTCAGGTCGATGTGAAGGAGCGTCTCTGAGAGCGGCGTCTCTGAGGGCGGCGTCTCTGAGGGCGGCGTCTCTGAGGGCGGCGTCTCTGAGGGCGGCGTCTCTGAGAGCGGCGTCTCTGAGAGCGGCGTCTCTGAGAGCGGCGCTCGGACCAGTGTGAACACAAGTCTCACTCTGGACCACAGTAAACATCTGGACTGAGAGCGCTTCAGACAGGAGGCTCCACCTGCGCTCGGCGAGTGCAGTGTGAACTGCACCTCGGGCCGACCTGCTGCAGTCACTTGGTGAAATAAACATGTCTGGAGTTGGGTAAAAGCCCAGATCACGATTCATATGAATGTGTCTGACGTGCAGGTGAGTCTGTGTCTGTCTGCGCAGGTGAGTCTGCGTCTGTCTGCGCAGGTGAGTCTGTGTCTGTCTGCGCAGGTGAGTCTGTGTCTGTCTGTGCACGTGAACCTGCCTCTGTCTGCTCAGGTGAGTCTGTGTCTGTCTGTGTGTCAGTCCACAGCTGTTCCTCCTCCTCCAGCTCACACAGTTTGTTCTGTGTTTTAACATAAAAAAGCGTCTGAAAAGCTCTGACCCACGTGTCAGGACGAGTGAAGTCGTCTGTGGAGTGACCCGCTGAGCCCCTGACCGGGACCAGAGCGTTTTCAGAGCCATTGATGATAGTGAAGATGTTTTATAAAATGAGAGAAATCCCTGGTGAAGCCTCTGTTCCTCTTAACAGAAGAGGCAGTGACACGGTGTAATCAGCCGCAGACAGGCCCACAGTCTGACACCAGCTTCTGAACATTCTGAAGATAATTATGCACAGGCTACTTCTGCCGTCTATCTGAGCACAAATTATACAGGTTTGGGATGGGATTAGCAGTCACACTGACACAGAGGCCTTCACGACGGAGCAGAAGGAACAAGAGGCCGAGACAAGTGTTTGTAGCATTTCTATGAATATGTGATTCTGTTTCGTCAGAGATTCACACTGTGCTTTTTAGTTCAGTGAGTGGGAACATGACGAGAACACAGAGTGAAAATTAAAATGTCCAAATCGACTCTAACTTATTCAGACACGGAACAAGCAGCTCGTGTTTGGAGCAGGTTTTTGTGTGTTTACGAGCACAAACATCTCAGCGTTAGGAGAACGGTGGATTTTTAGAGTGTCAGACGTAAACGGAAAACAAAATATATGCAGGACTGAAAGAAGGATTTTAAAAATCAAAGTAAAGGGGACAGAGGGGGGCGGAGTCTGGAGGACTAAAGAGGACAGAGAGGGGCGGAGTCTGGAGGACTAAAGGGGACAGAGAGGGGCGGGGTCTGGAGGACTAAAGAGGACAGAGAGGGGCGGGGTCTGGAGTAGATGACCAATCAGAGCGCAGGAGAAGACGACCAATCAGAACGCAACAGAAGACGACCAATCAGAGCGCAGAAGAAGACGACCAATCAGAGCACAGCAGAAGACGACCAATCAGAACGCAACAGAAGACGACCAATCAGAGCGCAGAAGAAGACGACCAATCAGAGCGCAGAAGAAGACGACCAATCAGAGCGCAGGAGCCACTGGGATTCAGTCAGTTATTTGATGCATCAAAGGAAAAATAAGGATGTAAATGTGAAATAAAGGTGTGAAAAAGGCAAGTACAGGCTGATTCTTCCTTTAACATGATTTTTATGTGGAAAAACAGAAAAGTCCAGGTGAGACATACTGGTCTGTAATGTGCTCAGTCCTTAAAGGGTTAAAATAATCATGTGTCACATTTTTACTGAGAAACAAGTTTAAGACTCAGGATTCAACACGAGGTTTAAGAGTCAAATAAAACCAAACTCTTTCTTTACCTTAAATCTTTTCTTGTTATGGATGTTTGACCAAACCTTCGTGAAACCCTCGGTCGTTCGGGCGTTTCTCTGGTTTGTCTGAAGCTCCAGACACTTGGACTAAACGCGTCTGAGTGTTTTGATGATTGTGGAAAACTGACTCAATAAACCAGATTCAAAAACAACTTCTGTTATTTTATATTTCTGTTTTACTGTTAGAAATTCCACAACACTAAAGTTTGGCAAAAATGACAAGGAGCAGTAAATAAAGCTCTGAACACACGGCGGGTTTAGTGTTTAGTTCCACAACATTTTCTCTTAGAGTTTTGCCCCATTAGCTCCATTACCTGCATGATTGTCCTGATCAGAACCTGCACAGGTGTGAACAACCAGAGAATCAGACTCACATCAGAAACTCCAGAAAATCTGATTTCTGGTTTAGGGGTAAAGAACCGGTTTAGTCCTTAAAGGTTTTATATCACACAAACTCGACCCCTGTGAGGTTTAATCCATGTTCTAATGATGTTCTCTCCTCAAAAACATAGCTGGAGTCGTGTTTTGTTTCATTCACATGTTTGAGTCACACTTTATTATGAGTCTGTCACATCTACAAACCTCAAAACGCCCTGTTCCACTTAGTGATGTCATGAAGTGGTAGTTTTCTAGTGAACATCTCCTTTCACCTTTAGTTCAGTCGAGATAAATGGCAACTCCAGGACTGAAATGATCCGCATGATTCTAGTGAAGGTGGAGTTTAAAAACATTATAATCAGACATAAACGTGGACATGAAAGCCGCCGTGAGCCAGAAGAGACTGAACCTGCTCCATCGACTCTGGCTCCAGTTCACTCTCTGTGGAAAAACCGTCTCTGCTGCTCTCAGACTCATTTTGGTCTTAGCTCTGGAGAACCAAGAACCATTTTCTTCTTTGGAAAATGATGCACATTAAATCACTGCTGTAAGTTCACTGAACACTGAAATATCCACTTTTCTATTTTAATTCCACTTTTAATTAGGATCAGGGCCAAATTTGACTCACTGGGCTCACTAACTTATCCAAAAAGAATATAAAACGTACTTCTAGACATTCTGCAAAGTATTACTAAAAAGATTAAGAAAGAAAACACAATTTTACCATCCGCTGGTTTGAGAAGACGATTTTGTTTGTAGTTTTCCATCTTGTCTCTTTCACTCTGACTCATTATTCATCCACTAGGGGTCTCTATGCAGGGGCCAGAAGTGGCACTCTGGGCTTTTTGATTTTTTTTAATAGAAATGTGACTTTTTTTGTTTGTTTGTTTGTTCATTTTGGGTACCAGCAATTAACTGCGGCCAAATTTGTCCCTGTGGGTTCTCCAGGGTTAAATGTTGTATTAACCCTCGACATGATCCTGGGGTTTTTATTTCACTTTTGTGTCTGTAAATTAAGATATGAACATGAATAAAACAGGTCGCTCCCACTCGCCTTAGCAACAGGTTTGATTGACAGTGTTGCTAAGCGCCGTCTCACTGGTTTAACACAAAGAGCTGTTGCCGTCATCAGCCTGGCTCCTGATTGGCTCTTGTGTTCTGATGTAAAGGTGCTAGCGTTAGCCGCGTTAGCTCGAGTCGTTACCAGAGCGAGACTTTCCACATCTCAAAAACATAAACTCCAGTCTTTTTACGTCAGATCCAGTTTGACATAAACGTGTGAGATTCTTGTGAGTCAATAAAGACGTGAGTCAGTCTGAGCTTTATTTACGACACAAACTTTTATCAGAGTTTAGACTTTTTCACCAAACAGCTGCTTCATGTGGCTCTGCTCCGAGGCTCTGGATCCACTGGAATATTAGACAAATGTTACTGATCCACAAGGGAAATAACTCGGAAACAAAAATACATTTAAAAAACATTCTTCTTGTTTCGATGAACTGTTTAAACTTTATTTGTTTGTGTGTTTGTCCCACTTTCAGTTTGTTACATCAAACCTTTTCTGCAAAATCCACTTTTCAGTTTTTAACCATGTTTCAGATGTTTCCTCTCGTCATTTACTCACCTCAAGATGTGTTGGAGAGATTCATGTTTGATTCAATCTTTAATCCACTATTTTCAAGACGCCATTTTGTCGATCTGCCCCCATTTAACCTCCACCGGACACGCCCCCTGTGACACGCCCCCTGTGACCCACGCCCCCTGTGACACGCCCCCTGTGACACGCCCCCTGTGACACGCCCCTGTGACACGCAACCTGTGCCACGCCCCTGCGACACGCCCCCTGTGCCACGCCCCCTGTGACGTCTGCTCTTCCTTCTCCAGTTTTATTTTCTTAATCGTTGATACTCGTTGGATTCTGCAGCGTCGCGTCGTCATTTTGGTCCAAATGTTTAAAAATGTGCTGCTGTGATGTGTCTGTCCACAGGGGGCGCTACAGCTACACGACTCTTTATTGTCATGATGTTTACGGCGACATCAGCTCCATTGGACACCACAGTTTTATAACTCGAACTCAGCTTGAACTGTTTCTTTTATTACGTTGTTTTAGATGAATATTGTGATTTAAAATGTGTAAATTATAACAGAATGATCCACAGAGATGAGAACCATAAAGACACAAACAGCAGGACTGGTTTAAATGTTCAGACTCTGATCACGTCGTTTTCTGCCGTTTTCTGGAGCTGAACAGTCGTCGTTTGCAGAGTTATTCTCACTTGGCTAATGCGTTTCTAACATGATAATTATTCATTGTTAAAATCTCGTTTCACAACATTCAGAGCAGAGCTGAGGTTCGTCGTCTCGGTAAAACTAAAACTACAACATGCTAATTGCGCACTTCCTGGTTCTTGGAAAATAAAACGGTTTGTTTGCCGCCTGCAGCACAGAGCGATGTCATTTTATTAAGTCTAAGTGAACAGTGTTAAAGGAGATGGATGAGGAACAGTCAGGACGTGTTACGACTCAGAGCAGAGGGAACGATTCAACGATACATCTGCAAAACACTCTGCTCCACCTTGTGATGTCATCAAGTGGTAGTTTTCAAGTGAACAGCTCCTTTTACCTTTAGTTCAGTCGAGATTAGCAACTGGAGATTCGCTTAAATGATCCAAATGATTCAAGAAATGAAGGTTAAAAACACAGTGGAGCACTTCCTGTATCACCACTTGATGACATCACAAGGTGGAACAGAGTGTTTTCAGTTTGAGAGAAGAACTCAGACTAAATCTGCAGGTTTGTGAGTTAAACATGTGAGAATGAAACAAAAAAAAACACATCTCCAGGTCTGTGACGAGGAAACATTAAAACAGAGAAACACAGACCTGCAAACGGAAAAGTGTAACACGTCCCCTTTAAAGAGACGAACAAATAAATGAAAACATCACTGAACAGTTTGCCCCGCGGCGTTCGCCATCATTTATGAACCGTGTCACAGATATGAAAATAAAACACAGCCTCTGGACACTTCTGATTAAATCTGAGATTATGTGAGCGGCTGGAGTCTGGATCTGAGCCAAAGTCGACAGTGATGAAGTGTCAGAGCCTCCGTCGTCCAGAGCCTCCGTCGCCCAGAGCCTCCGTCGCCCAGAGCCACGTTGCCCAGAGCCTCCGTCGTCCAGAGCCTCCCTTGCCCAGAGCCTCCGTCGTCCAGAGCCTCCGTCGCCCAGAGCCTCCGTCGCCCAGAGCCTCCGTCGCCCAGAGCCACGTTGCCCAGAGCCTCCGTCGTCCAGAGCCTCCGTCGCCCAGAGCCTCCGTCGCCCAGAGCCTCCGTCGCCCAGAGCCTCCGTCGCCCAGAGCCTCCGTCGTCCAGAGCCACGTCGCCCAGAGCCACGTCGTCAGAGCCTCCGTCACCCAGAGCCTCCGTCGTCCAGAGCCTCCGTCGTCCAGAGCCTCCGTCGCCCAGAGCCTCCGTCGCCCAGAGCCTCCGTCGTCCAGAGCCACGTCGCCCAGAGCCACGTCGCCCAGAGCCACGTCGCCCAGAGCCACGTCGTCCAGAGCCTCCGTCGCCCAGAGCCTCCGTCGCCCAGAGCCTCCGTCGCCCAGAGCCTCCGTCGCCCAGAGACTCCGTCGCCCAGAGCCACGTCGCCCAGAGCCACGTCGCCCAGAGCCACGTCGCCCAGAGCCTCCGTCGTCCAGAGCCTCCGTCGTCCAGAGCCTCCGTCGTCCCGAGCCTCCGTCGTCCAGAGCCTCCGTCGTCCAGAGCCACGTCGTCCAGAGCCTCCGTCGTCCAGAGCCTCCGTCGTCCAGAGCCTCCGTCGTCCAGAGCCTCCGTCGTCCAGAGCCTCCGTCGTCCAGAGCCTCCGTCGTCCAGAGCCTCCTCCGCCTCCTCCGACCACGACTCCTCGTTTCACCTCCGTCCGTCTGAAACTCTTTGTCACGCCGCACACGACTCTGCTGCTAACGACCCGCCACCTGTTTATGAGACACTTTCACTGCCGTGTTTTCATCTCACCTTTGTTCAGCCGTGACCCACTGAGCCCGAGTCGTTTCTTTATTTCACCTGTTTAAGCACAACCCGGAGTTTAATACTTTCAAAGACCGAACGTGCTGGAGGCTCGAGTTTAGCCGACGTCTGATGCATTTGAACGAGCTCCTTTGTGTCCGGAAATCCAGAATATAAAGAGTAATAATGTGGAGGATTCAGAGAGTACACCTGAGCAAAGGTACAGTTACTTCAGAAGGATTTTCCTCCAGAAGAACAAAGTAGTGACGCAGGTTTGAGTCACATAAGAGACGGGACGTGTGGAATGGGGTCGTGCATATGTATAATTACAGTTTTTATGTTCAGTCTTGGTCCTCCAGCCTCTTCTTCTGCGTTTCTCTTTCTTCTTCACGTGACCTTCGCCCCTGGTTTAAATTCGGGGTTTGACTCGCGCCTCGTCCCTTTGCGAATCAGTTTTTTGAAGAGGTCAGTCGTCTGTTGTGATCTCAATGTTAAAGTGTCCTCTAATTATCTTTGCTTTTGTTCATTAGAATCATATTTAATTTAATATTTAGCTCATTTGTGGTTTTGATGTATTTGTGTGGACAGGTTTGGGGAGATGCTCTGTCATGTCGTCATCTTCTCTCTGGTTTAGTGTCGGCTGGACGGGGAGCGCCTCATGTTCATTACGTTTTGTGCTTTTGTGGAACAGATTAAAAGTGTCTCCAAAAGTTCCAGCTGTGTCCTGTGGCTCCTCGGCGGCTCAGACGTCCATCGATCTCACAGAACATCACATTCAGAACATCAGCTCATTTAAATGGAGCCTTTCAGTCGCTAAAGGTTTGAGAAACATTCCTCCTTGAAGCGTCCAGGCCTCGTTTTAGGCACATTTCCACAAAAAACAAATATTATCCAAGAAGGCCGGTGGAACGATGTTTAATACAACCAACAACCGAACACTTCGATGTATAAATGTGCACTTCCATCATCATGTTGAGTTTGAACAAACCAAAAACAAAATGGCGACTCGGAGCAATTAGACGGAAGTAATTGAATCAGTTTGTCCTTTTATGGAGATTTCCTCTGAAAATCAATGACACAACAGATCGAAAAAACATAACAGATCAGAGAAAATGAAACGGTGAGTCTGAGAAGATGTAAAGACGTCTGTACAGCTGCTGAATGGTTCAAACTGAGCTTTTCTGAGTTAATACTGTGGACCCAGGAAAAGGCAACTGCTGAAAACGTTGATTTAGCACAATATGTTTCTTTAAATGAAGCACAAACTCTGGTCACAAAAAGAAGGTTTGAGGGACACATTCTTCTGATGTTTCTCGTCAGGTTTTGGACGCAGAGTCGAGTCGATGGAGCCGGAAGTGCGTCCATCATCACTTCCTGTTTGGACGGCGGCGGCTTCGTTCTTTTACATAAACAGTCCTAAACACGTATAGATATAATTTTCAAATATGGATTTTTCACAATCAAATACAATTGTCTCCATTTTAGTTCCATTATTTTGTCCCACAGCAATTAATTTACAAAAGTGCTCTAAGCAGGCGATTAAACACCTCCTCACTTAACCTTGTTTCAAATGTTGTGGATTATACAGGCGACTTAATGAAAACGACTTTCTTCTCGCTCCTGCTGCTCATTATGCTAATGAAATTCCCCTTAACGGCTCAAACCGCCGATGTTTTAATATTCACAGAACGAGAAGACGAAGGATGTTTGTTTTGGGTGATTCGTGCTTCGCCAGCAAACATCTGACGATAAGTCGAGTGTCAGAGGAACGTCAGGGGCCCCTCTGATTATTGAAAACACAAAACATTTATTTATCCCCAGAAGCAGCGAGGAGTTTGTTTGAGCGAAGTGCCGTCGCCTCGGTGTAATTACACGAGGTGAGGAGCTCAGGGGAATCCGCCGCGTGAATAAAGCACCGAGCCGAGGAGGTCGTGGGCGAAACACGTTTGAATCAGTGGATTTATTGATCAGTTTGACTGTTTCAGAGTCGTCACCGTCACCGAGGAGACGACGTTTATTAAAACAGAGTTTATGTCACACACGGATCTGAAAGAAAAAGACACGGAATAAATGAGACACGTGTGAGACGTCCCCCAGGTGTGTCCCCCAAGTGTGTACCTCAGGTGTGTCCCCCAGGTGTGTCCCTCAGGTGTGTCCCTCAGGTGTGTCCCTCAGGTGTGTCCCCCAGGTGTGTCCCTCAGGTGTGTCCCCCAGGTGTGTCCCTCAGGTGTGTCCCTCAGGTGTGTCCCGCAGGTGTGTCCCTCAGGTGTGTCCCCGCGCTGAGACCTTGTCCCCACACTCAGACCGTGTCCTCACTCTCAGGTCGGTCCAGACGGTCTCAGGAGCTCAAGTGGTCTGGCCACTAAATGTTTTACTCTCCTCGGCGCACACACCGACCACACAAACACACTTAAGTGTCCCAGCTGCTAAAGACTTTACCCACCTGGCAACCCAGAGCTCTGCTAGTTAAAAGCTTTCCGATTGGATGTACACGGATCCAATTTCACTTTAAAGAGGCTGCGGGAAGCGGATCCGCTGGCCATCGGCGGGAAGACATCACGCTTTGATTCCGGGAACGTGGGAGAATGAGCTGATGACCGGCAGCAGATGGATGGACTTAGATGGATATAGATGTGAGTGCAGGAAAAGGCTCTAATGACTTTATCTGAAGCACTCCGCTGCTCCCGCTCACGGACTCTCCAGTTTGGAATCGACTGAGACCTTCACAAACTTTTACTATTTCAACAACTTGGAGCCTGACTCATTATCTGTGACTCTCCTGAAGCTGACGCCTGGTAAATCTGTCGTCTCCTGAAAAAAGACAAATGCACCGGCCTAAAACATCCTGAGAGACACAGAAGAGCAGAGAGCTGCAGAGACAGAGGGAGGAGCTGCAGAGACAGAGGGAGGAGCTGCAGAGACAGAGGGAGGAGCTGCAGAGACAGAGGGAGGAGCTGCAGAGACAGAGGGAGGAGCTGCAGAGTGAGGGAGGAGCAGAGATGGAGGGAGGAGGAGCAGAGACAGAGCTGAGGATGGGAGCCTCTGACCTTTTGTTCACTGTGTAATGACAGTGGCTGTGTGCAGGTCGTGCAGGTCATGCAGGTCGTGCAGGTCGTGCAGGTCGTGTGCAGGTCGTGCAGGTCGTGTGCAGGTCGTGTGCAGGTCGTGCAGGTCGTGTGCAGGTCGTGCAGGTCGTATGCAGGTCATGCGCAGGTCATGCAGGTCGTGCAGGTCGTGCAGGTCGTGTGCAGGTCGTGTGCAGGTCGTGCAGGTCACGTGCAGGTTGTGTGCAGGTCATGCGTAGGTCGTGCGCAGGTCGTGCGCAGGTCGTGTGCAGCCTCTGACCTTTTGTCCACTGTGTGAGGACAGCAGCTTGGTGCAGGTGGTGTGCAGGTCGTGCAGGTCGTGTGCAGGTCGTGCAGGTCGTGCAGGTTATGTGCAGGTCGTGCGCAGGTCGTGCGCAGGTCGTGTGCAGGTCGTGTGCAGGTCGTGCAGGTGGTGTGCAGGTCGTGCAGGTCGTGTGCAGGTCGTGTGCAGGTCGTGCAGGTGGTGTGCAGGTCGTGCGCAGGTCATGCGCAGGTCGTGTGCAGGTCGTGTGCAGGTCGTGCAGGTGGTGTGCAGGTCGTGCAGGTCGTGCGCAGGTCATGTGCAGGTCGTGCAGGTCGTGCAGGTCGTGCGCAGGTCGTGCGCAGGTCATGTGCAGGTCGTGCAGGTCGTGCGCAGGTCGTGTGCAGGTTGTGCAGGTCGTGTTTTTGATGTCAGTTTTTAAGAGTCCGTGTTCCACAGGAACACTGAGGAAACCCAGAGCCCAGGACTGAACCTGAGGTGTTTTGGGGAGGACCTGGTGCCTCCTGGATGATGCAGAGCGTCATTGTTCTGTAGTTCTACATGTTTTACTGTGTCAAACATCGTGTGAGACAAAGCCTCGAGGTCTCGAGGCTGCGTTCTGTCTGTGCTGGGCCATCTGTTAACTCCTCTGTGAAGATGTTGAGCAGCTGCAGGTCTGAGCTCCAGCCTCAGTGAAGGATCCACACACAATCATACAGCAGGGAGATTCTTCTACTTTACACAGTTTAAAAGGTGAAGTGAGGACGTCTGTGACTGAGGCACAGTCCGTCCTGGTGGAACATTCTGCTGCATGTCTGATCAGATTTTTATAAAGCAGTTTTCAGTCTCTGATGTGGCACAATGCTGCTTTAAACCCATTCACAAACATTCAAAGACATTAGCATAAAACATTAGCACAAAAACATTAGCATATGCAGCATATGTAGCATATGTCTCAGTCTCAGATAATAACATGATCCTGTGTTTAAACATAAACATAATCTGAGAACTACTGGAGTTTAGACTTTTTCATTCTGTGCATTCATAGGTTCATTTCTGGGTTTATTTTTCGGTTCATTCATAGTTTACCCAGTAAAACAGAGTCGTCTTTACTCAAACCCTGTTCTTCACTTCACCCTGAGCTCTGGTCTGATCATTTTACAGTTTACATAGTTTTCCTGTTGGCCCTGAGTCCTGTGGCCCTGCTCCAGCCTCTGTCTCTGCTTCACTCTGAGGACAGAGCTCACGCTGGAAAAGTCTTTTTTTAATCAGGAGCATTTCTGCTGCTTCTGTCCCGATGCCGTTGAGGCGTTTGTGAGGACAGCTGTGAGGGCTGCAGTTTGGACGTGTTTTTCTCATGTTCGGTGTGAACATGAGGCTGATGTCAGGGTCACAGAACACATCAGTGAAACTCTCCAAACTCTGCCCTGAAAGTTGTTGGGTTTTTTTTTTATCAATCTGTGTCACAATCTGTACAAAGACGTGAGCTAAATGAGTGAGACGTCACCACAGCTTCAGCTCCAAACGAAGCTCATCGAGGCTGGAGCTGGTGTACGGAGGAATAGTACCGACTGAGAGTATCATAGCAACCGAAGAGCCAATCAGGGCCGAGTATGTTGAAGGTCACGCCCCTTCCCGCCCACACCACTGGTTTAACAGGGAGTGAACGCTTAGCAACGCTGTCAATCAAACCTGTTGCTAACGCTAACAGGAGCGACGTCGGGGAAAGAAGGACCTGATGTGTCTGTTATTAATGTTCATATGTTGATTTACAGACACAGACGTGAAATAAAAACCCCAGGATCATTTTGGTCATTTAAGACCAAAATGAGTCTGACAGCAGCAGCTACAGAGACACAGATTTTACACAGAAAGTGAATTGGAGCCAGTCGATGGAGCCGAAAAAGCGCCAACGCTCACTTATTAATTGGAATGCGGCGGCTAACAGGTTAGATCTGTCCATTTATTTACACAGTGCATGGTGCAGATAAAACTGCCCAAACTGCCCCAGGTTGCTGTTTCTCTGCGTTCGCGGTTTTCTCAGACTTGTTGATAATATTCATTAGTTTAGTTTACAGCACAAAGGCAGCTCTGGTGTGAAGTCCCTGCCG
>JAIEZT010000441.1:34580950-34600950 GCA_019594935.1 Periophthalmus modestus | reverse complement strand
GGGTGGAACATCGACTAAGGTAAATCGAGAGCTTCACTTTTCGACTTAGCTCCTTCATTATGACAGTCTAATACAGCGACCGCAGCACTGCAGACGCTGATCCAACTGTCAATCTCAGGCTCCATCCATCCCTCACTTGAGAACAAGACCCGAGATTCTCCTCCACTTGAGGCATTGACTTCCCACCCACTCGAAGAGGGCAAGCCAGCTTTTTCCGGTCGAGAACCATGGCCTCAGATTTGGAGGAGCTGATTTTTATCTCAGCCGCTTCACACTCGGCTCAAACCACCCCAGTGCTGCAGGTCCTGGCTCGATGAAGCATCAGGACAACATCATCTGCAAACAGCAGAGATGAGATCCTGTGGTTCCCGAACCAGACCCCCTCCAGCCCCTGAACCAGACCCCCTCCGGCCCCTGAACCAGACCCCCTCCAGCCCCTGAACCAGACCCCCTCCAGCCCCTGAACCAGACCCCCTCCAGCCCCTGAACCAGACCCCCTCCAGCCCCTGAACCAGACCCCATCCAGCCCCTGACTGCGCCTAGAATTTCTGTCCATAAATATAATGAACAGAACCGGTGACAAAGTGCAGCTCTGGTGGAGTCCAACATGCACCAGGAACAAGTCTGACTCACTGCAGAGAACACAGCTCCTGCTCCGGTCACACAGGGAACGGACAGCCCTTGGCAAAGGGCCCCGGACCCCATACTCCCGGAGCACCCCCCAAAGGACACCACGAGGGACACGGTCAAATGCTTTCTTCAGATCCACAAAACACATGGGGACCGGTTGGGCAAACTCCCATGAGCCTCGAGGACCCGATGGAGAGTGTAGAGCTGGTCCAGTGTTCCACGACCAGGATGAAAACCACACTGCTCCTCCTGGATCCGAGGTTCAACTATCGGACGGATTCTCCTCTCCAGTACCCTGGAAAAGACCGCACTGAGAAGTGAGGGGTGTGATTCCCCTGTAATTGGAACACACCCTCCGGTCCCCCTTTTTATACAGAGGGACCACCACCCCAGTCTGCCACTCTGTCCCCAACTGTTGCAGAGGCGTGTCAGCTAAAACAGCCCCACAACACCCAGTGACTTAAGGCACTCGTGACGGATCTCATCCACCCTCGGAGCCTTGCCACCGAGGAGCTTGCCAACCACATCTTCAGCCAGGGTGACGGACAACTCCGCCTCCGGGTCCCCAGTCTCTGCTTCCTCCTCGGAAGATGTGACAGTGGGATTGAGGAGATCCTCAGAGTATTCCTTCCACCACCCGACAACATCTTCAGTCGACGTCAGCAGCTCTCCACCCGCACTCTAAACAGTGTTGGTGAAGCACTGCGTTCCCATCCTGAGGTGTCGGATGGTTTGCCAGAATCTATTTTGCCGTCTAATAGTCCTCCTCCATGGCCTCCCCAAACTCCTTCCAACCCCGAGTTTTTGCCAATGCGACAATCCGCTGTTAGTCGTCAGCTGCCTCAGGAGTCCCACGAGCCAACAAGGCTTCAGGCTGAGGGTCTCCCTTACCTCCGGTGTCACCGTGTTCCGGGGTTGCAACAAGCACTGTAGACCTTACAACCACAGCTACGAGCAGTGGCATCGACAATAGAGTCGGAGAACATGGTCCACTCTGAGTCCATGTCCCCAGCCTCCCCCGGGATGTGTGAGTTGAAGACCCCCCCTGACAGGGGGCTCTGCCAGACGTTCTCAACAGACCCTCACGATGCGCTTGGGCCGACCAGGTCTGTCCGGCTTCCTCCTCTGCCTGCGGATCCACATGTGCACGTTTACATGTGCACGTCCACATGTGCACGTTTACATGTGCACGTCTACATGTGCACGTTTACATGTGCACGTTTACATGTGCACGTGCACATGTAAACGTGCACATGTAAACGTGCACATGTGCATGTCCACATGTGCACGTTTACATGTGCATGTCCACGTGTGCACGTTTACATGTGCACGTCCACGTGTGCACGTTTACATGTGCACGTCTACGTGTGCACGTTTACATGTGCACGTCTACATGTGCACGTTTACATGTGCACGTCCACGTGTGCACGTTTACATGTGCACGTTTACATGTGCACGTCCACATGTGCACGTTTACATGTGCACGTCTACATGTGCACGTTTACATGTGCACGTTTACATGTGCACGTGCACATGTAAACGTGCACATGTAAACGTGCACATGTGCATGTCCACATGTGCACGTTTACATGTGCATGTCCACGTGTGCACGTTTACATGTGCACGTCCACGTGTGCACGTTTACATGTGCACGTCTACGTGTGCACGTTTACATGTGCACGTCTACATGTGCACGTTTACATGTGCACGTCCACGTGTGCACGTTTACATGTGCACGTTTACATGTGCACGTCCACATGTGCACGTCTCCACGTGTCTAAATGCTTCAAGCTGAAACATGAAGAGACTTATTGTCATTGTCAGATAAAAACAAAGACAGTTCAGTTCTACTGAAGGTCACATGGTCTGTGAGGTGTTCACCTGGACCTGTCCCTGACCTTTGACCCCCGCCACAGACTGTAAAGAAGTGACTGATCTGCAGCGAAGTTCTGACCACGAGTATCATAGCAACAAAAGAACCAATCAGGAGAGAGGCTGTTGAAAGTAACGCCCCTTCAGTCCACAGCACTGTTTTAGCAGAGAGCGGGGGCCACCGCCTCCTGCTCCTCCTCCTCCTGCTCCTCCTCCTCTTCCTCCCCCTCCTCCTCTCCCTCCTCCTCCTCTTCCTTCTCCTGCTCCTCCTCCTCCTCCTCCTCCTCCTCCTCTTGTTTGTTGGCAGATATCAGTTTCCAGTAGAAAAGTGCGATTGTTGCCGTCATAATAAAGGTTTGAATGTGCAGTAATGTTCAGACTTGAAAAGAGGGAAAAGATGTGGAGCAGGAGCAGGAGCAGGTAATACAAATGCTAATGCGCCACTGCAACTGAGAGGAGGCGACGAGTCTCTGCAGAACTACGGCCCAGACACGTGTGACATGTGTGTACAGAGACACATGTGACATGTGTGTACAGAGACACGTGTGACATGTGTGTACAGAGACACGTGTGACATGTGTGTACAGAGACACGTGTGACATGTGTGTACAGAGACACGTGTGACATGTGTGTACAGAGACACGTGTGACATGTGTGTACAGAGACACGTGTGACATGTGTACAGAGACACGTGTGACATGTGTGTACAGAGACACGTGTGACATGTGTGTACAGAGACACGTGTGACATGTGTGTACAAAGACACATGTGACGTGTGTACAGAGACACGTGTGACATGTGTGTACAGAGACACGTGTGACATGTGTGTACAGAGACACGTGTGACATGTGTGTACAGCGACACATGTGACGTGTGTGTACAGAGACACGTGTGACATGTGTGTACAAAGACACATGTGACGTGTGTACAGAGACACGTGTGACATGTGTGTACAGAGACACGTGTGACATGTGTGTACAGAGACACGTGTGACATGTGTGTACAAAGACACATGTGACGTGTGTACAGAGACACGTGTGACATGTGTGTACAGAGACACGTGTGACATGTGTGTACAGAGACACGTGTGACATGTGTGTACAGAGACACATGTGACGTGTGTGTACAGAGACACGTGTGACATGTGTGTACAAAGACACATGTGACGTGTGTACAGAGACACATGTGACATGTGTGTACAGAGACACATGTGACATGTGTGTACAGAGACACGTGTGACATGTGTGTACAAAGACACATGTGACGTGTGTACAGAGACACATGTGACATGTGTGTACAGAGACACGTGTGACATGTGCGTACAAAGACACGTGTGACATGTGTGTACAGAGACACATGTGACATGTGTGTACAGAGACACGTGTGACATGTGTGTACAGAGACACATGTGACATGTGTGTACAGAGACACATGTGACATGTGTGTACAGAGACACGTGTGACATGTGTGTACAGAGACACGTGTGACATGTGCGTACAAAGACACATGTGACGTGTGTGTACAGAGACACATGTGACGTGTGTACAGAGACACGTGTGACATGTGTGTACAGAGACACATGTGACGTGTGTGTACAGAGACACGTGTGAAGTCCTCAGACTGTGAGATGGTTCTTGTGGCTCTATCGTCTGGAAAACACAGTATAGTTTATTTATTTATTTATTTGACTGGGACAATGTGAATTAATGAACAGACATGAAACGACATAAATGTAAAAACAGATTAAATCAAAGGCCAGTTTCCATCCGTCTCGGGGCTGGGGTCACACAAAGGTCAAGTTAAAAATTGTCCATTATCTTCAGCGCACAGTTCCATGGTCGCACATTCCAGTCATCACACAGTCCTCATTCTTTCAGTATATCCCACTTTCTCTTCAGGGGACTGGACAGGGGCCAAAGGAGTCTGTTGTCCCGGGCCCCAGGATCGTAGGGGCCCAGAATTGGACCATCTTCCTATTGATGTACATTAGAGGGGGGCCCATGTGATGCCCCGGGCCCCACATCTCTATCGACGGACCTGCTGCTTCTCTTTAAAATCTGAAACCAGGAACTCGCTGGACGCCAAACGGAAACCAGTCCAGCCTCTTTCTGAGCCGGGTTTATCCTCCAGCCTTTTCATCCAAACATCTCTCACCGTCCGGCCCAAAGTCCGAGCTCCGGCCCACAGTCCGGTCGAGCTTCTCTCTGAAAAGTGTCGATTCCAAACGTGTTACTCATGGTCGTGTCTTTGGTGATCTGGCAGAGGAGGAGGGCGTCCGCGAGGGCTGGAAGGAGACCTGTTTTCCTCAAAGTTAATTGGAGACAGCAGTGATTGATTTTCGAGTGAGGCCAGGCTAAAAGCTGCTGGAAAATTGCATTAGTGTTGGCTTCGGTGCGAGACTTTTACGGCCACATGCGATTTTCGAGAATTCATTAGCTTCCGTTCCAATGGAATGTTTGAGTTTCATTTAGTCACGGTCTGAATATTTGTATTGAATTTCTATCAAACAAACCAAAATATCATCTCCATATTTTGGCGGATTAATGATCTGATCGGTGTAGTTTGGTTTTGTTGAGCCGCTGTAGAAGTTTACTCACATAAACCGAGTCTGAATGTAAAACACCATCAGGAGCCTCACAAAATATTCATGGGTTTCAGGAAATGATTTGGTCCTGATTTGAATGATTTTCTGAGGACATTTGCTCATTCAAAAGTAAATTATGTTATTGCTATGACAACGGAGCCTAGTGCCGTAGCAACTCCATCAAATCAGGAAACGTGAATATTTCTCTGAAAACGAGCAGCAGAAGTTTAGACACGATCCGTCAACGATTCTCACCTTTATTTTATTTACACACCAACACGGCAGATATATGAAGCAAAGACTGAAAGTTCAATAGTTAAATATTTAATAAGTAAATGGAGGCGACTGAGAATTTGAGAATAAAATATATTTTTAAAAACATGTATTGAGTTATTTAAATGTTTCTTTTTACTTCACCTCGAGAGCCGCCTCAGTGAGGAGCAGAGCGGAGACAGTTTGTCCAGACACAAGAGCATCTACTCCACAAAAGTATGTAAAAAAAACCCTGTCAGCTCCGTCTCTTCAGCAGACGGAGGTTTGCTCCTCCCTGATGCTCTGAGCTCCAGTCGTATTATTAAAAGTTCACTCGAACCAAACAGTCACTTTTATTAAATCAAGCTCTACTTTTAATGTATCTGTTTTAACCGTGAACAACAGTTAGTTACACAAAGAGCTCAAATATCTGACACCCTCCTTGTTGCACACAGTGGTCGGCCCCGGGACCTTCTGAAGGTGCTCCGCTCCCTGGGGTCACTTGGCGAAACACCTAAGATGGCCGACGACATGGGTGAGTTAAAATTTCCAACAATTCAGTTATAATCAACTAACTCAGAGATGTCAAACTCAGACCCCTGGGCCAAATTTGGCCCTCGATATAATTATATTTGGCCCACGAGACTATGTCAAATCTGTGTTAGAGCTGCACGCCGACTGCCGCACCAGTATAGCACCACTAATACTACGAATCCCAGAATGCTTTGCAAATGTGTTGGCGCTGACCCCGACTCTTGTGCTGACACTTCTCAGCCTCGGCTCCTGTCGCTCACATTTAATCCACCTCTTCTGAAAAACATTCAGATGTTATTGTGAAATGTTTCAAGAAATATTTAGTTTGGCCTGAGAATTTTGGCCTGAGTGAATCTGAGTTTGACGCCGCTGAATGAAACATCTTAAACTCTGTGAATCGTCCTTCTGTCGGCTTCAAGGCGACAGAATTACATAAATCTTGCCTCAGATATTTGATGTTTTCTGTGTGTAAATAAAATGTAGAAATACATTTAAAAATACTAAAAAGATGAAATGAGAGAGAGTGTCCAATCCACCGACTGTTTATATAAATGAACAGAGCTAACCTGCTAGCCACCTCGCTACAAACAGGAAGTGATCATGGTGCACTTCCTGCTCCATCGACTCTGGCTCCAATTCACTTTCTTTTTATCTGTCCCTGCTGCTTCAGACTCATGTTGGTCTTAAATGTTCGTATTAACCCTCTACATGATCCTGGGGTTTTTATTTCACGTCTGTGTCTGTAAATCAACATATGAACATTAAAAACAGACACATCAGGCGCAGCTTTAGCCACAATGTCAATCAAACCTGCTTTGCGCTTGCTGTGTGTGGGCGGGAAGGGACCTCGCTCCTGATTGGCTCTTTGGTTGCTATGATACTCGTGGTTGAAATTCCAAATATATAAACCTGCTCCAGCCTCGATGAGCTTCATTTAACTGGAGAATCTTCTTTATCCGTCTCTGGTTCAACCTTCTGTCTGGTCGTGCACATTTTCTGCTTCATGGCATCAGTGTGAACATAATATTTTAAACGGGGTCGTTCTTTGTGACGTCAGGTCTAAACACAGTGAGCTCTGTGTTTCATAAATGTAAATCCACAGATAAGTGAATAAGTTAAAGTTCTACATGTGTCCAGCAGTGGTCACAGTCACACGGGACAGTGATGCAGGAGGCTGAGCTGAAGGTGTTTCACAGATTTGTGTTTTTGGTCCTTCCTGGTTCTCTCTGGTCGGTTCCTCCTCTGACGTCCCTGGGGCAGCTCCTCACTGACAGAGCTCTGCCAAACACGGGTAAATAATGCATCTGTGTGGAGCAGGACGGTGGATCAGGTCTCAGCCTCTGTGTCAAACAGAGGAACATCCTGAGGTTTTCAGACCAGAACACGGCGTAAAAAACAGACAAGTGATCTCCTGAACGTGATGGACAGAGTTTACACTGAACATCTCCAACGTGATGAAGGATCTGCATCTGAGTGAGACTCGAGACACATGCGTCATTTAAACTCTCACAATATATGTTTTTAAAAATGTATCAGAGGAATAACCTTCTGTTGTCTCTAATGGGCAGATTCATTCTCATTTTACTTTGTTCTAATGAGTTTGAACAAACTGAATGTTCATTTAGACTCACGTGTGCGGGGCTCTGGACGTGTGCGCGGGGCTCTGGACGCGTGCGCGGGGCTCTGGACGTGTGCGCGGGGCTCTGGACGCGTGTGCAGGGCTCTGGACGCGTGTGCAGGGCTCTGGACGTGTGCGCAGGGCTCTGGATGTGTGCGCAGGGCTCTGGACGTGTGTGCAGGGCTCTGGATGTGTGCGCAGGGCTCTGGACGTGTGTGCAGGGCTCTGGACGTGTGTGCGGGGCTCTGGACGTGTGTGCGGGGCTCTGGACAGACACATGTGTGTGTCTTGAGTATGTGCAAGTTTAAACTCCCAGAACATGACAGAAGTACTGTAGTAACCCGCTGGCACTGTGCTGTGTGTAACTGTGTCCAGACGTGTCAGAGGCTCGTTGTCCCGCTCGTCCTCGTCCTCGTCCTCGTCCTCGTCCTCGTCCTCGAGCTGTGTCTCGTCTGCAGATGTTTTACTCCAGCGGCGCTCGGACCTGCGGCTCGACACAAATATCAAACACGTCTGACCCTGCGACCGTCCGCCGCCGTGAGCTCGAGAGCAGGTGACTCGTAAACCTCCTGGACTCTGCACGACACAGACGGAGGAGACAAAATTAAAACATCATGAAATTCAAATTCATTGAGTCACGTGGTTAAAATGTGTGAAATCAGCCTGAAAACCTCAGTGTGACCCCACATGTACCACCAGAAGAAGCTCTTCTCCAGAGGCTCGTGTCGTCTCCGTGTTTGTCGCTGCACAACACGACTCCACTGAAGTGACTGAGACACCACAGCTTCAGCTCCACATGAAGCTCATCGAGGCTGTAGGGGGCGATGTGGAGCCAATTGCAACTATCATAGCAACGAAAGAGCCAATCAGGAGCGAGGCTGTTGAAGCTATCGCCCTGTAGAGCAGGTTAATGCCAACATTTAAGACCAGAGTCTGACAGCAGCAGTTTCAGAGAGAGGGGACACGGCTTTTTAATGTAAAGTGAACTGGAGCCAGACTGGACTGGCTCCGGGAGCAGCTCATGATCACTTCATATTTGGGAGCAGGTCAGATCTTTATACACGGTCTGTGGTTCTCCTGGAGCCGCCCGGTGCACGTCCGGCTGTAGTGCAGCATCAGTTCTGAATCTGCTAAACTGCTGTGTTAAAATATAAGTGTGGAACATCTGCACCGGGCCCCCGCTCCGCACCGGCCCCCGCTCCGCACCGGCCCCCGCTCCGCACCGGCCCCCGCTCCGCACCGGCCCCCGCTCCGCACCGGCCCCGTGTACAGGCCAGAACAGATGACTTGTCACGTCTGCCTCTGAGGAGGTGCATCTTCATTAGGAACCAATCAAAATCCAATTACAGCCGTATCTTGGCATATTAGGCCCCAGCATTAAAATGAAATGCACTGAGCAGATATATTTCCAATCAGGCCTCGGTTTAATTACCGTCCTGAAGCTCACGGACCACAGTGTGTGAGAGAGAGTGTGAGAGAGTGTGTGTGTGTGTGTGTGTGTATGTGTATGTGTGTGTTGTACACACATGTGTGTATGTGTGTGTTGTTGTTGTGGTGCTTGTGTATAAAATAAAACTCTTAACTTCCATCATTCAGACCCAGACGTCTCAGCTCTGATCATGGATGATTCTTTCACGTTTCAGAACAGTGTGAATGTGAGACACCGAGGAGCGACGTGGCTCAGTCGAGCGTTTGTCCACTGACGGACAGGTGTGAGTGTGTGAGTGTGAGTGTGTCTGTGTGAGTGTGTGTCTGTGTGAGTGTGTGAGTGTGTGTGTGTGTGTGAGTGTGTGAGTGTGTGAGTGTGTGAGTGTGTGAGTGTGTGAGTGTGTGAGTGTGTGTGAGTGTGTGAGTGTGTGTGTGAGTGTCTGTGTGAGTGTGTGGTTCTGTTACGACCCTCAGGTTTAAGTTCTTTTCATTGTTTGTATTTGTCCAGTATGTTTCGTGTCCACTTCCTCATCACATCCTGGCTGTGTGAGTCCTTGGCTGTGATTGGAGGAGAGTCCTCCACCTTCAGCCGCCTCCTCCTCCTCGTCCTCCTCCTCCTCCTCCTCCTCCTGCTCCTCCTGGACTGTAGAGGACCTGAGGCCCCTGCTCAGAGCCGCTGTGTGGGGTCAGTCTGACGTTTTGTGCGTCTCTTTTAGTCACGTCTTTGCAAACTTTACAAAGTCCCATTTGTTTCAATATTTTTAGTCCCTTTTGTGCATTTTACCCTTCACGTCCCTGTTCATTAAATTGCTTCTTAATCTTGGTTTCTTCTGTTTCTTTTGTTTCTTTTGTTTCTTACCCCACACGAGTTCGGGCGTCACAGGTTCCTCGATGTAAAGATCTTTGAGCCGTGAAGGTGGAGAGACGCTGTATGAGAATGAGCTCGTTTAAGGAGTGTAATGTTGTATATTTTGTTAACACTATAACATCTAACTATAACATCTCTTCTGACTCCTGCCAATCAAACGCCAAACGTCTCAGCTCCGATTGTTCTCGCTCTTTTCAGGATCGTGAGTAATCTGAACGTGGGAGGGTTTAGATGATCTGGAGGGTTAGCGGTTTATTTGGAAATACACCTCACCCACCACACAGGACTCGTGTTAATGCGTGAAGGCCACTGCATTAACCGCACTCGAGCACTCGTTTAACTCGCTCAGGTGGTCGTGGGGTCGTGCAGGTCCTGAGGGTCAAAGGGCATTAGATTCTCTGTTAAAATCACTCACTTTTTCTTCCAACTCAAATGTAAAAGTCACATTCTGACCAGTCGTGTCTGTAACATTCGCCCCACAGCTGCATGTTTGTTTATTACATGTACAAAATGGGTTCACTGTAGAAAATGGATTCCTGGCGGCTCGTGCAGGTGAACTGTGATCATCGGCATCTCGTTGCGGGTCTGGCTTCGTCCTCACGAGAGCCGTTACCGCCGAGAGCGCCCCGAACGCCAGCGCAAATGGAACTTTAGAGCCATAAAGTCTTCTCCTGCAGGAATGATACAAACATCAGCGGGAAACGGATGTGTGCGGAGAGGCTGATGAAGCGTTATTCCTGCCGTAGAAAGACTCGGCTCCTGCAGCTCCATAAATCCTGCCCCGAGGCCGAGTCCGATACCGAGCCGGCGCCAATCACAACCAACTACGATGACACGCAGAACAGAGCTGTCAGCGCCGTGCACGGGCCCCTCCTGCAAATGTAAAGAAAATATCCACAGACTGTATAAATGAACAGAGCTGCATCCTGCAGAGGAGTGAGCACGAGCGATTCAGCTCCATCCACCACTCCTTCACTTTACATTTGAAAACTGTGGCCCTGGTCTGGATTTTGGTCTTAAATGTTCATATTAATCCTCTACATGATCCTGGGGTTCATTTTTTTAGTTTATTTGTAATTTTTTTTTTTTTTCTTGTTTTTGTTGTTATTTAGAATTTTTTTTATTAAATTTTATTTATTTTATTGTGTTATTTTGAGGTGTTTTTTTTTTGTTTTTTGTTTTTGTTATTTTGAGTTTATTTATTTATTTATTTATTTGAGTTATTTTGAGGGTTGGTTTTTTTGGTATATATTTATTTATTTATTGTTGTTTGGAGTTTATTGTCTTATTATTATTCTTATTATTAACTGTCTCTCTCTGTCCCTGTCAGACTCATGTTGGTCTTAAATGTTTGTATTAACCCTCTACATGATCCTGGGGTTTTTATTTCACGTCTGTGTCTGTAAATCAACATATGAACATTAATAACAGACACATCAGGTCCTTCTTTCTCAGAACGTGTCTGATGGTTGATGAGACTCAGGTCTTGCCGTTTTTCTACATTTATATCGTCGAGTCCCTCCTCAGATTCAGAGTCACAGCCTGGTTTGGTTCCTTCAGCCTCACACATCACAAAACTCACAAAAATCAGCAGCAGGTTCATGTCTCTACAGTGTTTTACCATCAGGGGGCGCAGGTTCATGTCTCTCCGTCTCAGGACTAAGAGCAGAGGCGTAGTATCAAATTTTGGGCCCTTGGTAAAATAATCTTGGGGGCCCCTGTACTACATCTCAGAGTTTGTGAGGGGCCCCTCTCTGCTCTGGACCTGGGCCCTGGAGAAACTGTCCGACACCCCCGACCAAGAGGGACCCGTCCAGCCTCCTGCCTCCTCCACCAGCCTCCTAACGGGTCATGTGACTGCTAGCTAAACGGCTGATGTCACTGTTAGCTAAACGGCTGGTGTCACTGTTAGCTAAACGGCTCGTGTGCCTGCAGCTCTGCGAGTCAGTGTTTGATTTGTGGATTGTTTTATTATATTTATTCTTGGTGTTTGTCTGATGAATGTGCCTTTTATCGTCGCTCTGTTTCAGCTGAAGTTCCTCCTGGATAAATAAAGTTATTTTGATATGATTGATTTGATTCGCCGTGTGGAGGCTCAGCGCCGCAGGTTTCTGCTCTGAGCAAACGCAAGTCTGTGAGTAACACAAACCAAAGAACTCTGAGACACAAACCAAAGAACTCTGAGACACAGACCAAAGAACTCTGAGACACAGACCAAAGAACTCTGAGACACAGACCAAAGAACTCTGAGACACAAACCAAAGAACTCTGAGACACAGACCAAAGAACTCTGAGACACAGACCAAAGAACTCTGAGACACAGACCAAAGAACTCTGAGACACAATCCCTCACACAGACCAAAGCTTTATTGTTCTCTTTGTTCCTCTGTTTGCTTTGGGTCTGATGATTGAGTTATAGATGAGGGAGAGATGATGTCCAAGGCTTTCCTAACAAAAATATCTTCTTTAACTCCTCTCAAACCATTTTTTTGATCGTCTCTCTCTTCAGACGAGTCGTGAGTGTCTTTGGTCTGGTCTGGTGGACTTTTGTTTGGACAGGGACAGTTCAGGACATCACATCGAGCTTTAAAAAAACAGGAACGATGTTTGGTGCCAGGTTCTAGCATAAATACTATTTTCCACCTGTCGTCCCGAGACAGGCTGATGTTAAGTAAGAAGAACAGTTTGTTGGTGGATGAAAGGCCTGTAAACATATGGTACATACAGCAAAATACAAAATGCGGGTTAAGTGTCTTGCCCAAGGACACAACAAGAGCATTTATCTGTTGCACAGTGGGTGTGAGGTGCACAGTCGGGTTGTTGAGAGTTTGTAGAGCGTCACACAGTGAACTGGACTCACAAACACAAAGAGAACAGTCAGATGTCTCAGTAAATCCAACAGAAACTGACCTTTAAACATAAAACTGAATATGGTAAATCAGACGATGAACAACTGAGGAAGAATGTCTTATTTAATCAACGAACATCTCCTCCACACAGGCTGGAGAATAAACTCAGGAACAGGAAACTCAGATAGAAACACATGTTCAGATTATTACAGAGACACGGCTGGAGTGTTGCTCTTGGTTTTGTCGACAATCTCGCGAGAAGTGAAAGACCAGAAGCCGTTTATGTGGAGGAGCCTGGGGAACAAAACCAGGGCAGCTGCAGGTGAAACTGGGAGGTAACGAAAGAAGAACCGGAACAGGCTGAGGATGAACGTGTGAACAGGCAGAACTGTCACACAGAGGTTCACACATCCAGGAGCTCAGGTCTTCACACCGACGTTCCTCACCTGTCGACCTTCTGCAGACTAAACGTGTTCTGATGTGTGAACGCAGCGTGAGCCTCCAGAACGTTTCTGTTTTAGACAATTGCATGAGATTAAATGTGTCTTATAATAAATGTGATGAAATAAAACACTGTAAATGTTCATAGTCGGGTCTGTTTTGTAAACCTGACTCGTCGCCTGGTTCCTGGAGCTCCCCGAGGTCTGTCCCATCAGAGACCAAAGACCTGACCACGACCCAGCCCCGTCTCGTCTCAGCTCCTGAGGTGTGACCAGATCAGACTTTGGTCCGAGGCAGAACCAGAGAGCAGAGCTTTTCCTCCACGTCTTTGAGTTACACATCGTGCATCGTGTGGCTTTACTTGTCTCCTTGGAATAACTGTTTCTAAATGAAAATGAAGCGTAATGGAAAACAGAGTGTTCCAGAATCGATGGGAGCGTTTGAGGCTCCGAGGATTCGAGTTTGGATAAATGGATTAATGAAACATGCGAGTGAATAAAAACAACCCTCCAGGTGAGTTTTAGACGAGGGTCAGTGTTACATCAGAGGTTCAAAGGTCCAAAAAGTCCATTTTGTTCTTTAATCATGTCTCAGTGGTTAAATGATGTTCCTGCACAGACACTTCTGCGGAGCGTCGTATTAACTCAGTGACATTTACACATGAACAGAAAGTGTGACCCGTAAATGTGGCTCTAGTGCTGGTCTTAATAATAAACATGAGTCAGAACAACAGCAGCAAAGAGGACGGGACATTTCCTCATTTTATCTATTTATGTCATTTATTACAGTTTAAAGGACTGAGGACTTTTGAAACTGTCACAGGTTGTACTTTATTTGCACCTTGAACAAATCCACACAAAACAAAGTAAAAAGTTATGAAACATGTGAAAAATGATGCAGTTTTTTGGTTCATCTGTCCTGAGCTCAGACCATAAACTGTTTAAAGAAGAGAAGCTCATCGAGGCTGGAGCAGGTGTAGGTTCGATTTGGACTGACCACGAGTATCATAGCAACAAAAGAGCCAATCAGGAGCGAACTGAAAAAAAAAAAAAGAAAAGAAAATCTCTAAATAACAAAAAAAAAAATAATAATAAAAAATTTAAAAAAAAACCCCAAAAAACGCCTGAAATTAACCAAAAATAAATAAAAAAAACCCCTCAAAATAAAAAAAAATAAATAAACTCAAGATAATAAAAAATTAAAATAAATGAACTCAAGATAACTAAAAAAAAAAAAAAGACGACAAAAACTGAAAATAGCTAAAAAAAAAACAAAAAACAAAACCTCAAAATAACTCAAAAAAAAAAAAAAAAAAAAAAAAACTAAAAAAAGAAAATAAAGAAACTCAAAATAACTTAAAAAAAAAAACCCAAAACAGACAAACAAACAAACCTCAAAATAAAAATAATAATAATAAAAAAAAAAAAGAATCTAGGATCATGTAGAGGGTTAATATGAACATTTAAGACCAAAATGAGCCTGACAGCAGCAGGGACAGAGAGAGAGACAGTTTTTACACAGAAAGTGAATTGTCAAACGAGAGTGAGGGGTTCAAATCCCGACACTCTGCACGTCTGCTGTCCTCACGGTTCAATGAGTTTTTCACTTTGACTCTGTTCTCTGATCTGTTCTGATGTTTCCTCATCACAGACCTGGAGCTGTGTTTTGTTTCATTCTCACATGTTTAACACACAAACCTGCAGATTTATAACCGAAAACGCTCCGTTCCACCTTGTGATGTCATCGTGTGGCGATACAGGAAGTGCTCCACTGTGTTTTTAAACTCCACACACCTTCACTTCTAGAATCATTTGGACCATTTCAGCTTCTGGAACTGCCAACGTCATGTGAACTAAAGGTAAAAGGAGGAAGAGTTCACTGGAAAACTACCACTTGATGACATCACAAGGTGGAACAGAGCGTTTTGAGCTTTGCAGATGTTACAGACTAATAATAAAGTGTGACTCAAACATGTGAATGAAACAAAACACGACTCCAGGTCTGTTTTTGAGGAGGAAACGTTAGAACATTACTTAAGCTTTTAGGACGTTTAGGGAACATGATCACTTCCTGTTTGAACGCGGCGGTTAGCAGGTTAGCAGGTTAGCTACGTCCATTTATATAAACCGTCTCCTCACTGCCTCTTCCCACAAACAAACTGCAAAAATCCATCAGAAAAAACATCAGCTGACACCTCCCAGCGCTCACACGTTTAAAACCTGATCATATTGTTTGTTCCAAGAGCAAAGATCGTTTTCTCAATTACTGCGTTCTCATATTTCCCTCGTCTCCATTAGCAACACATCAGTTTTACACCGATAACAAAGGATTGTCTGCACATATAAATAAAACATCCATCCTCACTGATCCGGCTCATGGGTGACTCAAGTTCAGGTTTCACGGATCTGTTCTCTCCATTTTCATCTCCCACTCCTCCAGCAGAAGGACTTTGTTTCAGAAAATAACACAAAACACCCAATATTATGTCTGTGTGTTTTTGTCGTAATAAGCTCTTCACTCTTCATACTCCAGAGTTCGGTCACTGAGGAATAGAACCTTCAGCCATGTCCCGTGGAGTGTCTGCGGGCGCCGGGAGCATACCAATGAGCTTATCAGCGAGCGCCGACTCTCGTTATTACAGCTTCAGTCACTGCGGCTCCGCTCAGCCCGAACCACCTTTTACCACGACGAGCCTCCAGCGCCGCGGACACACAACTCATTTACTCCAATATTATTACTTTTCAGATAGAGAAAACTTTATCTGTCTGTGTCTGTGTGTGTGTCTGTGTGTGTGCGCTCGAGTGTGTATCTGTGTGTCTACTCAAGTGTGTGTGTGTGTGTGTGTGTGTGTCTGTGTGTGTGTGTCTGTCTGTGTGTGTGTGTGTGTGCGCTCGAGTGTGTGTGTGTGTACTCGAGTGTGTGTGTGTCCAGATTACTTCATTACCTGACTTTCATTTTCCGGGACTTTATCGGCCCATCACGCTCTGGCTCGTGTCTCATCTCTGTGTTTAAAGAGGTGCCATTAGTTTGACTTTAATTGTGCTGCGGCGGCGGTGGCGGCGGAGGCGGTGGCGGCGGAGGCGGCGGCGAGCGGACGAGGAGGCATCACTAAAGCTGTTCTGAGGAGTGAAGCAGCCCCGGGGCCTCAGGTCTGGGCTCCCGTCTCTAGATGTTAACACTGGACATTAACCCGTCTCTCTGTGGTATGTGAACCTTCTGTTCTCGCCACAGACGTGTAGAGAAGAGACTGAGACGTCACCACAGCTTCAGCTCCAGATGAAGCTCATCGAGGCTCCAGCAGGTACAGGGACGATTTGGAGATGAGTTCTTTATTTGGAATTGCAACCATGAGTATCATAGCAACCAAAGAGCCAATCAGGAGCGAAGCTGTTGAAGGTCACGCCCCTTCCTGCCCACATCACTGGTTTAACAGGGAGCGGGCTCTTAGCAACACTGTCAATCACACCTGTTGCTAACGCTAACAGGAGCGACGTCGGGGACAGAAGGACCTGATGTGTCTGTTATTAATGTATACACAGCAATATTACCATCTAAAAACACTTAATCAGTATCATATCATAAAATCAAAGGTAAACTGTCCAAACCAGACTCAGAGACTCATCCTGCGTTTGTCTCCAGGAGGTTAGACTGTGACGTCCTGCTCAGTGTCGACCAGTGACACAAACTCTGAATGAGCAGATATGTCTCCACATTTTAATCTCAAACAAAAGCTTAATAACAATAATAATAAGATTAGATTTGTTTTGAACTTTTTAAAGCTCTTTTTATTCACTGAAAACGTAGCGATGAGAAGCGACTTGCGCAGCCACAGCTGACCTGGGGCAGAGTGACGGTGTCTCTGTGGTCAGTGTTAAACTCTGACTCAGACCCGAGTCACAGACACGAGGCTGGAGAGTGTGAGTCGCTGCAGCGTTTTGGTGAAAGGAAACACGACAGGTTCTTCTGGTTGTTTGTTTTCTGAACACAAGGGGGCAGTGTGGGCTGTACCCCACACCACAACAACAGCAAAACAAATGCAGTCTCAGCGCTAGAGCCAGTCTCCGAAACTGACCCGAAACTGACCCGTAACTGACCAATAAAACCCTCACATCCACCTGTCGCCATAGCAACCGAGAGTCACACAAACACACAAAATTCACAAGAACAAAAGTGTCACCACCAAACATCGGCTCATCACAGTAAATCTGCATCAGGCCTTAAACTTCACGTCGCTGTGATGGTGAAAGTCTGTGGCTTTGTGTATCTCCAAACTCCTCATTAGGTTTGTTAAAACGCTCTCGCTGTAGTGACTGAGCTGTTCCACTTCATTGATCACTTTGATTGGACTTGTTCATGCAGCAGTTTAGAGCCTCGTCCTGGAGAAAAAACATGTGGAAACCGAAAGAGCCACTTCATTTAACACAGCTGCAAACTGCATCTTCTGTACAAGACTTATTTAGGTCTTTAGTGAGAGCGTCTCTGTCTTAAACTCCTGTCTCCTCTTGTGTCTCCTCTTGTGTCTCCTCTTGTGTCTCCTCTTGTGTCTCCTCTTGTCTCCTCTTTGTGTCTCCCTCTTGGGTCTCCTCTCGTGTCTCCTCTTGTGTCTCCTCTTGTGTCTCCTCTTGTGTCTCCTCTCTCCTGTCTCCTCTTGTGTCTCCTCTTCTTGTGTCTCCTCTTGTGTCTCCTCTCGTGTCTCCTCTTGTGTCTCCTCTTGTGTCTCCTCTGTGTCTCCTCTCGTGTCTCCTCTGTGTCTCCTCTTGTGTCTCTTGTCTCCTTGTGTGTCCCTCTCTCTTGTGTCTCTCTTGTCTCTCCTCTTGTGTCTCCTCTTGTGTCTCCTCTTGTCTCTCATCTTGTCTCTCCTCTTGTGTCTCTTGTGTCTCTTGTGTCTCCTCTTGTCTTTCCTCTTGTGTCTCCTCTTGTCTCTCCTCTTGTGTCTCCTCTTGTGTCTCTTGTCTCTCCTCTTGTGTCTCCTTTTGTGTCTCCTCTTGTGTCTCCTCTTGTCTCTCCTCTTGTGTCTCCTCTTGTGTCTCCTCTTGTCTCTCATCTTGTCTCTCCTCTTGTGTCTCTTGTGTCTCTTGTGTCTCCTCTTGTCTTTCCTCTTGTGTCTCCTCTTGTGTCTCCTCTCGTGTCTCCTCTTGTGTCTCCTCTCGTGTCTCCTCTCGTGTCTCCTCTTGTGTCTCTTGTCTCTCCTCTTGTGTCTCCTCTTGTGTCTCCTCTTGTCTCTCCTCTTGTCTCTCCTCTTGTGTCTCTTGTCTCTCCTCTTGTCTCTCCTCTTGTGTCTCTTGTCTCTCCTCTTGTGTCTCCTCTTGTGTCTCTTGTCTCTCCTCTTGTGTCTCCTTTTGTGTCTCCTCTTGTGTCTCTCCTCTTGTCTCTCCTCTTGTGTCTCCTCTTGTGTCTCCTCTTGTCTCTCATCTTGTCTCTCCTCTTGTGTCTCTTGTGTCTCTTGTGTCTCCTCTTGTCTTTCCTCTTGTGTCTCCTCTTGTGTCTCCTCTTGTGTCTCCTCTTGTCTCTCCTCTTGTGTCTCCTCTTGTCTCTCCTCTTGTGTCTCCTCTTGTCTCTCCTCTTGTGTCTCCTTTTGTGTCTCCTCTTGTGTCTCCTCTTGTGTCTCCTCTTGTGTCTCCTCTTGTCTCTCCTCTTGTGTCTCTCGTGTCTCCTCTTGTGTCTCCTCTCGTGTCTCTTGTGTCTCTTGTGTCTCCTCGATGGAGCTGCTCTGACTGTGGACATGTCCTGGACCTTAGACCCACCCTTAGACGCTCCTCTGACTCTGAAGAACATGGAGCAGGTTCCCTCTGAAACCCTCTGAGCTCTAAGTGCAGAGACATCTTCGCGCTGCTGTATGAACCTGGGCCTTTCAGGGTGAAGCCATCAGCCGCTGTGTGAATATGAATGGGCTTTTTCTTCTGTTCAAACACAAAAGACACATTTGTTAGTGAGAGCCAGAGCCGCCCCCAGCTTCTCGCAGCACGTCGCACTTTTTCTGGGATATTTTAGGAACAATAAAGGAAATTATTAAAGGCAATATGAGTATTGAGTTTCATTTACATTTGAATCCTTTCATGAGCAGATTAGTTCAGTGAAGAAGCGTCTCTGGACAGGAGCCTCTCAGGGACCAGTGTGGGCTCCGCTTCATTATTACTAAAACAAGTGGCTTATACAGGGGCCCGTAGTGCTGTGAGCTGGACTCAGAGACAGAGCGTGGGCCCCTGCTCCACCCGGGGCCTCTGCTGTGGGCTCAGAGTGGACACAGCGTGGGCCCCTGCTCCACACGGGGCCTCTGCTGTGACGCTGCTCACTGAGAGGAGCTCACAGATCTTCTCACATCCTCAGATGTTTGAGCTGTGACAAAAACATTCAGTAAATCTCACTGTATTTCACTGCACTGGAGATATTTGTCTGTAGAAGTATTATGGAGACACAGATTAGGACTGTGTCTGTTCTGCACCAGAGATTATTCTCTTCATGTCTCTGTCTCAGGCCGGACGCAGACGCAGACACACACGCACACATGTTTAAATATATATAAATTTAAATATATTGTTATATTTATATTTAAACTTCACCTTTGTTTCCCATGAGGCCTTTGGGCGCTGGAGCTCCCTCTGCTGTCAGCAACAGGAATGAAGATGAGTTTATAAAGTAAACTTCCTCTGAGCTCAGAGCTTCAGTGTGAACTCCTCAGACTCAGTGTTTATGGGACTAAAAGTCCCGTCTGTGACTCAACATTAAACCCAGAGCTGAAGAAGTTCTCCAGTTTGTTACTTATGAGTGAGGAGGATCCAGGAGACGGCAGGCGCGGCTGCGGCAGGTGCGACTCCTTCACTGGCCCTGGTCGTCAAAGGAAAGTCATAAAACTCTGCTCAGAAGATTTTACGATTTGTCCCATTTTATGAGACTTTTCCATTATCGTGGGAACGATTCTGCAGC
>JAIEZT010000441.1:34579393-34580850 GCA_019594935.1 Periophthalmus modestus | reverse complement strand
TCCATTTGAGACACATTGTGTTCCAGGCTTTAAACTTCCTCATGGTGCGTCTCTTTTGTGAAGTGCACCAGTACCCTCCTGCAGCAAAAATAACCACGACATGATGCAGCTCCCCCGTGTTCACAGTTGGGATCGCTGTTCTCAGGTTGGCAAGTTTTCTTTTTGCTCCAAACATAACGATGCTCATCATGGCCTCACAGTTCAGTTTCAGTTTGTCAGACACTGGACAGACCTGGAGAAGAGGAAGAACATGGATGTGTAAATGTATAAACTTCTGACTTTGAAGAAAATAATGAAAAAATGTCACACAAAAAAATGCTTCTCTCATTATTCTGTCATTTAGCAAATAGAAATAATTGAGTTAATCCTCATGGAAATAAAAGAGGAAAAGTTTAGTCTGATTCATGTCACACAGTAAAAAAAAACAACACATGTGTCTTTTTGTGTTTTATAAACGTCTGATTTCAGCTGTTTGTGTAAGAGCCGAGAGTCTCTGTGTGAGAGTGTGTGTTTGTGCGTCTCTCTGTGTGTTTGTGTGTCTCTGTGTGTGCGTTTGTGGCGTCTCTGTGTGCGTCTCTGTGTGTGACTCTGTGTGCGTCTCTGTGTGTGTGCGTCTCTGTGTGTGCGTTTGTGTGTCTCTGTGTGTGTTTGTGCGTCTTTGTGTGTGACTGTGTGCGTGTCTGTGTGTGCGTTTGTGCGTCTCTTTGTGCGTCTCTGTGTGTGTGCGTCTCTGTGTGTGACTCTGTGTGTGTCTCCTGTGTGTGTGTGTTTGTGCGTCTCTGTGTGTGCGTCTCTGTGTGTGACTCTGTGTTTGTGCGTCTCTGTGTGCGTCTCTTTGTGCGTCCCTGTGTGTGCGTCTCGGTGTGCGTCTCTGTGTGTGTGACTCTGTGTGTGACTCTGTGTGCGTCTCTGTGTGTGTGTGTCTCTGTGTGCGTTTGTGCGTCTCTGTGTGTGACTCTGTGTGTGCGTCTCTGTGTGTGTGTCTCTGTGTGCGTCTCTTTGTGCGTCCCTGTGTGTGCGTCTCTGTGTGTGACTCTGTGTGCGTCTCTGTGTGTGTGCGTCTCTGTGTGTGTGTTTGTGCGTCTCTGTGTGCGTCTCTGTGTGTGTGCGTCTCTGTGTGTGTGTTTGTGCGTCTCTGTGTGCGTCTCTGTGTGTGTGCGTCTCTGTGTGCGTCTCTTTGTGCGTCCCTGTGTGTGCGTCTCTGGGGACGCTCACACAAACGTCCCGTGTCCTTAAACGCAGCAGGAGTAACTTCTGTGCGGCTCTGATTAAAAACACTTCATTTGACCTGCTGCCGCTCACCAGGACAAACAGAGGCATCACCCGCAGAGCCTCCACTCACGAGACGCACAAGAGCACAACAACCGCACAACTGCACAACCCCACAACCACACAACCACACAACTCAACCTTTTAACTTTCAATGGATTTGTCCACAGCAAACTACATTTAAGGAG
>JAIEZT010000441.1:34561893-34574393 GCA_019594935.1 Periophthalmus modestus | reverse complement strand
CTGAAACCTGCCAATACAAAAGGGACGGACAAAGACACAGAGAAACTCGCACTGCATCAAACTGACGGCTTATGATTTCTGTTACACGGCCATACATCATCTTCTCTGCATCATCTTCTCTTCCTCATCTTTTCTGCATCTTTTCTGCATCTTCTCTGCATCCTCTTCTCTGCATCATCTTCTCTTCATCCTCTTCTCTGCATCATCTTCTCTGCATCATCTTCTCTGCATCATCTTCTCTTCATCATCTTCTCTGTATCATCTTCTCTGTATCATCTTCTCTGCATTTTCTCTTCATCCTCATCTCTGCATCATCTTCTCTTCATCCTCTTCTCTGCATCTTCAAGAGGCTGTTGAAGGTGACGTCCCCTCCCCCCACGCCGCTGGTTTAGCAGGGAGCACTTAGAAACACTGTCAATCAAACCTGTTGCTAACGTCAGTGGGAGCGACCTTGAAGGAAGAAGGCGCCTGATTTGTCTGTTATTAACGTTCATATCTCTTTGGAGCCCAGCGGCAGGTTAGCTCTGTCCATTTATAAACACAGTCTGTGGTCGGGACGTACAGTTTCCTTTCTCCATCGAAGCTGAATTCACCGTGGAAGAACTTAAACGCTGGAGTTCACTGTCTCTGTTCTCGAAGAGGGAAACACGCTGAAGGTTTGGTGAGATCAGCCACAGATATGTTTATTTATACAACGACATTTCATAAATTTACATCTGATCAACACGAAATCACAGTTTTAATGTTCTCGTATTACTCACATGCTCTTTCACTTTTACTTCACTAAAATCCTTCTGTCAGTTGGACCCTGCTTCTCGTTGTGTCTCTGATCAGCCACGATACTTTTACACAGTCGCTCCATGGTTTTGTAATCCATCGTTTCTTTCAGAGAAAAGAGGCAGTAAAAGCAGAGTGCTAATTCAGAGTGAGGCCCGGGAGCTGGAGCTGTACCTCGGCCTCTTTTAGCCAAACGCTGGAGTGGAAATGGGCCGTTAGTGCAAATGAGTCATTGACAGTGTTTAGCGGGCCGGGCCGGTGTCGCAGCTCACGCTCTGTGTAACGGCAGAGCGCCTAATCGCATCTGGAGATCTGTAAGTACATTAAAGCATGAACTAACAAGCACAGAGGCTGTGTGGCAGTGGGAGGATTCACTCAAAAGGATTAATAGAGACTAAATGGCTGCTGTAAGATAAGAGGCGTTTGTGAACTAGGCCAAATGAGTCCGTTTGATCCAACTGCTCCATCTGTGCTGAGTTTTCTGTGGAGGTCGAGAGAGAGATGAAGATCCTAGTCCTGCTTCAGGCTGTTCATGAAGTGAGCCAAAGATCTTCAACCCCAACGGAACACGTCCAACCCCTGAAGGTGGAATGTCCTCTCCAAAGTAACCGCGGGATGTATGATTTTAGTCTGAGGGGGCAGGAGGTCTTTAACTCTGAGGACACGGGCAGGAGGTTTTTAGCTCTGAGGACACGGGGCAGGAGGTTTTTAACTCTGAAAACACGGGGCAGGAGGTCTTTAGCTTTGAGGACACGGGGCAGGAGGTCTTTAGCTCTGAGGACACGGGGCAGGAGGTTTTTAACTCTGAGGACACAAGGGGCAGGAGGTTTTTAACTCTGAGGACACGGGCGACAGGAGGTCTTTAGTTCTGAGGACACGGGGCAGTAGGTCTTTAACTCTGAGGAGCAGGAGGTCTTTAACTTTGAGGACACAGGGCAGGAGGTCTTTACTCTGAGGACATGAGGGGCAGGAGGTCTTTAACTCTGAGGACAGGAGGTCTTTAGCTCTGAGGACACAGGGCAGTAGGTCTTTAGTTCTGAGGATGTGGGGGCACATAAATGATGTCTGCCCAACATGTGTCAGCTGTAAAACTTGTATATTTTTTATTTTAACACATCAGAATTATAAATAATCCCTAAAGGCAAAATAAATCTGTGCCGTCCTGAAGCAGAAGGACTGTGTTCTGGTTCTGGTTTCATCTGAATCCAAACTCGTCTCTCGTTAATTCAGATGTACCTGAGATCTGTGCCTGTGTCTTTTCTGAATCTGTGACACAGAGCCATGCGGCGCTTTCATCACTAATGAGTTTGAAAAATGGGACACTGAGCAGTTTCTGTATTTAAGAAAAATAGCTGACGTGGTGTGAGCCGCCGAGCTGAAGCTTCCAAGTGTCTGTGATAATCCAGCACATCACCCAGTCCAGGGAACATAATCCTGCGCCATATGTTTTCAGTGCCCACCATCGCCAACAGCAGCAGCCTCCAGTGACGGCTTCAACGGCTCTTTATCGAGAACGCTTCAAACAGGATCTCGGTTTTAAATCTCTGATGCAGTTTTACAGTTACACATTTACACTGAACCAAACACAAAACAGCAGCAGCAGGTTTCCCAGGTTTAGGTTTTGTTTAGTACAAAGCACAATGATTTATAAAAGGCCCAGGTAAACACCAGCCCCACCTCGTTTGGAACGTTTCAGTCAAATCAGAGAGTTCACCGTTCTCCATCTTGGGAATTCGTTCTTTGGTTGATATACAGTATATATAATGTAACTAAAACCTTCTGGACAGGTGCAGTGCGCTGATGTACCTTCCTCTCATCTTCTTCTTCAGTGGGTTTTCGTAGTTACATAAAGGTCTATGCGTCTGCTCCATCCATCCATCATGGAGCTGACAGGTGTCCAGATCACAGGGAAAACCACAGACACTGTATATAAACGGACAGCTGACCCGCTGCTTCCAAACAAGAAGTGAGTGAAGTGAGCAGTGATGCACATCCGGCTCCATCGACTCCATCGATTCACTTTACATTAGAAAACCCTCCTCTCTGTCTCTGCTGGTGTCAGACTCGTCATTTTGGTCGTAAATGTTTAGTATTAACCCTCCACATGATTCGTTCTTTGGTCAAATGTGTCATCGGACCGGCTTTATAAAGTGAATTAATATTGAAACAAGTTTTTTTAATAGTTCCAAACAAAAAGTTCCACCAAAAGCGATCATGTTTTAGGCTTTCAGAAAAGAGGATATTTGCGTGTTCACCTTTTTAAAGACCTTTCCGTGGGCGCCGCCATCGTCGTTGGGGTTGTATTATTTTACACGGGGCTGATGAGTTTGACAGTAAATCACGTCTATAGGGACAGAGCCGTTTTGAAACCTCCAGAGAATCGGTGCAGCGCTCACTTATCGGGCACATGAATAATTTACACTAATCAACCTATTTTACATCAGATTTTAGCCGCAAATGTTTCCAAATTCAGAAGGAGGTCAATAGAAACGTAACTGTTACCGTTTGAGGCGCCGCCATCTCAAACACCTCCACCACCTGCACAAATGAGACGTGCATATGGAGACGGCTGGAATATGAAAATGTGTGACAAGAACATGGTAAGACATGCAGAGGGAAAAAACACACCACCCACAGTGTTTCTGCACCAAGCAGACGCAGACGGAGGCAGACGCAGACAAAGGCAGACGGAGGCAGACGGAGGCAGACGGAGGCAGACGGAGGCAGACGCAGATGGAGGCAGACGGAGGCAGACGCAGACTGAGCAGACGCAGACGGAGGCAGACGCAGACGGAGGCAGACGAAGGCAGACACAGACAAAGGCAGACGGAGGCAGACGGAGGCAGACGGAGGCAGACGCAGACTGAGCAGACAGAGGCAGACGGTGGCAGACGCAGACTGAGACAGACGGAGGCCCATGTGGGCAACGATATTGACACCTGGAGGGGGGTGATCGGGAAGAACGTCCTCCCTGATCTGAACCCGAGCCCTGTTTTGTTATTGGACGTCTGTGTCACAGTTTGTCCATAACAAACACCATGTTCAAGCACAAGGTCCATCAGAGCACGTGGCACCTCGAGGTCAGAGGTCGATGATCGTCTTGAGGTCGATGATCGTCTTGAGGTCGATGATCGTCTTGAGGTCGGTGATCGTCTTGAGGTCGATGATCGTCTTGAGGTCGGTGATCGTCTTGAGGTCGGTGATCGTCTTGAGGTCGGTGATCGTCTTGAGGTCGGTGATCGTCTTGAGGTCGATGATCGTCTTGAGGTCGATGATCGTCTTGAGGTCGGTGATCGTCTTGAGGTCGATGATCGTCTTGAGGTCGATGATCGTCTTGAGGTCGGTGATCGTCTTCACTGTCTTCGTGTCATTTGACCTTGGGCCCAGTGTCTTGGACACTCTGAAAGTCTTTTTTGATGATATTCAAAGTTTCATTTAGAGTCTTCACTGGGACAAAAGATGAACATGATCCATTTGGACAGTTTTAATCAAATCTTTATCGTCCTGTTTCAGAGTCGTTCAGTTTGATTATTTTCAAACTTCTGTCTGACGACAAACTGAGGTGATAAAAAAAAAACATAATCTAGTGTCGAGATCATGACGAATGTTTTATCTGAGTGTGAGAGTGTGTGTGTGTGTGTGTGTATGTGTGTGTGTATGTGTGTGTGTATGTGTGTGAGTATGTGTGTGTGTGTGTGTGTGTGTGTTGTGAGTGTGTTATGTGTGTGTATCTGTGTCTCTGTGAGTGTGTTGTATGTGTCTGTGTGAGTTGTGTGTCTGTGTGAGTTGTGTGTCTGTGTGAGTTGTGTGTCTGTGTGTGAGTTGTGTGTCTGTGTGAGTGTGTGTGTGTGTGAGTTGTGTGTCTGTGTGAGTTGTGTGTCTGTGTGAGTTGTGTGTGTGTGTGTGAGTTGTGTGTCTGTGTGAGTTTGTGTGTCTGTGTGAGTTGTGTAGTCAGAGTTCTGCTGGTCGCTGCAGAATCGTTCCCACGATAATGAAAAGTCTCATAAAATGGGACAAATCGTAAAATCTTCTGAGCAGAGTTTTATGACTTTCCTTTGACGACCAGGGGCCAGTGAAGGAGCCGCACCTGCCGCAGCCGCACCTGCCGCAGCCGCACCTGCCGCAGCCGCACCTGCCGCAGCCACACCTGCCGTCTCCTGGATCCTCCTCACTCATAAGTAACAAACTGGAGAACTTCTTCAGCTCTGGGTTTAATGTTGAGTCACAGACGGGACTTTTAGTCTGAGGAGTTCACACTGAAGCCCTGAGCTCAGAGGAAGTTTACTTTATAAACTCCGGTTCATTCCTGTTGCTGACAGCAGAGGGAGCTCCGGCGCCCAAAGGCCTCATGGGAAACAAAGGTGAAGTTTAAATATAAATATAACAATATATTGAATGTATTATTAAATATTATATATATTTAAACATGTGTGTGTCTGTGTCCGGCCTGAGACAGAGTCATGAAGAGAATAATCTCTGGTGCAGAACAGACACAGTCCTAATCTGTGTCTCCATAATACTTCAGACAGAATATGTGCAGTGAAATACAGTGAGATTTACTGAATGTTTTTGTCACAGCTCAAACATCTGAGGATGTGAGAAGATCTGTGAGCTCCTCTCACCCTCCCACTGACGGAGGAGAGTGTGATCCACCAGAGCAGCGTCACAGCAGAGGCCCCGTGTGGAGCAGGGGCCCACGCTGTGTCCACTCTGAGCCCACAGCAGAGGCCCCGTGTGGAGCAGGGGCCCACGCTGTGTCCACTCTGAGCCCACAGCAGAGGCCCCGTGTGGAGCAGGGGCCCACGCTCTGTCTCTGAGTCCAGCTCACAGCACTACGGGCCCCTGTATAAGACACTTGTTTTAGTAATAATGAAGCGGAGCCCACACTGGTCCCTGAGAGGCTCCTGTCCAGACGCTTCTTCCACTGAACTAATCTGCTCATGAAAAGGATTCAAATGTAAATGAAACTCAATACTCATATTGCCTTTAATAATTTCCTTTATTGTTCCTAAAATATCCCAGAAAAAGTGCGACGTGCTGCGTGAAGCTGGGGCGGCTCTGGCTCTCACTAACAAATGTGTCTTTTGTGTTTGAACAGAAGAAAAAGTCCATTCATATTCACACAGCGGCTGATGGCTTCACCCCGAAAGGCCCAGGTTCATACAGCAGCGCGAAGATGTCTCTGCACTTAGAGCTCAGAGGGTTTCAGAGGGAACCTGCTCCATGTTCTTCAGAGTCAGAGGAGCGTCTAAGGGTGGGTCTAAGGTCCAGGACATGTCCACAGTCAGAGCAGCTCCATCGAGGAGAGACAAGAGGAGACACGAGAGGAGACACGAGAGGAGACACGAGAGGAGACACGAGAGGAGACACAAGAGACACAAGAGACACAAGAGGAGGCACAAGAGACACAAGAGGAGACATGAGAGGAGACACGAGAGGAGACACGAGAGGAGACACAAGAGGAGACACAAGAGACACAAGAGGAGACACAAGAGGAGACACGAGAGGAGACACGAGAGACACAAGAGACACAAGAGGAGACACAAGAGGAGACACAAGAGACACAAGAGGAGACACAAGAGGAGACACAAGAGACACAAGAGACACAAGAGGAGACACAAGAGGAGACACAAGAGACACAAGAGACACAAGAGGAGACACAAGAGGAGACACAAGAGGAGACACAAGAGGAGACACGAAAGGAGACACAAGAGGAGACACAAGAGGAGACACAAGAGGAGACACAAGAGGAGACACAAGAGGAGACACAAGAGGAGACACAAGAGGAGACAGGAGTTCAGACAGAGACGCTCTCACTAAAGACCTAAATAAGTCTTGTACAGAAAGATGCAGTTTGCAGCTGTGTTAAATGAAGTGGCTCTTTCGGGTTTCCCACATGTTTTTTCTCCAGGACGAGGCTCTAAACTGCTGCATGAACAAGTCCAATCAAAGTGATCAATGAAGTGGAACAGCTCAGTCACTACAGCGAGAGCGTTTTAACAAACCTAATGAGGAGTTTGGAGATACACAAAGCCACAGACTTTCACCATCACAGCGACGTGAAGTTTAAGGCCTGATGCAGATTTACTGTAATGAGCCGATGTTTGGTGTTGACACTTTTGTTCTTGTGAATTTCGTGTGTTTGTGTGACTCTCGGTTGCTATGGCGACAGGTGGATGTGAGGGTTTTATTGGTCAGTTACGGGTCAGTTTTTCGGAGACTGGCTCTAGCGCTGAGACTGCATTTGTTTTGCTGTTGTTGTGGTGTGGGGTACAGCCTACACTGCCCCCTTGTGTTCAGAAAACAAACAACCAGAAGAACCTGTCGTGTTTCCTTTCACCAAAACGCCACAGCGACTCACACTCTCCAGCCTCGTGTCTGTGACTCGGGTCTGAGTCAGAGTTTAACACTGACCACAGAGACACCGTCACTCTGCCCCAGGTCAGCTGTGGCTGCGCAAGTCGCTTCCCATCGCTACGTTTTCAGTGAATAAAAAGAGCTTTAAAAAGTTCAAAACAAATCTAATCTTATTATTATTGTTATTAAGGTTTTGTTTGAGATTAAAATGTGAGTCTGGTTTGGACAGTTTACCTTTGATTTTATGATATGATACTGATTAAGTTTTTTTAGATGGTAATATTGCTGTGTATACATTAATAACAGACACATCAGGTCCTTCTCTCCCCGACGTCGCTCCTGTTAGCCTTAGCAACAGGTTTGATTGACAGTGTTGCTAAGCACTCGCTCCCTGTTAAACCAGTGATGTGGGCAGGAAGGGGCGTGACCTTCAACATCCTCGCTCCTGATTGGCTCTTTGGTTGCTATGATACTCATGGTTGCAATTCCAAATAAAGAACTCATCTCCAAATCGTCCCTGTTCCTGCTCGAGCCTCGATGCTTCATCTGGAGCTGAAGCTGTGGTGACGTCTCAGTCTCTTCTCTACACGTCTGTGGCGAGAACAGAAGGTTCACATACCACAGAGAGACGGGTTAATGTCCAGTGTTAACATCTAGAGACGGGAGCACAGACCTGAGGCCCCGGGGCTGCTTCACTCCTCAGAACAGCTTTAGTGATGCCTCCTCGTCCGCTCGCCGCCACCTTCGCCTCCGCCGCCACCGCCTCCGCCGCCACCGCCGCCGCAGCACAATTAAAGTCAAACTAATGGCACCTCTTTAAACACAGAGATGAGACACGAGCCAGAGCGTGATGGGCCGATAAAGTCCCGGAAAATGAAAGTCAGGTAATGAAGTAATCTGGACACACACACACTTGAGTACACACACACACAGACACACACACACACACACACACACTTGAGTAGACACACAGATACACACTCGAGCGCACACACACAGACACACACACAGACACAGACAGATAAAGTTTTCTCTATCTGAAAAGTAATAATATTGGAGTAAATGAGTTGTGTGTCCGCGGCGCTGGAGGCTCGCCGTGGTAAAAGGTGGTTCGGGCTGAGCGGAGCCGCAGTGACTGAAGCTGTAATAACGAGAGTCGGCGCTCGCTGATAAGCTCATTGGTATGCTCCCGGCGCCCGCAGACACTCCACGGGACATGGCTGAAGGTTCTATTCCTCAGTGACCGAACTCTGGAGTATGAAGAGTGAAGAGCTTATTACGACAAAAACACACACACAGACATAATATTGGGTGTTTTGTGTTATTTTCTGAAACAAAGTCCTTCTGCTGGAGGAGTGGGAGATGAAAATGGAGAGAACAGATCCGTGAAACCTGAACTTGAGTCACCCATGAGCCGGATCAGTGAGGATGGATGTTTTATTTATATGTGCAGACAATCCTTTGTTATCTCTGTAAAACTGATGTGTTGCTAATGGAGACGAGGGAAATATGAGAACGCAGAAATTGAGAAAACGATCTTTGCTCTTGGAACAAACAATATGATCAGGTTTTAAAAACGTGTGAGCGCTGGGAGGTGTCAGCTGATGTTTTTTTCTGATGATTTTTGCAGTTTGTTTGTGGGAAGAGGCAGTGAGGAGACGGTTTATATAAATGGACGTAGCTAACCTGCTAACCTGCTAACCGCCGCGTTCAAACAGGAAGTGATCATGTTTCCCTAAACGTCCTAAAAGCTTAAGTAATGTTCTAACGTTTCCTCCTCAAAACAGACCTGGAGTCGTGTTTTGTTTCATTCACATGTTTGAGTCACACTTTATTATTAGTCTGTAACATCTACAAAGCTCAAAACGCTCTGTTCCACCTTGTGATGTCATCAAGTGGTAGTTTTCCAGTGAACTCTTCCTCCTTTTACCTTTAGTTCACATGACGTTGGCAGTTCCAGAAGCTGAAATGGTCCAAATGATTCTAGAAATGAAGGTGTGTGGGAGTTTAAAAACACAGTGGAGCACTTCCTGTATCGCCACACGATGACATCACAAGGTGGAACGGAGCGTTTTCGGTTATAAATCTGCAGGTTTGAGTGTTAAACATGTGAGAATGAAACAAAACACAGCTCCAGGTCTGTGATGAGGAAACATCAGAACAGATCAGAAAACAGAGTCAAAGTGAAAAACTCATTGAAACGTGAGGAAACCGGACGAGCAGAGTGACGGGATTTGAACCCCTCACTCTCTTTTGACAATTCACTTTCTGTGTAAAAACTGTGTCTCTCTCTGTCCCTGCTGCTGTCAGACTCATTTTGGTCTTAAATGTTCGTATTAACCCTCTACATGATCCTAGATTCTTTTTTTTTTTTAATTATTATTATTTTTATTTTGAGGTTGTTTGTTTGTCTGTTTTGTTTAGTTTTTTTTTAGTTATTTTGAGTTTCTTTCTTTTTTTTTTTTTTTTTTTTGGTTATTTTGAGGTTTTGTTTTTTTTGGGTTTTTTTTTTTTTTTTTAGTTTATCTTGAGTTCATTTATTTTAATTTTTTATTATCTTGAGTTTATTTATTTTTTATTTTTTATTTTGATTTTTTTTATATTTATAGTTTATTTATTTTTGGTTAATTTCAGCTTTGTTTTTTTTTTTTTTTTTTTTTTTTTTTTTTTTTTTTTTAGTTATTTAGAGATTTTCTTTTTCTTTTTTTTTTTCAGTTAATTTTTTTTTTTTTTTTTGATAAACTGTGTCTCTCTCTGTCCCTGCTGCTGTCAGACTCATGTTGGTCTTAAATGTTCGTATTAACCCTCTACATGATCCTGGGGTTTTTATTTCACGTCTGTGTCTGTAAATCAACATATGAACATTAATAACAGACACATCAGGTCCTCTTTCCCCGACGTCGCTCCTGTTAGCGTTAGCAACAGGTTTGATTGCGGTGAGGGCGGGACGGGGCGTTACCTTCAACAGCCTCGCTCCTGATTGGCTCTTTTGTTGCTATGATACTCGTGGTCAGTCCAAATCGTACCTACACCTGCTCCAGCCTCGATGAGCTTCTCTTCTTTAAACAGTTTATGGTCTGAGCTTGTACAAGGACAAATTAACCAAAAAACTGCATCATTTTTCACATCTATTTCATAACTTTTTACTTTGTTTTGTGTGGATTTGTTCAAGGTGCAAATAAAGTACAACCTGTGACAGTTTCAAAAGTCCTCAGTCCTTTAAACTGTAATAAATGACATAAATACAGATAAAATGAGGAAATGTGCCGTCCTCTTTGCTGCTGTTGTTCTGACTCATGTTTATTATTAAGACCAGCACTAGAGCCACATTTACGGGTCACACTTTCTGTTCATGTGTAAATGTCACTGAGTTAATACGACGCTCCGCAGAAGTGTCTGTGCAGGAGCATCATTTAACCACTGAGACATGATTAAAGAACAAAATGGACTTTTTGGACCTTTGAACCTCTGATGTAACACTGACCCTCGTCTAAAACTCACCTGGAGGGTTGTTTTTATTCACTCGCACGTTTCATTAATCCATTTATCCAAACTCGTGTCCTCGGAGCCTCAAACTCTCCCATCGATTCTGGAACACTCTGTTTTCCATTACGCTTCATTTTCATTTAGAAACAGTTATTCCGAGGAGACAAGTAAAGCCACACGATGCACGATGTGTAACTCAAAGACGTGGAGGAAAAGCTCTGCTCTCTGTTCTGCCTCGGACCAAAGTCTGATCTGGTCACACCTCAGGAGCTGAGACGAGACGGGGCTGGGTCGTGGTCAGGTCTTTGGTCTCTGATGGGACAGACCTCGGGGAGCTCCAGGAACCAGGCGACGAGTCAGGTTTACAAAACAGACCCGACTATGAACATTTACAGGGTTTTATTTCAGCACATTTATTATAAGACACATTTAATCTCATGCAATTGTCTAAAACAGAAACGTTCTGGAGGCTCACGCTGCGTTCACACATCAGAACACGTTTAGTCTGCAGAAGGTCGACAGGTGAGGAACGTCGGTGTGAAGACCTGAGCAACATCCGGCTCATGGATGTGTGAACCTCTGTGTGACAGTTCTGCCTGTTCACACGTTCATCCTCAGCCTGTTCCGGTTCTTCTTTCGTTACCTCCCAGTTTCACCTGCAGCTGCCCTGGTTTTGTTGATCAGCCCAGAGTTCTCCACATAAACGGCTTCTGGTCTTTCACTTCTCGCGAGATTGTCGACCAACCAAGAGCAACACTCCAGCCGCGTCTCTGTAATAATCTGAACATGTGTTTCTGTTTGAGTTTCCTGTTCCTGAGTTTATTCTCCAGCCTGTGTGGAGGAGATGTTCGTAGATTAAATAAGACATTCTTCCTCAGTTGTTCATCGTCTGATTTACCATATTCAGTTTTTATGTTTAAAGGTCAGTTTCTCTGTTGGATTTACTGAGACATCTGACTGTTCTCTTTTGTGTTTGTGAGTCCAGTTCACTGTGTGACACTCTACAAACTCTCAACAACCCAACTGTGCACCTCACACACACTGTGCCATCTCTGCAACAGATAAATGCTCTTGTTGTGTCCTTGGGCAAGACACTTAACCCGCATTTTGTATTTTGCTGTATGTACCATATGTTTACAGGCCTTTCATCCACCAACAAACTGTTCTTCTTACTTAACATCAGCCTGTCCCGGGACGACAGGTGAAAATAGTATTGTGTTCCTGTTTTTTTAAAGCTCGATGTGATGTCCTGCACTGTCCCTGTCCAAATAAAAGTCCACCAGACCAGACCAAAGACACTCACGACTCGTCTGAAGAGAGAAACGATCAAAAAAATGGTTTGAGAGGAGTTAAAGAAGCTATTTTTGTTAGGAAAGCCTTGGACATCATCTCTCCCTCATCTGTAACTCAATCATCAGACCCAAAGCAAACAGAGGAAAACAAAGAGAACAATAAAGCTTTGGTCTGTGTGAGGGTCTGTGTCTCAGAGTTCTTTGGTCTGTGTCTCAGAGTTCTTTGGTCTGTGTCTCAGAGTTCTTTGGTCTGTGTCTCAGAGTTCTTTGGTCTGTGTCTCAGAGTTCTTTGGTCTGTGTCTCAGAGTTCTTTGGTCTGTGTCTCAGAGTTCTTTGGTCTGTGTCTCAGAGTTCTTTGGTTTGTGTCTCAGAGTTCTTGGTCTGTGTCTCAGAGTTCTTTGGTTTGTGTCTCAGAGTTCTTTGGTCTGTGTCTCAGAGTTCTTTGGTCTGTGTCTCAGAGTTCTTTGGTCTGTGTCTCAGAGTTCTTTGGTTTGTGTTACTCACAGACTTGCGTTTGCTCAGAGCAGAAACTTGTGGGGCTGAGCCTCCACACGGCGAATCAAATCAATCATATCAAAATAACTTTAT
>JAIEZT010000441.1:34546893-34556893 GCA_019594935.1 Periophthalmus modestus | reverse complement strand
GACACGAGCCTCTGGAGAAGAGCTTCTTCTGGTGGTACATGTGGGCTCACACTGTGGTTTTCAGGATGATTTCACACATTTTAACCACGTGACTCAATGAATTAGAATTTCATGATGTTTTAATTTTGTCTCCTCCGTCTGTGTCGTGCAGAGTCCAGGAGGTTTACGAGTCACCTGCTCTCGAGCTCACGGCGGCGGACGGTCGCAGGGTCAGACGGGTTTGAGATTTGTGACGAGCCGCAGGTCCGAGCGCCGCTGGAGTAAAACATCTGCAGACGAGACACAGCTCCAGGACGAGGACGAGGACGAGGACGAGCGGGACAACGAGCCTCCGACACGTCTGAGCACAGTTACACACAGCACAGTGCCGGGTTACTACAGTACTTCTGTCATGTTCTGGGAGTTTAAACTTGCACATACACAAAGGCACAGGTCACACACATGAGCCCCGCACACGTGTCCAGAGCCCCCGCGCACACGTCCGGAGCCCCGCACACACGTCCAGAGCCCCGCACACACGTCTAGAGCCCCGCACACACGCGTCCAGAGCCCCGCGCACACGTCCGGAGCCCCGCACACACGTCCAGAGCCCCGCACACGTGTCCAGAGCCCCGCGCGCACACGTCCGGAGCCCCGCACACACGTCCAGAGCCCCGCACACGTGTCCAGAGCCCCGCGCACACGTCCGGAGCCCCGCACACACGTCCAGAGCCCCGCACACGTGTCCAGAGCCCCTCACACGTGTCCAGAGCCCCTCACACGTGTCCAGAGCCCCGCGCACACGTCCAGAGCCCCGCGCACACGTCCAGAGCCCCGCGCACACGTCCAGAGCCCCCGCACACACGTCCAGAGCCCCGCGCACAACGTCCAGAGCCCCCGCGCACACGTCCAGAGCCCCGCGCACACGTCCAGAGCCCCGCGCACACGTCCAGAGCCCCGCACACACACGTCCAGAGCCCCGCACACACGTCCAGAGCCCCGCACACAAAGTAAAACTGAAATGAGAATGAATCTGCCCATTAGAGACAACAGAAGGTTATTCCTCTGATACATTTTTAAAAACATATATTTTGAGAGTTTAAGTGACGCATGTGTCTCGAGTCTCACTCAGATGCAGATCCTTCCTCACGTTGGAGATGTTCAGTGTAAACTCTGTCCATCACGTTCAGGAGATCACTCGTCTGTTTTTTACGCCGTGTTCTGGTCTGAAAACCTCAGGATGTTCCTCTGTTTGACACAGAGGCCGAGACCTGATCCACCGTCCTGCTCCACACAGATGCATTATTTACCCGTGTTTGGCAGAGCTCTGTCAGTGAGGAGCTGCCCCAGGGACGTCAGAGGAGGAACCGACCAGAGAGAACCAGGAAGGACCAAGAACACAAATCTGTGAAACACCTTCAGCTCAGCCTCCTGCATCACTGTCCCGTGTGACTGTGACCACGGCGTCACAGGTGCTGTTTTTACACCAAAAGTGAATTGGAGCCAGATTCGATGGAGCAGGAAGTGCACCATGATCACTTCCTGTTTGTAGCGAGGTGGCTAACAGGTTAGCTATGTTCATTTATATAAACAGTCGGTGGATTGGACACTCTCTCATTTCATCTTTTTATTATTTTTTTAAATGTATTTCTACATTTTATTTACACACAGAAAACATCAAATATCTGAGGTGAGATTTATGTAATTCTGTCGTGAGGCTGGTGCGTCACACGGGCCGCACCTTGAAGCCGACAGAAGGACGATTCACAGAATTTAAGATGTTTCATTCAGCGGCGTCAAACTCAGATTCACAGAGGCAAAATTCTCAGGCCAAACTAAATATTTCGTGAAACATTTCACAATAACATCTGAGTGTTTTTTTCAGAAGAGGTGGATTAAATGTGAGCGACAGGAGCCGAGGCTGAGAAGTGTCAGCACAAGAGTCGGGTCAGCGCCAACACATTTGCAAAGCATTCTGGGATTCGTAGTATTAGTGGTGCCTGCTGGTGCTATACAGTCGGTGGGCAGCTCTAACACAGATTTGATATAGTCTCGTGGGCCAAATATAATTATATCGAGGGCCAAATTTGGCCCAGGGGTCTGAGTTTGACATCTCTGAGTTAATTGATTATAACTGAATTGTTGGAAATTTTAACTCACCCATGTCGTCGGCCATCTTAGGTGTTTCGCCGAGTGACCCCAGGGAGCGGAGCACCTTCAGAAGGTCCCGGGGCCGACCACTGTGTGCAACAAGGAGGTGTCACATATTTGACATATTTGAGCTCTTTGTGTAACTAACTGTTGTTCAAGGTTAAAACAGATACATTAAAAGTAGAGCTTGATTTAATAAAAGTGCAAACTGTTTGGTCAGAGTGAACTTTTAATAATACGACTGGAGCTCAGAGCATCAGGGAGGAGCAAACCTCCGTCTGCTGAAGAGATGGAGCTGACAGGGTTTTTTTTACATACTTTTTGTGGAGTAGATGCTCTTGTGTCTGGACAAACTGTCTCCGCTCTGCTCCTCACTGAGGCGGCTCTCGAGGTGAAGTAAAAAGAAACATTTAAATAACTCAATACATGTTTTTTTAAATATATTTTATCTCAAATTCTCAGTCGCCTCCATTTACTTATTAAATATTTAACTATTGAACTTTTAGTCTTTGCTTCATATATCTGCCGTGTTGGTGTGTAAATAAAATAAAGGTGAGAATCGTTGAGAATCGTGTCTAAACTTCTGCTGCTCGTTTTCAGAGAAATATTCACGTTTCCTGATTTGATGGAGCTGCTACGGCACTAGGCTCCGTTGTCATAGCAATAACATAATTTACTTTTGAATGAGCAAATGTCCTCAGAAAAATCATTCAAATCAGGACCAAATCATTTCCTGAAACCCCATGAATATTTTGTGAGGCTCCTGATGGTGGTTTTTTTACATTCAGACTCGGTTTATGTGAGTAAACTTCTACAGCGGCTCAACAAAACCAAACTACACCGATCAGATCATTAATCCGCCAAAATATGGAGATGATATTTTGGTTTGTTTGATAGAAATTCAATACAAATATTCAGACCGTGACTAAATGAAACTCAAACATTCCATTGGAACGGAAGCTAATGAATTCTCGAAAATCGCATGTGGCCGTAAAAGTCTCGCACCGAAGCCAACACTAATGCAATTTTCCAGCAGCTTTTAGCCTGGCCTCACTCGAAAATCAATCACTGCTGTCTCCAATTAACTTTGAGGAAAACAGGTCTCCTTCCAGCCCTCGCGGACGCCCTCCTCCTCTGCCAGATCACCAAAGACACGACCATGAGTAACACGTTTGGAATCGAGACTTTTCAGAGAGAAGCTCGACCGGAGCTCGGACCGTGGGCCAGAGCTCAGACTTTGGGCCAGAGCTCGGACCGTGGGCCAGAGCTCGGACTTTGGGCCGGACGGTGAGAGATGTTTGGATGAAAAGGCTGGAGGATAAACCCGGCTCAGAAAGAGGCTGGACTGGTTTCCGTTTGGCGTCCAGCGAGTTCCTGGTTTCAGATTTTAAAGAGAAGCAGCAGGTCCGTCGATAGAGATGTGGGGCCCGGGCATCACATGGGCCCCCCTCTGATGTACATCAATAGGAAGATGGTCCAATTCTGGGCCCCTAAGATCCTGGGGCCCGGGACAACAGACTCCTTTGGCCCCTGTCCAGTCCCCTGAAGAGAAAGTGGGATATACTGAAAGAATGAGGACTGTGTGATGATTGGAATGTGCGACCATGAGAACTGTGCGCTGAAGATAATGGACAATTTTTAACTTGACCTTTGTGTGACCCAGCCCCGAGACGGATGGAAACTGGCCTTTGATTTAATCTGTTTTTACATTTATGTCGTTTCATGTCTGTTCATTAATTCACATTGTCCCAGTCAAATAAATAAATAAATAAACTATACTGTGTTTTCCAGACGATAGAGCCACAAGAACCATCTCACAGTCTGAGGACTTCACACGTGTCTCTACACACACGTCACATGTGTCTCTACACACACGTCACATGTGTCTCTGTACACACATGTCACACGTGTCTCTGTACACACATGTCACATGTGTCTCTGTACACACATGTCACATGTGTCTCTGTACACACACGTCACACGTGTCTCTGTACACACATGTCACATGTGTCTCTGTACACACACGTCACACGTGTCTCTGTACACACATGTCACATGTGTCTCTGTACACACACGTCACATGTGTCTCTGTACACACATGTCACATGTGTCTCTGTACACACACGTCACATGTGTCTCTGTACACACACGTCACACGTGTCTCTGTACACACATGTCACATGTGTCTCTGTACACACATGTCACATGTGTCTCTGTACACACACGTCACATGTGTCTCTGTACACACACGTCACATGTGTCTCTGTACACACATGTCACATGTGTCGCTGTACACACATGTCACATGTGTCTCTGTACACACATGTCACACGTGTCTCTGTACACACATGTCACACGTGTCTCTGTACACACATGTCACACGTGTCTCTGTACACACATGTGTCTCTGTACACACATGTCACATGTGTCTCTGTACACACACGTCACATGTGTCTCTGTACACACATGTTATACGTGTGTGTCTCTGTACACACATGTTATACGTGTGTGTCTCTGTACACACATGTTATACGTGTGTGTCTCTGTACACACATGTCACATGTGTCTCTGTACACACATGTTATACGTGTGTGTCTCTGTACACACATGTTATACGTGTGTGTCTCTGTACACACATGTCACACGTGTCTCTGTACACACACGTCACACGTGTCTCTGTACACACACGTCACACGTGTCTCTGTACACACATGTCACACGTGTCTCTGTACACACATGTTATACGTGCGTGTCTCTGTACACACACGTCACACGAGTCTCTGTACACACATGTCACATGTGTCGCTGTACACACATGTCACACGTGTCTCTGTACACACACGTCACATGTGTCTCTGTACACACATGTCACATGTGTCTCTGTACACACATGTCACATGTGTCTCTGTACACACACGTCACACGTGTCTCTGTACACACATGTTATACGTGTGTGTCTCTGTACACACATGTCACATGTGTCTCTGTACACACATGTCACATGTGTCTCTGTACACACATGTCACATGTGTCTCTGTACACACATGTCACACGTGTGTGTCTCTGTACACACATGTCACACGTGTCTCTGTACACACATGTCACATGTGTCTCTGTACACACGTCACACGAGTCTCTGTACACACATGTCACATGTGTCGCTGTACACACATGTCACATGTGTCTCTGTACACACATGTCACATGTGTCTCTGTACACACATGTCACATGTGTCTCTGTACACACATGTCACACGTGTCTCTGTACACACATGTCACACGTGTCTCTGTACACACACGTCACACGAGTCTCTGTACACACATGTCACATGTGTCGCTGTACACACACGTCACATGTGTCTCTGTACACACACGTCACACGTGTCTCTGTACACACATGTCACACGTGTCTCTGTACACACATGTCACATGTGTCGCTGTACACACATGTCACATGTGTCTCTGTACACACATGTCACACGTGTCTCTGTACACACATGTCACATGTGTCTCTGTACACACATGTCACATGTGTCTCTGTACACACATGTCACACGTGTCTCTGTACACACATGTCACATGTGTCTCTGTACACACACACGTCACACGAGTCTCTGTACACACATGTCACATGTGTCGCTGTACACACATGTCACATGTGTCTCTGTACACACATGTCACACGTGTCTCTGTACACACATGTCACACGTGTCTCTGTACACACACATGTCACACGTGTCTCTGTACACACATGTCACATGTGTCTCTGTACACACATGTCACACGTGTCTCTGTACACACATGTCACATGTGTCTCTGTACACACATGTCACACGTGTCTCTGTACACACATGTCACACGTGTCTCTGTACACACATGTCACACGTGTCTCTGTACACACATGTCACACGAGTCTCTGTACACACATGTCACACGTGTCTCTGTACACACATGTCACATGTGTCTCTGTACACACATGTCACACGTGTCTCTGTACACACATGTCACATGTGTCTCTGTACACACATGTCACACGTGTCTCTGTACACACATGTCACATGTGTCGCTGTACACACATGTCACACGTGTCTCTGTACACACATGTCACATGAGTCTCTGTACACACATGTCACACGTGTCTCTGTACACACATGTCACATGTGTCTCTGTACACACATGTCACATGTGTCTCTGTCTGGGCCGTAGTTCTGCAGAGAATCGTCGCCTCCTCTCAGTTGCAGTGGCACATTAGCATTTGTATTACCTGCTCCTGCTCCACATCTTTTCTCTCTTTTCAAGTCTGAACATTACTGCACATTCAAACCTTTATTATGACGGCAACAATCGCACTTTTCTACTGGAAACTGATATCTGCCAACAAACAAGAGGAGGAGGAGGAGGAGGAGGAGGAAGAGGAGGAGGAGCAGGAGAAGGAAGAGGAGGAGGAGGGAGAGGAGGAGGGGGAGGAAGAGGAAGAGGAGGAGGAGCAGGAGGAGGAGGAGCAGGAGGCGGTGGCGCCCGCTCTCTGCTAAAACAGTGCTGTGGACTGAAGGGGCGTTACTTTCAACAGCCTCTCTCCTGATTGGTTCTTTTGTTGCTATGATACTCGTGGTCAGAACTTCGCTGCAGGTCAGTCACTTCTTTACAGTCTGTGGTGGGGGTCAAAGGTCAGGGACAGGTCCAGGTGAACACCTCACAGACCATGTGACCTTCAGTAGAACTGAACTGTCTTTGTTTTTTATCTGACAATGACAATAAGTCTCTTCATGTTTCAGCTTGAAGCATTTAGACACGTGGAGACGTGCACATGTGGACGTGCACATGTAAACTCATGTAAACGTGCACATGTAAACGTGCACATGTAGACGTGCACATGTAAACGTGCACATGTAAACGTGCACATGTAGACGTGCACATGTAAACTCATGTAAACGTGCACATGTAAACGTGCACATGTAGACGTGCACATGTAAACGTGCACATGTAAACGTGCACATGTAGACGTGCACATGTGGAAGTGCACATGTGGACGTGCACATGTAGACGTGCACATGTAAACGTGCACATGTAAACGTGCACATGTAGACGTGCACATGTAAACTCATGTAAACGTGCACATGTAAACGTGCACATGTAGACGTGCACATGTAAACGTGCACATGTAAACGTGCACATGTAGACGTGCACATGTGGAAGTGCACATGTGGAACGTGCACATGTGGAACGTGCACATGTAAACGTGCACATGTAAACGTGCACATGTAAACGTGCACATGTGGACGTGCACATGTAAACGTGCACATGTGGACATGCACATGTAAACTCATGTAAACGTGCACATGTAAACGTGCACATGTAGACGTGCACACATGTAAACGTGCACATGTAAACGTGCACATGTAGACGTGCACATGTAAACTCATGTAAACGTGCACATGTAACGTGCACATGTAGACGTGCACATGTAAACGTGCACATGTAAACGTGCACATGTAGACGTGCACATGTGGACGTGCACATGTAAACGTGCACATGTGGACGTGCACATGTAAACATGCACATGTGGACGTGCACATGTAAACGTGCACATGTGGATCCGCAGGCAGAGGAGGAAGCCGGACAGACCTGGTCGGCCCAAGCGCATCGTGAGGGTCTGTTGAGAACGTCTGGCAGAGCCCCCTGTCAGGGGGGGTCTCCAACTCACACCATCCCGGAGGAGGCTGGGGACATGAACTCAGAGTGGACCATGTTCTCCGACTCTATTATCGATGCCACTGCTCGTAGCTGTGGTTGTAAGGTCTACAGCGCTTGTTGCAACCTCCGGAACACGGTGACACCGGAGGTAAGGGAGACCCTCAGCCTGAAGCCTTGTTGGCTCGTGGGACTCCTGAGGCAGCTGACGACTAACAGCGGATTGTCGCATTGGCAAAAACTCGGGGTTGGAAGGAGTTTGGGGAGGCCATGGAGGAGGACTATTGGACGGCATAAGAGATTCTGGCAAACCATCCGACACCTCAGGATGGGAACGCAGTGCTTCACCAAAGAGTGGAGAGCTGCTGACCTCGACTGAAGATGTTGTCGGGTGGTGGAAGGAATACTTTGAGGATCTCCTCAATCCCACTGTCACATCTTCCGAGGAGGAAGCAGAGACTGGGGACCCGGAGGCGGAGTTGTCCATCACCCTGGCTGAAGATGTGGTTGGCAAGCTCCTCGATGGCAAGGCTCCGAGGGTGGATGAGATTCGTCACGAGTGCCTTAAGTCACTGGGTGTTGTGGGGCTGTTTTAGCTGACACGCCTCTGCAAACAGTTGGGGACAGAGTGGCAGACCAGGATGGTGGTCCCTCTGTATAAAAAGGGGGACGGAAGGTGTGTTCCAATTACAGGGGAATCACACTCCTCACTTCCCAGTGCGGTCTATTCCAGGGACTGGAGAGGAGAATCCGTCCGATAGTTGAACCTCGGATCCAGGAGGAGCAGTGTGGTTTTCGTCCCGGTCGTGGAACACTGGACCAGCTCTACACTCTCCATCAGGTGCTCGAGGCTCATGGGAGTTTGCCCAACGGTCCACATGTGTTTTGTGGATCTGAAGAAGGCATTTGACCGTGTCCCTCGTGGTGTCCTTTGGGGGGCGCTCCGGGAGTATGGGGTCCGGGGCCCTTTGCTAAGGGCTGTCCATTCCCTGTGTGACCGGAGCAGGAGCTGTGTCTCTGCAGTGAGTCAGACTTGTTCCCGGTGCATGTTGGACTCCACCAGAGCTGCACTTTGTCACCGGTTCTGTTCATTATATTTATGGACAGAATTTCTAGGCGCAGTCAGGGGGGGTCTGGTTCTGGAGGGGGTCTGGTTCAGGGGCTGGAGGGGGTCTGGTTCAGGGGCTGGAGGGGGTCTGGTTCAGGGGCTGGAGGGGGTCTGGTTTCAGGGGCTGGGGGGGTCTGGTTCAGGGGCTGGAGGGGGTCTGGTTCAGGGGCTGGAGGGGGTCTGGTGGTCAGGGGCTGGAGGGGGTCTGGTTCAGGGGCTGGAGGGGGTCTGGTTCAGGGGCTGGAGGGGGTCTGGTTCAGGGGCCGGAGGGGGTCTGGCTCAGGGGCTGGAGGATCTCTGCTGTTTGCAGATGATGTTGTCCTGATGCTTCTTCGAGCCAGGACCTGCAGCACTGAGGCGGTTTTCAGCCGAGTGTGAAGTGGCTGAGATAAAAATCAGCTCCTCCAAATCTGAGGCCATGGTTCTCGACCGGAAAAAAAAAGCTGGCTTGCCCTCTTCGAGTGGGTGGGAAGTCAATGCCTCAAGTGGAGGAGAATCTCGGGTCTTGTTCTCAAGTGAGGGGGATGGATGGAGCCTGAGATTGACAGTTGGATCAGCGTCTGCAGTGCTGCGGTCGCTGTATTAGACTGTCATAATGAAGGAGCTAAGTCGAAAAGTGAAGCTCTCGATTTACCTTAGTCGATGTTCCACCCTCACCTACGGCCATGAGCTCTGGGTCATGACCGAAAGGACAAGTATAATCATATTTATGATTTTTGTTATATTTCTTCCCCAGTTTATCAGACTTTAAATGTTCTGGCCTGTTCTGTTTGGACCTCGACTCGTTTTGTTTGGAGGCGGCTGCGAACGTGCACGAGGGCGAGCGTGCACGAGGGCGAGCGTGCATGCATGAGGGCACGAGCGTGCACGTGCATGTCACCTCTGCTGACACGGTTCCCCACAGTTAACCATGTGACAGCGGCTGATGGATCGGCTGTAAAACGGAGCCTTCCACACATCTGTGCACGAGAACACAACACACACACACACACATCTGTGCACGAGAACACAACAACACACACACACATCTGTGCACGAGAACACAACACACACACACACACATCTGTGCACG
>JAIEZT010000441.1:34516893-34541893 GCA_019594935.1 Periophthalmus modestus | reverse complement strand
GGGTCATGACCTTATAACTAGCTCACATTAACACCAGGGGTGTTTTTTTTTTTGATAATCAGCTTTTATTAAACAATGTCCACATTTACCATCCAAACAGGCCTTTTTCATGAATGGATCAAATAAAACGTGTGTTTTTTCTCGTCTCTCTCCAGCGTCTCAGTGGAGAACCACTTTAGCGTAGAACTCGTCTGTTGAACATTGAGCCCTTTATTAGTCCAAGACCTGTGCTGTCTAACTTCTGACAGTATCGACTTGGCCTCGCTCCCCCTGTGGACGACGCATCAAACGAGCACCTGGGTCAGAACGGCGAGACAGAGGCCACTGTGTTTTATTCAAGAGACGTCCTCAGGTCTAAAGCGCGCTGGGTTGACACCCGGGGGTAAATACTTTGCTGAGGGGAAGAATCGGCTGTAAACTCCCACCTCTCATCCACCTGGACCTCAGAGAGTTCACACATTCATAAAATACTGCGGATTTACTTTGAAAAAACAAAACACAAGGGGGTATTTCACAGTTGCCAGGAGGTATATATATATTTACACACACACACATATGTGTATATATATATATATATATATATATATATATATATATATATATATATATATATATATTATATATATATATATATATATATATATATATATATGTACATGGAGGTGTTGGACTTGATGGGTCTGATCGTGCCTCACAGTGAGAGGATCCTCGGTTCAGTTCCTGTGTGGAGTGTTTCTCTGTGGACTTTACATATCGAACCTGTTGTGTCTCCTCTGAGTTCTTTTTTTTCCCCATCAGCCTTAAACGTTCCACCTCAGTGTCTCTGACCATGGACCAGACTCTAGATGTGGACGTCTCTCTGGTCCCATGTCCTGTGCTACAGACAGACTGAAGAATGGGTGAAATCCACGGGACAAATGTTCCCATAAAGTCCCTTAACGACGTCCCAAAACCTCCTCGGCGTCGTTTGTGAATGGAGTAAATGTAGTAACACATTTCGCAGCTGTCCATTTGCAACTGAACTCTGTACAATTTCATTTGTGCTGAGAGCCGTCTGATAGCACATATTCAAACACTTTCTGGCCTTTTCTTAATCTCCCTTGATAAATGAGCTGCGAGGAGAGAGCACTTTCTGAGCAGCCGTAAGCCTCTAAACAGATTACAAAGACTTATGGGTAAATAGAGGCAGCGGGGTGAAAAAACTCTGCATCCTTTTTAATCGAGCTTCCAGGAAGAAGCGCGGTAATGTGACGCAACTGTTTCTGTTCCCGTCAGCCGCTGATGAGGAGTAAATGAATGAGATTAGGGTTTTAGCTCAGCGTGTGAGCGAGCGTCCAGGGAGAACACTGATACTGTCAAGCTGCACACAAAGAATCAATGTGCCGCTGCTCAAAGTGCTGTAGGCCCTGAGCGGACGGCAGGGACTTCACACCAGAGCTGCCTTTGTGCTGTGAACTAAACTAATGAATATTATCAACAAGTCTGAGAAACCGCGAACGCAGAGAAACAGCAACCTGGGGCAGTTTGGGCAGTTTTATCTGCACCATGCACTGTGTAAATAAATGGACAGATCTAACCTGTTAGCCGCCGCATTCCAATTAATAAGTGAGCGTTGGCGCTTTTTCGGCTCCATCGACTGGCTCCAATTCACTTTCTGTGTAAAATCTGTGTCTCTGTCCCTGCTGCTGTCAGACTCATGTTGGTCTTAAATGTTCGTATTAACCCTCTACATGATCCTGGGGTTTTTATTTCACGTCTGTGTCTGTAAATCAACATATGAACATTAATAACAGACACATCAGGTCCTTCTTTCCCCGACGTCGCTCCTGTTAGCGTTAGCAACAGGTTTGATTGACAGCGTTGCTAAGCGTTCACTCCCTTTTAAACCAGTGGTGTGGGCGGGAAGGGGCGTGACCTTCAACAGCCTTGCTCCTGATTGGCTCTTCGGTTGCTATGATACTCTCGGTCGGTACTATTCCTCCGTACACCTGCTCCAGCCTCGATGAGCTTCGTTTGGAGCTGAAGCTGTGGTGACGTCTCACTCCTTTAGCTCACGTCTTTGTACAGATTGTGACACAGATTGATAAAAAAAAAAAACAACTTTCAGGGCAGAGTTTGGAGAGTTTCGCTGATGTGTTCTGTGACCCTGACATCAGCCTCATGTTCACACCGAACATGAGAAAAACACGTCCAAACTGCAGCCCTCACAGCTGTCCTCACAAACGCCTCAACGGCATCGGGACAGAAGCAGCAGAAATGCTCCTGATTAAAAAAAGACTTTTCCAGCGTGAGCTCTGTCCTCAGACTGAAGCAGAGACAGAGGCTGGAGCAGGGCCACAGGACTCAGGGCCAACAGGAAAACTATGTAAACTGTAAAATGATCAGACCAGAGCTCAGGGTGAAGTGAAGAACAGGGTTTGAGTAAAGACGACTCTGTTTTACTGGGTAAACTATGAATGAACCGAAAAATAAACCCAGAAATGAACCTATGAATGCACAGAATGAAAAAGTCTAAACTCCAGAAGTTCTCAGATTATGTTTCTGTTTAAACACAGGATCATGTTATTATCTGAGACTGAGACATATGCTACATATGCTAATGTTTTTGTGCTAATGTTTTATGCTAATGTCTTTGAATGTTTGTGAATGGGTTTAAAGCAGCACTGTGCCACATCAGAGACTGAAAACTGCTTTATAAAAATCTGATCAGACACGCAGCAGAATGTTCCACCAGGACAGACCGTGCCTCAGTCACAGACGTCCTCACTTCACCTTTTAAACTGTGTAAAGTAGAAGAATCTCCCTGCTGTATGATTGTGTGTGGATCCTTCACTGAGGCTGGAGCTCAGACCTGCAGCTGCTCAACATCTTCACAGAGGAGTTAACAGATGGCCCAGCACAGACAGAAGCAGCCTCGAGACCTCGAGGCTTTTGTCTCACACGATGTTTGACAGAGTAAAACATGTAGAACTACAGAACAATGACGCTCTGCATCATCCAGGAGGCACCAGGTCCTCCCCAAAACACCTCAGGTTCAGTCCTGGGCTCTGGGTTTCCTCAGTGTTCCTGTGGAACACGGACTCTTAAAAACTGACATCAAAAACACGACCTGCGCACACGACCTGCGCACGACCTGCACACGACCTGCACGACCTGCACGACCTGCGCACGACCTGCGCACGACCTGCACACCACCTGGACGACCTGCACACGACCTGTACACCACCACCTGCACACCACCTGCACACCACCTGCACGACCTGCACACGACCTGCGCACACGACCTGCGCACGACCTGCGCACGACCTGCGCACGACCTGCACGACCTGCACACGACCTGCGCACGACCTGCGCACGACCTGCACGACCTGCACACCACCTGCACGACCTGCACACCACCTGTACACCACCTGCACACCACCTGCACGACCTGCACACGACCTGCACACGACCTGCACACGACCTGCACACGACCTGCACGACCTGCACACGACCTACACCAAGCTGCTGTCCTCACACAGTGGACAAAAGGTCAGAGGCTGCACACGACCTGTGCACGACCTGCGCACGACCTACGCACAACCTGCACACAACCTGCATGTGACCCCCGCACGACCTGCACGACCTGCGCACGACCTGCACACGACCTGCACCAAGCCGCTGTCCTCACACAGTGAACAAAAGGTCAGAGGCTGCACACGACCTGCACACGACCTGCGCACGACCCTGCGCACGACCTGCGCACGACCTGCACACGACCTGCACGACCTGCACACGACCTGCACGACCTGCACACGACCTGCACACGACCTGCAGGACCTGCACACGACCTGCACGACCTGCACACGACCTGCACACGACCTGCGCACGACCTGCGCACGACCTGCGCACGACCTGCACACGACCTGCACGACCTGCACACGACCTGCACGACCTGCACACGACCTGCACACGACCTGCAGGACCTGCACACGACCTGCACGACCTGCACACGACCTGCACACGACCTGCGCGCACGACCTGCGCACGACCTGCGCACGACCTGCGCACAACCTGCGCAAGCAACCTGCGCACAACCTGCTGGACCTGCGCATGACCTGCACACAACCTGCACGACCTGCACGACCTGCACACGACCTGCACGACCTGCACGACCTGCACACGACCTGCACACGACCTGCAGGACCTGCACACGACCTGCACGACCTGCACACGACCTGCACACGACCTGCACACGACCTGCACACGACCTGCGCACGACCTGCGCACAAACCTGCGCACAACCTGCTGGACCTGCGCATGACCTGCACAACAACCTGCACGACCTGCACGACCTGCACACGACCTGCACGACCTGCACGACCTGCATGACCTGCACACGACCTGCACGACCTGCACACGACCTGCACGACCTGCACACGACCTGCACACGACCTGCACGACCTGCACACGACCTGCATGACCTGCATGACCTGCACGACCTGCATGACCTGCACACGACCTGCACACGACCTGCACGACCTGCACACGACCTGCATGACCTGCACACGACCTGCACACGACCTGCACACGACCTGCATGACCTGCATGACCTGCACGACCTGCATGACCTGCGCACGACCTGCACCTGTCCTCACACAGTGAACAAAAGGTCAGAGGCTCCCATCCTCAGCTCTGTCTCTGCTCCTCCTCCTCCTCCCTCCATCTCTGCTCCTCCCTCTGTCCCTGCAGCTCCTCCCTCTGTCTCTGCAGCTCCTCCCTCTGTCTCTGCAGCTCCTCCCTCTGCTCTTGCAGCTCCTCCCTCTGTCTCTGCAGCTCCTCCCTCTGTCTCTGCAGCTCCTCCCTCTGTCTCTGCAGCTCCTCCCTCTGTCTCTGCTCCTCCCTCTGTCTCTGCAGCTCCTCCCTCTGTCTCTGCAGCTCCTCCCTCTGTCTCTGCAGCTCCTCCCTCTGTCTCTGCAGCTCCTCCCTCTGTCTCTGCAGCTCTCTGCTCTTCTGTGTCTCTCAGGATGTTTTAGGCCGGTGCATTTGTCTTTTTTCAGGAGACGACAGATTTACCAGGCGTCAGCTTCAGGAGAGTCACAGATAATGAGTCAGGCTCCAAGTTGTTGAAATAGTAAAAGTTTGTGAAGGTCTCAGTCGATTCCAAACTGGAGAGTCCGTGAGCGGGAGCAGCGGAGTGCTTCAGATAAAGTCATTAGAGCCTTTTCGCGGATCCGCTTCCCGCAGCCTCTCTTTAAGTGAAATTGGATCCGTGTACATCCAATCGGAAAGCTTTTAACTAGCAGAGCTCTGGGTTGCCAGGTGGGTAAAGTCTTTAGCAGCTGGGACACTTAAGTGTGTTTGTGTGGTCGGTGTGTGCGCCGAGGAGAGTAAAACATTTAGTGGCCAGACCACTTGAGCTCCTGAGACCGTCTGGACCGACCTGAGAGTGAGGACACGGTCTGAGTGTGGGGACAAGGTCTCAGCGGGGACACACCTGTGGGACACACGTGAGCAGGGGGACACACCTGAGGGACACACCTGAGGCACACACCTCGGGTACACACCTGAGGGACACACCTGGGGGACACACCTGGAGGACACACCTGGGGGGGACGTCTCACACGTGTCTCATTTATTCCGTGTCTTTTTCTTTCAGATCCGTGTGTGACATAAACTCTGTTTTAATAAACGTCGTCTCCTCGGTGACGGTGACGACTCGTCTGAAACAGTCAAACTGATCAATAAATCCACTGATTCAAACGTGTTTCGCCCACGACCTCCTCGGCTCGGTGCTTTATTCATGCGCGCGGATTCCCCTGAGCTCCTCACCTCGTGTAATTACACCGAGGCGACGGCACTTCGCTCAAACAAACTCCTCGCTGCTTCTCTGGGGATAATAAATGTTTTTGTGTTTTCAATAATCAGAGGGGCCCCTGACGTTCCTCTGACACTCGACTTATCGTCAGATGTTTGCTGGCGAAGCACGAATCACCCAAAACAAACATCCTTCGTCTTCTCGTTCTGTGAATATTAAAACATCGGCGGTTTGAGCCGTTAAGGGGAATTTCATTAGCATAATGAGCAGCAGGAGCGAGAAGAAAGTCGTTTTCATTAAGTCGCCTGTATAATCCACAACATTTGAAACAAGGTTAAGTGAGGAGGTGTTTAATCGCCTGCTTAGAGCACTTTTGTAAATTAATTGCTGTGGGACAAAATAATGGAACTAAAATGGAGACAATTGTATTTGATTGTGAAAAATCCATATTTGAAAAATTATATTATTAAAACAGTGTTTAGGACTGTTTATGTAAAAGGACGACGACGCCGCCGTCCAAACAGGAAGTGATGATGGACGCACTTCCGGCTCCATCGACTCGACTCTGCGTCCAAAACCTGACGAGAAACATCAGAAGAATGTGACCCTCAAACCTTCTTTTTGTGACCAGAGTTTGTGCTTCATTTAAAGAAAACAGATTGTGCTAAATCAACTTTTTCAGTCTGCATTAACTCAGAAAAGCTCAATTTGAACCATTCAGCAGCTGTAGACACGTCTTTACATCTTCTCAGACTCACCGTTTCATTTTCTCTGATCTGTTATGTTTTTTCGATCTGTTGTGTCATTGATTTTCAGAGGAAATCTCCATAAAAGGACAAACTGATTCAATTACTTCCGTCTAATTGCTCCGAGTCGCCATTTTGTTTTTGGTTTGTTCAAACTCAACACGATGATGGAAGTGCACATTTATACATCGAAGTGTTCGGTTGTTGGTTGTATTAAACATCGTTCCACCGGCCTTCTTGGATAATATTTGTTTTTTGTGGAAATGTGCCTAAAACGTGGCCTGGACGCTTCAAGGACGAATGTTTCTCAAACCTTTAGTGACTGAGGCTCCATTTAAATGAGCTGATGTTCTGAATGTGATGTTCTGTGAGAGCGATGGACGTCTGAGCCGCCGAGGAGCCACAGGACACGGCTGGAACTTTTGGAGACACTTTTAATCTGTTCCACAAAAGCACAAAACGTAATGAACATGAGGCGCTCCTCATCCAGCCGACTCTAAACCAGAGAGAAGACGACGACATGACAGAGCATCTCCCCAAACCTGTCCACACAAATACATCAAAACCACAAATGAGCTAAATATTAAATTAAATATGATTCTAATGAACAAAAGCAAAGATAATTAGAGGACACTTTAACATTGAGATCACAACAGACGACCGACCTCTTCAAAAAACTAATTCGCAAAGGGACGAGGCGCGAGTCAAACCCCGAATTTAAACCAGGGGCGAAGGTCACGTGAAGAAGAAAGAGAAACGCAGAAGAAGAGGCTGGAGGACCAAGACTGAACATAAAAACTGTAATTATACATATGCACGACCCCATTCCACACGTCCCGTCTCTTATGTGACTCAAACCTGCGTCACTACTTTGTTCTTCTGGAGGAAAATCCTTCTGAAGTAACTGTACTTTGCTCAGGTGTACTCTCTGAATCCTCCACATTATTACTCTTTATACTCTGGATTTCCGGACACAAAGGAGCTCGTTCAAATGCATCAGACGTCGGCTAAACTCGAGCCTCCAGAACGTTCGGTCTTTGAAAGTGTTAAACTCCGGGTTGTGCTTAAACAGGTGAAATAAAGAAACGACTCGGGCTCAGCGGGTCACGGCTGAAACAAAGGTGAGATGAAAACACGGCAGTGAAAGTGTCTCATAAACAGGTGGCGGGTCGTTAGCAGCAGAGTCGTGTGCGGCGTGACAAAGAGCTTCAGACGGACGGAGGTGAAACGAGGAGTCGTGGTCGGAGGAGGAGGCTCTGGACGACGTGGCTCTGGGCGACGGAGGCTCTGGGCGACGTGGCTCTGGACGACGTGGCTCTGGACGACGGAGGCTCTGGGCGACGGAGGCTCTGGACGACGGAGGCTCTGGGCGACGGAGGCTCTGGACGACGTGGCTCTGGACGACGTGGCTCTGGACGACGGAGGCTCTGGGCGACGGAGGCTCTGGACGACGGAGGCTCTGGGCGACGTGGCTCTGGACGACGTGGCTCTGGACGACGGAGGCTCTGGGGCGACGGAGGCTCTGGACGACGGAGGCTCTGGGCGACGGAGGCTCTGGACGACGTGGCTCTGGACGACGTGGCTCTGGACGACGGAGGCTCTGGGCGACGGAGGCTCTGGACGACGGAGGCTCTGGGCGACGGAGGCTCTGGGCGACGGAGGCTCTGGACGACGGAGGCTCTGGGCGACGGAGGCTCTGGGCGGCGGAGGCTCTGGGCGACGGAGGCTCTGGAGGAGGAGCCTCTGGACGACGGAGGCTCTGGACGACGGAGGCTCTGGACGACGTGGCTCTGGGCGACGGGGGCTCTGGGCGACGGAGGCTCTGGACGACGGAGGCTCTGGACGACGGAGGCTCTGGGCGACGGAGGCTCTGGACGACGGAGGCTCTGGACGACGGAGCCTCTGGACGACGGAGGCTCTGGACGACGGAGGCTCTGGGCGACGGAGGCTCTGACACTTCATCACTGTCGACTTTGGCTCAGATCCAGACTCCAGCCGCTCACATAATCTCAGATTTAATCAGAAGTGTCCAGAGGCTGTGTTTTATTTTCATATCTGTGACACGGTTCATAAATGATGGCGAACGCCGCGGGACAAACTGTTCAGTGATGTTTTCATTTATTTGTTCGTCTCTTTAAAGGGGACGTCTTACACTTTTCCGTTTGCAGGTCTGTGTTTCTCTGTTTTCTCTGTTTTAATGTTTCCTCGTCACAGACCTGGACATGTGTTTTTTTGTTTCATTCTCACATGTTTAACACTCAAAAACTGCAGATTTAGGCTGAGTTCTTCTCTCAAACTGAAAACACTCTGTTCCACCTCGTGATGTCATCAGGTGGTGATACAGGAAGTGCTCCACTGTGTTTTTACCTTCATTTCTTGAATCATTTGGATCATTTAAGCGAATCTCCAGTTGCTAATCTCTATTGAACTAAAGGTAAAAGGAGCTGTTCACTTGAAAACTACCACTTCATGACATCACAAGGTGGAACAGAGCGTTTTGCAGATGTATCGTTGAATCGTTCCCTCTGCTCTGAGTCGTAACACGTCCTGACTGTTCCTCATCCATCTCCTTTAACACTGTTCACTTAGACTTAATAAAATGACATCGCTCTGTGCTGCAGGCGGCAAACAAACCGTTTCAAGAACCAGGAAGTGCGCAATTAGCATGTTGTAGTTTTAGTTTTACCGAGACGACAAACCTCAGCTCTGCTCTGAATGTTGTGAAACGAGATTTTAACAATGAATAATTATCATGTTAGAAACGCATTAGCCAAGTGAGAATAACTCTGCAAACGACGACTGTTCAGCTCCAGAAAAAGGCAGAAAACGACGTGATCAGAGTCTGAACATTTAAACCAGTCCTGCTGTTTGTGTCTTTATGGTTCTCATCTCTGTGGATCATTCTGTTATAATTTACACATTTTAAATCACAATATTCATCTAAAACAACGTAATAAAAGAAACAGTTCAAGCTGAGTTCGAGTTATAAAACTGTGGTGTCCAATGGAGCCGACGTCGCCGTAAACATCATGACAATAAAGAGTCGTGTAGCTGTAGCGCCCCCTGTGGACAGACACATCACAGCAGCACATTTTAAAACATTTGGACCAAAATGACGACGCGACGCTGCAGAATCCAACGAGTATCAACGATTAAGAAAATAAAACTGGAGAAGGAAGAGCAACGTCACAGGGGGCGTGTCGCAGTGGGCGTGTCGCAGTGGGCGTGACACAGGGGGCGTGTCACAGGGGGCGTATCACAGGGGCGTGTCCCCAGGGGGCGTGTCGCAGGGGGCGTGTCACAGGGGGCGTGCCACAGGGGGCGTGTCGCAGGGGGCGTGTCACAGGGGGCGTGTCTCAGTGGGCGTGTCACAGGGGGCGTGTCACAGGGGGCGTGTCACAGGGGGCGTGTCGCAGTGGGCGTGTCGCAGTGGGCGTGTCCAGTGGAGGTTAAACGGGGGCAGATCGGCAAAATGGCGTCTTGAAAATAGTGGATTAAAGACTGAATCAAACATGAATCTCTCCAAATACAACCTGAGGTGAGTAAATGACGAGAGGAAACATCTGTAACATGGTTAAAAAGTGGATTTTGCAGAAAAGGTTTGATGTAACAAACTGAAAGTGGCACAAACACACAAACAAATAAAGTTTAAACAGTTCATAGAAACAAGAAGAATGTTTTTTAAATGTATTTTTGTTTCCGAGTTATTTCCCTTGTGGATCAGTAACATTTGTAATATTCCGGTGGATCCAGAGCCTCGGAGCAGAGCCACATGAAGCAGCTGTTTGGTGAAAAAAGTCTAAACTCTGATAAAAGTTTGTGTCGTAAATAAAGCTCAGACTGACTCACGTCTTTATTGACTCACAAGAATCTCACACGTTTATGTCAAACTGGATCTGACGTAAAAAGACTGGAGTTTATGTTTTTGAGATGTGGAAAGTGTCGCTCTGGTAACGACTCGAGCTAACGTGGCTAACGCTAGCACCTTTACACCAGAACATTTAAAGAGTTTTGTTCATAATCAGATCCACAGATAAACCAGAGCTTCAGTCGTGTTGTGTCCAGTTAAAGACGTGTCTCCATCGATTCACACTTGTTTTCAAGGTGCATTGTGGGAAATTGCTCTTCACCTGCTGCTCGTTCAGACGTCAGTAAAAATGACATGACTCTTAAATAGTGCCATAAGTTTTCAGACACAGTGTTTTTATCACAAATCCAGACGTAATGTGGAGATAACATGGACGTAACGTGGATGTAATCTGGACAAAATGTGGACAAAATGTGGACAAAATGTGGACATACTGTGGACATACTGTGGACATACTGTGGACATAATGTGGACGTGGCCTGGACGTCAGCCTGTACTGCCCCTCTCTGTCCTCTTTAGTCCTCCAGACCCCGCCTCCCTCTGTTCTCTTTAGTCCTCCAGACTCCGCCCCTCTCTGTCCCCTTTACTTTGATTTTTAAAATACTTCTTTCAGTCCTGCATATATTTTGTTTTCCGTTTACGTCTGACACTCTAAAAATCCACCGTTCTCCTAACGCTGAGATGTTTGTGCTCGTAAACACACAAAAACCTGCTCCAAACACGAGCTGCTTGTTCCAGTGTCTGAATAAGTTAGAGTCGATTTGGACATTTTAATTTTCACTCTGTGTTCTCGTCATGTTCCCACTCACTGAACTAAAAAGCACAGTGTGAATCTCTGACGAAACAGAATCACATATTCATAGAAATGCTACAAACACTTGTCTCGGCCTCTTGTTCCTCCTGCTCCGTCGTGAAGGCCTCTGTGTCAGTGTGACTGCTAATCCCATCCCAAACCTGTATAATTTGTGCTCAGATAGACGGCAGAAGTAGCCTGTGCATAATTATCTTCAGAATGTTCAGAAGCTGGTGTCAGACTGTGGGCCTGTCTGCGGCTGATTACACCGTGTCACTGCCTCTTCTGTTAAGAGGAACAGAGGCTTCACCAGGGATTTCTCTCATTTTATAAAACATCTTCACTATCATCAATGGCTCTGAAAACGCTCTGGTCCCGGTCAGCGGCTCAGCGGGTCACTCCACAGATGACTTCACTCGTCCTGACACGTGGGTCAGAGCTTTTCAGACGCTTTTTTATGTTAAAACACAGAACAAACTGTGTGAGCTGGAGGAGGAGGAACAGCTGTGGACCGACACACAGACAGACACAGACTCACCTGCGCAGACAGAGGCTCACCTGCGCAGACAGACACAGACTCATCTGCGCAGACAGACACAGACTCACCTGCGCAGACAGACACAGGCTCAGCTGCACAGACAGACACAGACTCACCTGCGCAGACAGACACAGGCTCAGCTGCACAGACAGACACAGGCTCAGCTGCACAGACAGACACAGACTCACCTGCGCAGACAGACACAGACTCACCTGCGCAGACAGACGCAGACTCACCTGCGCAGACAGACACAGGCTCAGCTGCACAGACAGACACAGACTCACCTGCGCAGACAGACACAGGCTCAGCTGCGCAGACAGACACAGGCTCACCTGCGCAGACAGACACAGGCTCAGCTGCACAGACAGACACAGACTCACCTGCGCAGACAGACACAGGCTCACCTGCGCAGACAGACATTGTTGAAATTGCCTGGTCAGAAGAACGTGTCAGACACATTCATATGAATCGTGATCTGGGCTTTTACCCAACTCCAGGCATGTTTCACAAAGTGACTGCAGCAGGTCGGCCCGAGGTGCAGTTCACACTGCACTCGCCGAGCGCAGCTGGAGCCTCCTGTCTGAAGCCCTCTCAGTCCAGATGTTTACTGTGGTCCAGAGTGAGACTTGTGTTCACACTGGTCCAAGCGCCCGCCCTCAGAGACGCCGCTCTCAGAGACGCCGCCCTCAGAGACGCTCCTTCACATCGACCTGAGGCAGTGTGAAAATGACCTGAAACATTAAAAACAGCAGCAGGTTGATTCTAAATGTTCATCTCACATTATTAAAGCCTCATTTCATTTCTAGTGCGGCCGGTTTTTAGACAGAGACAATCATGATCTTTGTCCAGACACTTCTGCTGAGGTAATAGTTTAAATGATGCTCATCACTGGTCTGACTGCTTCAGATTCTGTGACTCTGCTGTTTCTCAGACGCTCAGGTCTCTGAGACGGAGGCGTGGTACATTTCCCCCTGAATGATTACACAGTATTTTCATAAGAAATATCCAAAAGGTGAATGTTGAAGTTGAGCTCTGAGTGATAGAAATGTGAATGTGCATTTAAACCACACTGACTTTATCTGATCTGTGTTAAATATAATCGTCCTACAGAATCTCACCAGTGGTTCAAGTAAATAACGAAGAGTTTAGTAAAATATGTTTATCACTTGCAAAACTGACGCCACAAACAAACTCAAGTGAATTTAATATTACATCAAAAACAAAAGTGTTGAAAAAAAAACAAAAAACGTCTACATCTTTTTTAGGACAATGTCAAAGAATCAAAAGAAATTAAAACATCCCTGACTCGTCGGCTAAATTAGCAACGAGTCGTTAACAGTTTTGGTTCATAACTTCACTGATTAAGGCTTTAACTGACCCGACATGGTTTAAACATGGAGGCTGATTTCAAGTTAGAAAACTGTGGTGTCCAAGTGGAGCTGACCTCGCTGTATGCTGACCTCATCACAACAAAGTGCCACATGCTGTAGCGCCCCCTGTGGACAGACACATCACAGCTGCACATTTTTAAACATTTGGACCAAAATGACGACGTGACGCTGCAGAATCCAACGAGTATCAACGATTAAGAAAAAAAAACTGGAGAAGGAAGAGCGGACGTCACAGTGGGCGTGTCTCAGTGGGCGTGTCTCAGTGGGTGTGTCTCAGTGGGCGTGTCTCAGTGGGCGTGTCTCAGTGGGTGTGTCTCAGTGGGCGTGTCTCAGTGGGCGTGTCTCAGTGGGTGTGTCTCAGTGGGCGTGTCTCAGTGGGCGTGTCGCAGTGGGTGTGTCTCAGTGGGCGTGTCACAGGGGGCGTGTCACAGTGCAGGTTAAACAGGGCAAATCGACAAAATGGCGTCTTAAAAATAAGCCTTTAAATATTGTTCAAACATGAAGGAAGCAGCTTAAACCTGGTTAAACTCTGAAACGTCCATTATCCAGAACAGACTTACATAAATTGTCACATTGTGGTTTGATTTTTCCCCCCGGGTCCAGTGTTTGCTGCTGTTCTGAGTTTGTTTGGGGAACAGCGAGTCTCTGCTGAGGCGTGTTCTGTTTACTGTGAGCGGGCGGAGGCCGTATCGATTTGTTCGGGGCATTTTTGTGGACGTGGATTTTGGGGGCCGCGCGGTGGAGCCCCCTGCAGAGCGGCGCTGGAGTGTCTCGGAGCGGCGCTTGTTTCAGCTCATTACCTGTGTGTGCTTCCTGCGGTGATGCACTTGTGGATGTGTCATGAAGTCTGCGCCGTGTGGTGTTTGTGAGTGGAATTTGTGAGTCTTGACACCGTTTTGGAGGCGGAGTGGGAGGTGAGCAGTCAGACCGTCATGCAGGGAGGTATCTGACTATTATCTTAGTTTTTTTAACATAGAAATGCAGCCTTGTCCCCGTCGGGAGTGGGACAGTGTTGTGTGTTTCTCCCGTCGCCCGGTGCTCTTCACTCTGTGTTAGAACATCCTGGGAGTATCCTGTACAAACTTTTGTTTTTGTGTTGAGCCCTGCAGAGTTGGCCTTGTTAGTGCTGGATGTGTGAGGGTCTCAGGTCACATGTTGGGAGAGAGATTGGCTCAGAGGTTTGAAACATTTTCACACAACAAACAGTGTTCTGGACATTTGGATGTGATCAGTGTGGAGCAGAAAGATAAAGATGCACCGAGTGGGACTGATTTAAAGGTCCTGTACTTCACAAAACTGACTCTCGTGAGTTTGAATCCATGTTCTTCTGCTGTTCCCTCCTCAGAAACAGACCTGGACATGACATCACAAGGTGGAACAGAGTGTTTTTCAGTTTAAGAGCTCAGCCTAAATCTGCAGGTTTGTGCGTTAAACATGTGAGAATGAAACAAACACAACTGCAGGTCTGTTTGTGACGAGCAACAACATCAGAACAGACCAGAGAGCAGTGCATTATGGGAGAATCTTAGAAGTTCAAAACTGTTTCAGCTGCTCCTGTTTATGTTACATTTATGACTCATTTGAGATGAGTTGTTCCACTGATATCTTCACTGACTGCGGCCACGACTGCGACTGCGACTGCGACTCCATGACAGTCACGTCTGATGAGCCCATAGCAGGTTTTAGGCGTAAAAGTCCAGAGCAGAGGCGTGTTCTGTGGTGATACTCGAGCCTGATCCACTTCAAAGACTCGTAGGGAGTAGTGTATGTGAGTGACAGCGACGAGGCCAGAGTGAGGACACGACCCAGAGGTTAATCCACAATCCTGCAGGAAAGTGATCTGAGCTGTGTGTGGGCGAGGATCTGTGTGTGTGAGTGTGTGTGTGTGTGTGTGTGTGTGTGTGTGTGTTCATGTGTGTGTGTGTGTCTGTGTGTGTGTGTGTGTGTGTGTGTGAGTGTGTGTGTGTGTGTGTGTGTGTGTGTGTGTGTTCATGTGTGTGTGTGTGTCTGTGTGTGTGTGTGTGTGTGTGTGTGTGTGTGTGTGTGTGTGTGTGTGTGTGTGTGTGTGTGTGTGTGTGTGTGTGTGTGTGTGTGTGTGTGTGCGTGGGCATGTGTGCGTGGGCATGTGTGTGTGAGGGAGATTTCACCATTTTAATAACTCAAAGTTAAAGCAGTACTTCTCCTCGTTCACTGCTCCGGTTTCTGCTGCCGAGGATAAAATCCTCTCGTTTTTTCCGTGGTGACTGTTGCTGTGTTAAGACAAGAACAAAGAATAAGAAAGACGTTAAAATCACAATACAACAAATCAAAACATAAATAATCATGGACATTAAAACATGTCTAACCTCCTGGAGACAGATGCAGGATGAGTCTCTGAGTCTGACCTGGACAGTTGAACAGTTGGACAGTTGGACAGTTAGACAGTTGGACGGTTGGACGGTTGGACGGTTGGACAGTTGGACAGTTGGACAGTTGGACAGTTGGACAGTTGGACAGTTGGACAGCTGTTTGCAGTGTGAGGTCTGACTTCACTTCTTTCACACATCAGTAAAATATTTTTTTTCTTGTTTTCAGATCTGAGATGAACTTTCTGTTGTTTATAATTGACTTTGGACTCCATTAAATGTGTTTATACGACGCTCAGGGACAATCCCAGTAGCATTAACACCACTGTCTGTGTCAAGAACAGACTGAGACGTCTCCCACAGCCTCAGCTCCAAATGAAGCTCATCCAGGGTCAAGTATGAGGGCGACTTTGGAGCAATGTTCCATATTAACATAATACATAATTTTGACCAAAGGTATCATAGCAACCAAAGAGCCAATCCAGAGAGAGACTGTTGAAGGTGACGCCCCTGCCCCAGCCTTGTAATGCTAACAGGGAGCTAGCAAGGCCTGAGTTCTCTGTCAGTAATTTAATGATTCACGGATAAAATGGCGAAATAAAAACCCCAGGATCATGTAGACGGTTAATAGTTTAAGTCTGAAGCAGCAGAGACAGAGAGAGACACAGATTTTACACAGAGAGTGAACTGGAGCCAGAGTCGATGGAGAAGGAAATGCCCATGATCACTTCCTGTTTGGAACGTGGCATTAGCATGTTAGCTACGTCTATGGAAATAACTCATTTACATTCAGACAGTGAACAGGGTTTGTCGTAGTGGCGGTGGTTTGTCGTTATCGTGGTGGTTTGTCGTGGTGGTGGTTGCTCATGGCGGTGTTGGTTTGTTCTTGTCGTGGTGGTGGTTCATTGTGGTGGTTCATCGTGGTGTTGGGTTTGTCGTGGTGGTTTGTTCTTGTCGTCTTGGTGGTTCATTGTGGTGGTTTGTTGTGGTGGTGTTGTTTTGTGGTGGTGGTTCATCGTGGTGGTGGTTTGGTCGTGGTGGTTTGTTCTTGTCGTGATGGTGGTTTGTCGTTGTCGTGGTGGTTGGTTGTGGTGGTGTTGTTTTGTGATGGTGGTTGGTCGTGGTTGTTGTTTGTCGTCATGGTAACTGCAGTAAACTGGCTCCTCGTTGTTTGTTGCTTTACTTGTTCGAGTTTTACTTTGAAATCTCTCCTTCATGCTCAGTTTCAGACACATTTCTCAGAGGTTTGACTTTGAGCTTTGTCGCCGCCTCTGCAGACCTCATAAACCCCGCCCACTCGTCTCTCGGAGCTCGCTTCATCACGGACCAATGAGCAGCGCTAAATAAACCCCCGTCCAGCTCGCCTCGTGCAGCTCGCCATCACGTTTATAGTCCACAAATTCCATTCAAATGTGTTTTTGTGCAGCGCGGCCGCGGCCTCCCTCCGGCCCCTCGTCTTCTGCTGAGCGTTAAAGGCTTTCAGTCCAAACCTTTAGAGAAAATGGAAGGTACAGAAGAAAGAGCGAGAGCGGCGGTTTAAGCACACGCCCCGCCGCCGTTAAAGAGCTGTCACTTTAACGGCCTCGGTAAAACATGGACATTTAAGTTTATACTAAAGTAAACTTTGTCCAAAAGTAGCATGACTCTACACATTCTCCACATCCTCTGTTTTCTTATTGGTTTAGAATTTATCTTAATTTATTGAATTTATCTACAGTCGACTTTACAAAACAGTGATAAAGATGAAGAGGCTTTAAACGTCCAATATTATGTAAAACTGCCTGTTGTAGCTTTAATCCATGTTCAAAAACAGACCTGAGTCGTGTTTTGTTTCATTCACATGTTTGAGTCACACTTTATTATTAGTCTGTAACATCTACAAAGATCAAAATGCGACGTTCCACCTTGTGATGTCATCAAGTGGTAGTTTCCAAGTGAACAGCGACTTTTACCTTTAGTTCAGTCGAGATAAGTGGCAACTCCAGGACTGAAATGATCTAAATGATTCTAGTGAAGGTGGAGTTTAAAAAACACAGTGGAGCACTTCCTGTATCACCACATGATGACATCACAAGGTGAACAGAGTGTTTCAGTCTAAATCTGCAGGTTTGCGAGTTAAACATGTGAGAATGAAACAAAACACAGCTCCAGGTCTGAGGAAACATTAGAGAATAGAGTCGTGTGGCTGTTTAACTGTTGTAATGTGGGTGTGAGGTGGACCAAAGATGTGGGACTCGGGGCAAGTTTAAAGGTGTTTATTGACAGAACAAACAAAGACAGGTGACGGGAGAACATACGAGGAGCTGGGTGCAGGGGAGCAGGTCTGGGTCCAGAGGTGCAGGGAACGACGAGACAAGAGCCGGTACCGGGAGACAGGGTCAGAGGACACAGGCAGGAAGCACGGCAGAGATACGAGGACAAGCAGTGATGTGAGCAGCACGCTGACACACGGTGAGAATCAGCAGACGACCTGGCAGAGAGAGCTGGGTCCTGGCTCCTTTTATCCTCCTGCAGGTGTGTTAATTGCCCTGATGAGCTGCAGGTGAGTGTGGGAGGAGCCAGGGCTCCGCCCAGCTCTGGAGTCAGGTGAGGGAGGGGGAGGAGACACAGGAGGCGAGACAGGAGCAGGGAAGTGTGGATCATGACATTAACCAAACACCTTCATCTGATTTGATTTAGTCAGTTTTGATTATGTCACTTCTCAAAGTTAAAAAAAGCGTCTTATACAAAATGTATATTTTTGATCTTTCTCCCACATTATAACATTGTTCTCTCATCAAAAACATGTCTGAAGAGGTTTTAGATGTGATCCATTCATGTTTGAGTAATGTAGCGATCTCTCCTGCACCCTATTCAAACCCTCCTTATGTTTAGCAGTACGAGTCTGTACAAGGCTCCGCCCACAAGCTGACATCACCCATGCTCCCACACGACAATTCTCCATAAATCTACAAAAACATGACACAAAACTGCACACAACAACTGGACAAACCTGATGTGATGTGCAGGAGAGTTTCATTAATGATGCAGCTGCTGTGATAGTGCTCTGAAGGGGGAGGGCTTTAGCACAGAGAGCGAAGAGGGAGGGAGCATCAAAAACTCATCTTTTGAAACATGTTACGCTGTTTTGGGCGAATATAGCATTTTCAAAACAATAAAATGACACATGGAGATCTAAATGTGTTACAGTTAATACCCCACAGAAGTCAAATCTCAAACTGAAAACACTCTGTTCCACCTGTGATGTCATCATGTGGTGATACAGTGTTTTTAAACTCACCTTCACTCGAATCATTTGGATGGTTTAAGTCTAATGTTCAATTTGTACTGAACAGTTTGACATAATCCAGGACCTGCCACAGTTAAAACTCTGAGTATTCGTCATTTACAGCGTCACATTAGTGTTAAACTTTAACTTCCTCCAATCAAACGTTCTGATTTGATGCTCAGACTCGTGCTCGAGCTGCCTGCACATTTGCGGCGTTTCTCTCTCGTGTTTGATGGGTGTATGGATTATGTCCTGCGATGGCGCTGCTGGGAGCTTACAGTCGGAGTTAATAAAGTGGAAGAATCCGTCATTTCCACGTGGAGTGTTGATAATCATCGGCGCTGTGGCGGCGCGCGCGGGCATGCTAACAGCTAACGCAATGGGCCATGACAAACAAGTAGACACAAACTCCCACTGCCTTCTGTCCAAATACCAGCCATTCATATCCCAGCATGCACGGCTCCAGTGAACACGCAGCATTTATGGACTTTACAAAGAGCCTGTGGGGGAATATGCAATTTAGTAACCAAAAAAGTTTGAAAATAATTAGCACATATCCTACTTATTGCATCTCGCAGTAACGGCGCGTTTCCTGAGGGAGCATTACGCACACACGCCGAAGGGAGAGCGCTTCTCCTCGTTCTGTGTCTCCAAACAGATACGAGCCTTTTATGGAAGATGATTAAAATTACACAGCACAAACAATTCAGCGGAGCGTTTGTTTTGCCTCGATAATGATTGGTTCAAGGCGGCAGATAATGTTCTCAGAGGCAGAGTGAGAACGTGTAGGAAGTGTCTGCGAGAGGCGTGAGAGCAGAGGACAGTTACAGTGTGGACACGGGCACACAGGCAATTATTTCTACAGCACATTTAAAACCACTTCAGCTTCACATAAAAGTCAACACAAAACAGAAATATAGAAAACTCCACACAAACAGAACAATTAAACACCTGCGTCCTGAGTGTTAAATACCAGGGAGAAGAGGAGGCTCTGAAACTGTGTTAAAGACTGAGAGGATCTGACAGGCAGAGGGCGCTGTTCCATAGTCACAGAAAAGGCTCTGTCACCTCTGACCTCTGACCTCTGACCTCAGGGCTCTGGGTGGAGTCTAGAGCTGCGGTGACTCCCTCAGATAAAGAGGAACCACAGAGACTGGACACACAAAGAGAGACTGGACACACAGAGACTGGACACACAGAGACTGGACACACAGAGACTGGACACAGAGAGAGACTGGACACACAGAGACTGGACACACAGAGACTGGACACACAGAGAGACTGGACACACACAGAGACTGGACACACACAGAGACTGGACACACACAGAGACTGGACACACAGAGACTGGACACACAGAGACTGGACACACAGAGAGACTGGACACACAGAGAGACTGGACACACAGAGACTGGACACACAGAGACTGGACACACAGAGAGACTGGACACACACAGAGACTGGACACACAGAGAGACTGGACACACACAGAGACTGGACACACACAGAGACTGGACACACACAGAGACTGGACACAGAGAGACTGGACACAGAGAGACTGGACACACAGAGAGACTGGACACACAGAGACTGGACACACAGAGACTGGACACAGAGAGACTGGACACACAGAGAGACTGGACACACAGAGACTGGACACACAGAGAGAGACTGGACACACAGAGACTGGACACACAGAGACTGGACACAGAGCGACACATTTACACAGAGTCAAGAACATTTTGAATTGACCCGAAATGAAACAGGATCCAGAGCAGCGGCACAGGCCTGATTTGTTTCATAGGTTGTGTCTCATTGGAGCTGCAGAGTTCTGGACATGTGTAGAGAATGAGTCTACAGCCTCAGATCGGCCTCAGATTGTCTGTAGATCGTCTGTAGATCAGTCTCAGATCAGCCTCAGATGGGCTGCAGGCCTGTGGGTTTGTCAGTGTGACGGGTTCCAGCTGTTTTCTGTCCTGTGGCTCGTTGTGCTGGTCTCTCACATTGACCTGTGCTTGTGTTAGACAGAGAGAGGACGTGTGATTGTGCTTTACACACCTCACTGCGTCGTATGAGAAGCAGAGTCGTATCAGATCCATTCTCACCGTGTCCTTGACTCTAAGTGTTTCAGGGACACAGCTCTTTACAACAGAAAGTCTATTTTACGGTTCACTGTCGGCCTCATGCATAACAACAGGTATAAACTCCACATATTTAACCTCTGGAGGACTGTCCCACAGAGCTATAATAAAACTTGGATAAGACACTCCTCCCCCGTCCCAGGGTGAGATCGACTGGTGGCCGTTTCAGGTACTACAGCTCTCCCATAGAACACAGGGCATTATTTCAGAATTCAAACTCCGTGTCCAGACAGGGCATCCGGGCAGATTTAATAGGAATTCTGTTTATTTCCACAACATGAGCTTTGTTATTATTTGTAATCCTCCATATGCCTAAAAGTTAGCTTTGTAAGACGTAGCCTAGCCCACCGTGAGCCTGTGCTAGCTCCACTCTCACAGATATCACTCTGATTGGTCAGAACTGATCACATGGTTCACGTTTCTTACGTCAGGCAGAGGGCCAGGCCAATATTCAGGAAGTAATGTGGAAAAGAAACTTTTGTGGCATTTTGTGCCAGTGAGCTGAGTAATGCCAAAGGCCCCTGAACACGTCGGCGTCTGTGGATCATCTTCAGATCTGATTATACTTCATGGATCGTCGTCGGAGCCTCTGGTGCAGCCCCTCCCCGGGTCAGAGTCTTGACACTGATGAGTTCTGTCAGCTCTGGTAATGAGCTGCCGTTGCATCACCAAACGCTCCCGTTCGGCCGCGCTCCGTCCCGGCGCAGACCGGAGTCCCAGCTCACATCTGTCAGTGCCACATTCAGCCGTGAGTAAGGCGTGTGAAATCAAACGCACCCAGAGCCGGAGGATCAAAGGCTTCCACTAAACCGCGGCAGCATCAGCGCGACGCCATCAATAAATAAAACCCACAGCTACACATGGTACATTTCAGCTCTCCGTCATTGTTCTACAAACAGTGATAAAAGCAGCGGCAGGAGAAGCTTAGAGCAGACGGACTCACTATTGACCAGTGTAATAAATGTTTAAACTGCCCCCCCCCCATGTCCCATGATGCACCAGGCGTCCTGCGGTGAGGCTGCACTGTACCAGCGACACATGAATAATGTGTGTTTTCATGAATGTCAACACGGACACTGCCTCCGTTCGTTTCACCATCGCTCTGGCTCTGGCACGTTTAACTCTCCTCCAGGGTCGTTCCTCATCCGGCCGTTATTGCGTTTTTTTATTGCGCTGTGAGTTTGTCAGTGATGAACCACGTACAGCACGGCTCAATATGAAGCCGTGACTAACGTGGTCGGCAGAACGCCATGGCAACATGCGTGAGTCAGACCAAACACGAGGACTTCATCTGACGAGAGACGGCAGCCGGACTCCTGATCCTCGTTATGCACCAAACCACGTCCACGCCATTTTATCTGAGAAACGCTCGTCCACATGTCGACCGCTGAGGCTCATCACATGTGCTTCTGTGCTTTTATTTGGCCTATTTTTTGTCCATTGAGTGAGATTTTTGCTCAAATTATCTTTAAACGGCAAAATGTAAACTGTGAGTAATTTCTCGACTGTGCAGACATTAGCTTGTTCGCTAATGAAAACAACAATTAATCTCCTCAAAAAAACAGAAACATGTTATTTTAGGAGAGAAAGGTTCAGTTCCTTCAGTTCAGACTGTACAAAGAAGTGAAGCTCATCGAGGCCAGAGCAGGTACATCTGGAGCTGAGCTGCATAATAGGAATTTTGACCATGAGTATCATAGCAACCAAAGAGCCAATCAGGAGTGAGGATGTTGAATGTAACGCCCCCTCCTGTTCACACTTTCTGGTTTAGCAGGGAGCGGGCGCTTAGCAACGCTGTCAATCAAACAGGAGCGACCTCGGAAAGATGTGTCTGTTATTAATGTTCATGTTACAGGACAAGATGTGAATAAAAAAACCTTAGGATCATGGTTAATGCGAACATTTAATAATTAATGCCTTACACTTGTAATGCGCTTATCAAAGCCTCTCAAAGCGCTACACTGAGTTGATTTACAGACACAGACGTGAAATAAAAACCCCAGGATCATGTAGAGGGTTAATACGAACATTTAAGACCAACATGATCTGAAGCAGCAGGGACAGAGAGAGACACAGTTTTTACACAGAAAGTGAACTGGTGCCAGAGTCGATGGAGCAGGAAGTGCGACATGATCACTTCCTTTTTGTAGCGCGGCGCTAGCAGATTAGCTATTAGCATGTATATAAACAGGTTGAGCAGGTCCCTGGTGAGGTTAACTGGTTTTCTACTGTTTACTTGATTTGTTTTCGAGTCAAGTACAAACTAAATATTTGTTGACTGTTTTATTTGTTATTAAACCGTAGCAGTTCTTCACGTTTTAGATTTAGTGTTTTGAGTTTTTCCAGGAGAAAATGCCGTTCCACCATCGTCCTGACTCTAAACACGTGGAGGTGGTGGTGTCACGTGTCTCTCAGGTTCAGCTCAAACTCTTGAACATCAGGGGCTGGATTGTGCTGAAGTCTGAGCTCCTGCAGAAGCCACTAGGGGCTATTTTTCCTGGTGATTACTTTGTGCTCACATCGTGTTCGGCTTCATCGCGGCTCGGCTCTTATCACAGTAAACAACGGTCTCAAGGGTAATTTCATTGTACAAAAAATAACAGCATAATGTTGCTATTTCATATCAAACAGCTCAAAACAGCAAACACTTAAAATGGCCACCTCAGCGTTTGTTACAGAGACACTTTGATGAGCCAAACGCACAATCGGCTTCACGGCACTTTTCATTTCCTGCTGCGCTCACCAGGGACGAGACGACCGGGATCACGACATCGAATCGTCAAAAGTCTCACAGTAACATCGTGGGACATCACAGTAAAGACGAGACTGAGTGTCACAGCTTCAGCTCCGAATGAAGCTCGAGGCTGGAGCAGGTACAGGGGGCGATGTGGAGCAGAGTTTGAACCGTGAGTATCATAGCAACCACAGAGCCAATCAGGAGCCAGAATGTTGAAGCACATCCCTGCACCTCTGGTTTAGCAGGATGTAGATGCCACAGGATTTATTTTCTGTTAATAAAAAAATACAAATATTTCATGTGATTCTGTGACGCAGGAGGGTCTGGAGGTGGCGCCTCCCCTCGTTCGGTCAGTTCTCCTCCGAGTTCTCCCAAAGAGTTTTGCCCCAGTTTCAAAGCACGTCCCCGTCTCTACTGAAAATGTTCAAAATGAGGCTCCAATAAAAACAGAATTCCATATTTGCTTTTATAAATCACCACAGGGAAACTGCGAAACTCTACAGGAAACATGTCAAAGTGCTGAATGTTGAAACTTTATGTAAACTATTGTGAGTTCTGAAACTTTCCACGTCCTGTTGAAAATATTTCCTTTAAAATGCGGCGCTCTGAGTGTTATTTGAGTGAGGAGCGAGCGGCGCCGCTGACTTCACTCTGGGTAAAAAGAACATCGTCTCTAAAGTTCCACACAGACAGATTCTCTGATGTTTGATCGCTGCCGGCACTTACATTTAAATGCTAATGCGTCTGAGCGACGGACGACAATCTGAGCCACCGCTCCAACGCCATCGGTGAGGTCAGAGCCACCGCTCCAACGCCATCGGTGAGGTCAGAGTCACCGCTCCAACACCATCGGTGAGGTCAGAGCCACCGCTCCAACGCCATCGGTGAGGTTAAAGAGCCACCGCTCCAACGCCATCGGTGAGGTCAGAGCCACCGCTCCAACGCCATCGGTGAGGTCAGAGTCAGCTCCAACGCCATCGGTGTGAGGTTAAAGAGCCACCGCTCCAACGCCATCGGTTAGGTCAGAGCCACCGCTCCAACGCCATCGGTGAGGTCAGAGTCACTGCTCCAACGCCATCGGTGAGGTTAAAGAGCCACCGCTCCAACGCCATCGGTGAGGTCAGAGCCACCGCTCCAACGACATCGTGAGGGTAAAGAGCCACCGCTCCAACGCCATCGGTGAGGTCAGAGTCACCGCTCCAACGTCATCGGTGAGGTCAGAGTCACCGCTCCAACGCCATCGGTGAGGTTAAAGAGCCACCGCTCCAACGCCATCGGTGAGGTTAAAGAGCCCACCGCTCCAACGCCATCGGTGAGGTCAGAGCCACCGCTCCAACGCCATCGGTGAGGTTAAAGAGCCACCCACTCCAACGCCA
>JAIEZT010000441.1:34489393-34514393 GCA_019594935.1 Periophthalmus modestus | reverse complement strand
TCACACAGCTCAATAATTACATCTCATTTTGGAGTTTCTGCTGCGACAGTGGCTCAGTCGGTAGAGCGTTTGCCCTCTGATTTAAAGGTTGACGGTTCAAGTCGTCAGATCCAGTGATTCACAGGTTGATGTAAAGTAATTTGAGTCTTTACAGTGGAAAAGACAAAATATTTATTTAAAAAAAACTCGTCTGTAGATTTAAGTCACATGACACGACTCCAGAAACCAGATATTGATCCGATTCTTGGAGTAAAAACAGAGAGCGTCTTCTTCATGGATCTTACTGTCGACACAAACAACTAAAAGGCGTTTTAAAGTTTTACATTTGCGTCGGTTCTTGTTCACGCTGCAGTTCTCTTGGGGGGTGAGTGTTGATTATAAAAGTTATTCCGTCAGTTTAAATGACAAAACATCCTAAAAATCAGGCTCATAAATCGACAGAAACTCGTTGTTTCCGCACAGACGGCTCAAAATGCCATATTTGATTTAGAAACGAGGGCCTGAATGTTCCGGATCGATCGTCAGACTGTGAGGTTACGTGACTCCTTTTTGTTTGTGACACTCTGTTTATGCCCCTCCCCCTCGGTGATCACATGTTCCCTGTCAGCTCTGTGGAGAGGCGCACAGCTCGGTCTGTGTGGACCCGGGACGTCAGACTCATTTTCACAGAGACACATCAACAAAATGTTTCAAAGGGCCGGGCGCAACTGTAAAATGTGACTAAATGTAAAATAGATGCAACTACTGTTTAATCTTGTTAATTCACCGTTTCTATATTTATTACTTATTCAAGTTTCACATATTGCACATGTATTTAAACAGATATGAAAAGTGTCTGTGTAACTGTGTCTCCTGATAAACTGATATTTTCAGTCAGATCTTTTCATTCACTTTGTCGTGGGCCTCATAAAAGGCCATGTCGGGCCACATTTGGCCCATGGGCCTTGAGTTTGACACATGTGATGTAGAGTCACATCTGAGAGTATAGTGTCTGTGTTATCTGTGTGTGTGTGTGTGTGTGTGTGTGTGTGTGTGTGTGTGTGTGTGTGTGTGTGTGTGTGTGTGTGTGTGTGTGTGTGTGTGTGTGTGTGTGTTGTGTGTTCTGGTGTGCGTTCTGTGTGTGTGTGCGTCGTTTGAAGATCCTAGTGTATAGTATCTGTATTATCGGTGTGTGTGTTCTGGTGTGTGTTGTGTGTGTCTGGTGTGTGTTGTGTGTGTGTGTTGTGTGCTCTTGTGTGCGTTCTGTGTCGTGTGTGCGTCGTTTGAAGAGCCTGGGTGTATAGTATCTGTATTATCGGTGTGTGTTGTGTGTTGTGTGTGTTCTGGTGTGTGTTGTGTGTGTTCTGGTGTGTGTTGTGCGTTCTGTGTGGTGTGTGCGTGGTATGAAGAGCCTGGGTGTATAGTATCTGTATTATCGGTGTATGTGTTCTGGTGTGTGTTGTGTGTGTGTGTTGTGTGTTCTGTTGTGCGTTCTGTGTGGTGTGTGCGTGGTTTGAAGAGCTGGGTGGGCTGGTTGTGACCTTGCTTTAATTGAAGCTCTGATGCGGTCAGAAACGGTCAAGTGTCTCTCGAGCTGAACGACGGCGCCGGCTCCAGCGGCGGCGGAGCCTGAATGAGGATGAGGCTGTTAGGCCGATGCAAACACTTTAAATGAGCTGCAGTGTGTGATTCTGTTTGAAGCACTTTGATTATGAGGCATTTCACAAGTGGAGACGCGTCTTCACATGTGGAATGTGAGTTTAAGCAGGAAGTGCTCTGTTGTGGTTTGCTTCCTGGTGTTTCAGGTGTGGGCTCCGGGCTCAGGGGGGAGTGTCTCATTATTCTGAGGCTCAGGGGAACGATCATCGATGTGTCTTTATGTTTCACTCTGTGTTTTCCCTCAGATCAGTGTCAGAGCTGCAGGTGAAGCTGGGACTTTTATTTACCTCAGCTGCTTTATTTAAATGACCCACTGCATCGTTTTTCTGTGACAGGATCAGTTTATCTAGAGGTGGAGATGATATTGACGTTACAACAGCACATCTACTAAAGAGTAGACGTTAGCAGTGCTTCATGCTAGCTGTTAGCTTCTCTGCAAACTTCTATAATAGAATCTGCAGCCCACAGGCCTGAGCGGGACAGTGGACTTTAGAGCAGCTCTGTGCTTCTGCAGCTGCTTTTCCAGTGTGTAACATGAAGCCGTCTCCACTTCAGACATGAAAAAAAGTATATGGTACATTACAAGCAGAGCACTAGAACAAGCTAACGAGGCGGCGCCGCTCATGACTTCACGTGTGGAGCTTCTTTTCCTGAAACTCAAATATGAGCGAAATAAAACCTCAGACAAATCCTGCAGAGAGATTCCCCTGGGTCAGAGTTTGTGGAAAGGTCACGTCTGAGGACAGAGCAGCAGGTAACTTCAGTAACTCTTTGAGAAGCTGAAATTCAAGAAAGTAGAGCAACAATGAGAGAAAAACTATTTAAATGAAATAACAAAAATGTGAAGCCAAAATCATGAACTGAACGACTCGATTTATTGATTGAAGATGATGTCAGACTCTCGTCTCGAGGAGCGAATCTCGTGACACGTCTCATCCCACAGAAATTGTGTCTGGTCGTGTTCGTGGCGAGCGCCTATCGCTCCTGATGCCCTGGCTCTGTTTACATGACCCTGTGATACCAGCGGAACAAAGAATCTGCAGCAGGATATTAAGAGTTTGAAGAAAACAAATGTACTGACACACGAGCAAAAACAAGAGCCACAAAACAGAACCACCAGGCCCAGACTGCAGCTCCAGCACACAGGGTCCTGTCACACACAGGGTCCTGTCACATACAGGGTCCTGTCACACACAGGTGTGTCCCGTCACACACGAGGAGATCCGAGGGCCGAGTCACAACCATGAAGAACCGACCCACGAGGAGATCTGAGGGCCACCCCACTGCTCCCCGATGCCAGGGTTTAATCAGGAGTGATGTGAACGTGAACGGCTCCTTGACGCGAACGGCTGGATCCTCATCTCATTTTGTAGAAGAGCCGAATCTTTTTCTTTCTAATTTGTGCAACATTTTACTGATTCATGCTGAACCGCCACGAGAATCGTCTCAGACGCAGAGCGACTCGAGTGAGAGTTTTGTGAATAAAAAACATGTTAGTCGTAGTAACTGTTAGTTTTAAAATGATTATTATAGTGCAGTGTTTTATTTAAATGATGCTTAGTTTCAAAGGGTAAACCACAGACTGTAAATATAAATGGACATAGCTAACTGAAAAAAACTAAAAAAAAACCTTAAATATATTGTGCTGAAGTGTGTGTGGGTGAAATGAGGCCTCACTGTCAGAGTTCAGGACATCGCTCTGGTGCTCAGTGTAGATTCAGTTTCACAGAACGACGTCCGTTCTGCCCAGACTCACACATACTTTGCTCTAACTCTAACAACGGCTTTATTCCAATCACACTATTTATGGCAGAAGTTGGAGAAAAAGTGGGTTGTGCTCGCCTCCCCAACTATTTGTCCAGTGTTAGCGGTCGATGCTAACAGGAAGCTGACCTGTGCTGTATCCAGCTCTGTGACCGAGCTGTGGTCAGCAAAGATTGTAAAATCAATTACTAATTACAGTGGCTGCACTCGGAGGAGCCGCGACACAGACTCAGGGACTGGTCAGTGGCTCTGGACCAAACTGCAGCATTTTACAGCCATCTGCGGAGATTTAGTAATAACATTAACAAGCTGTTGGACTGGACACAAACTGCTCCGTTCAAGGCTGCACTTTTCAAAGTAAAGACTGTGAAAGGGTATTTGGCACATCTCCCCGTCGTCTCCCTGAAGCTCTGTTCGCTCCAGGCGTTTACGGCTGTTTACGTGGTCAAAAGACGCTCCGTCTTCACAGGAAAAACTAATGTAATCTCATTTTGTGCTGTTTTCTTCTGAATGAAACAAAGTGTAAAGGGAGCGCTCCGGAGCCGTGGTGTGGCTCTATCTTCAAACACACACACGCCTCTAATTATCTGCAGCTCATCATGTTTGTGTAATCTCGGCTGTAAAACAAGGTTTTATGCTGTTGACTTTCATAACACAGAGAAAAGCGGCTTCGAAATCTATGAGGCGCATTTTTGATTCCACAGTTTGGTAAATGCCACTGAGCCGCGGCTCTGGGACGTCTGCGGAGCTGTGATTGGTTATCGCTCCACAAAGTCACATGTTCACACACAGCAATTAACACAATTCAGCACTGCACTTTTTAAAGTAAGTTTTGGTTTCATTTTTATGTTTTATACTGGCCACAGTGAACCTCCACCTTAAACGGGTGGAGAGGTTTGAGCGTGAATCATCCTGGGAGGTGTCGGGGCTGTAGTGACCCCTGGAGCCAGGCCCGGGGCAGGAGCTCGACGGTGAGCTTCTGATGCCCCTCCCCCACAGGGCCAGGCACAGCCACAAGAAACACGAGCCGTCCTCCCCTGGACCTTCACATTTAGAAGCATCTGTGAGGGGCTGGTGCAGAGACACAAAATGATTTTTGGATTAAGGTGTGTGGAGCGTGAGGGGAGGATGGAGCGTGAGACTGACGGATCAGCGTCTGCAGTGATGTGGCCCTGAACTGGACTGTTGTGGTGACAGAGCTGAGTCCAGAGGCAAAGCTCCCGATGGTCCTGGTTTAGACCTGGGTCCTCTCTGGTCCTACTCCCGCCTGTGGTCGTGAGCTTAGGTATTCACCGAAAGGACACGATTCAGATACACACGGTTAAATGAGTGTCTCTGGAGGGTGGCTGGGCGCTCCCTTAGAGACAGGGTGAGGAGCTCAGTCACACGGGAGGAGCTCGGTGTAGAGCTGCTGCTCCTCCACGTGGAGAGGAGCAGCTGAGGTGGCTCAGCGTTGTTCTGAAGGCCTCCTGGACGTCTTCCTGGGAGATGTTTTGGGCGCAGAGAGACCCAGGACACGCTGGAAGACTATGTCTCAGCTGGAAATGACGGGGTCCCACCGGAGGAGCCGGAGGAGGGAAGTGTGGGAGTCCCCGTTTAGACTGCTGCCCCCGCGACCTGGCTCCGGAGAAGAGGGACAAGATGGATGGATGGCCACAGTTTAAAATGATGAAAGTACTGAGATGTGAAACACTAACTCCTGTCCCCAGTATCTGTTTGTGATCTATGCTCCTCACCGACAGGCAGCAGTGTCTCCGAGCTCAATAATTCATACGGCACATTTATGACACGGAGCAGGTCCAGGGACGAGCGGCCGCTCCACAGACCTGATGGTCCCAACGGCCCACGGCCGACAAGCCACAGCCACCGGCCCAGAGTCCACCGCCCACAGCCGGGCCACAGGAGGAGAGCAGAACTACAGAGACATCATCACTGGGTCAGACAGACACACACTTTTATGTGGAGCTGTAAATTTTATTCTCTTCATAAAATTGCACCGTTTATTTTGTGCGTCTTTGTAAACAGTCGGAGTCCTGGTGGGAGCAGATCCGTCTGCGCTCGCTCGTCCTCAAAGTCTTACCTTTCAGCTTCCTGTTATGTCCAATATAAATTGTTCATCTCTATGGCAACGGTCCTAATTCTCCATCGTTCTGAGTAACCTTCATTATCTCATATTTTATGTTTAGCATCGAATCCAACCTGCGCCAGGTTCAGAACTGAACTCAAAGTGTCTCCACATAAAAGAGGAGAAGGAGTGTCATTTCCTCCTGACTTCAGAGCGTCGGTCTGATAATAAAGTTTTATCCTCCGAGGCAGTTCAAACAGGCGCCGCACTTGTAATGTAGATGTGACAGCGGCGGCGGCGACGGCGGCGGCGGCTGTGTGGCTGTTGTCTTTGGTCGACGAGCGGTAAACAGGAGCTGCTGTTGTTTTTAATAAATAACAGAGACAAGAACAAGTCCCAGGAGATCTGGAAAGAAGCTCGATTTATTGCTTATTCAGCCTCAGAAGAAACAGGACTCCCGAATAAAACAGTCACAGAGTCACAGGAACTCAGTCAACGCACACGGTTTACATACGGAAAAGAACTATGTGTGTGTGTGTGTGTGTGTGTGTGTGTGTGTGTGTGTGTGTGTGTGTGTGTGTGTGTATGTGTGTGTGTGTGTGTGTGTGTATATATATATATATATATATATATACACACATATATATATGACAACTCTATACACATGTACAAAAGACACATATACAAAATAACACTACTCAAATATACAAAACAAACCTAACAGATCATCTCCGTGTCTGATTCAAACTCATGAAAAGTGTAACGTCTTTAACCCAGATTAAAAAAGTGATGTTACTCTGATCTTTTCTGAACCAAACCTCATGACAAACAAACATGTTTATATTTGACCTGGTCTCACTCCTGAAACGCTCGGCTCTGTATTTGAGACAGAATCCTCCAGCGTTGCTCACACTTTAGTTTGTCCATTTATCCAGATTTGAACAAAAGTCACACAGGTCTGAGTCGGTTAAGACTGAGTTCGAGTAGGTTCTTGTGGCCCCTGAGTCTGAGATCGTCTGAAACACTGTGACGTTTGCTCTGTTTCTTCTTCTTCTGTCACAGAATAAAGATCAGGGGACGACATCTGTTCACACCATCAGGTTTCACACACTTTGCTTGAGATCATTATTTTTCCAGGACTTTTCCAGGACATTTTAGTTTGATCACAGCCCCACCTTTTTATTCAGGTTTTATAATGAAAGATGTGGTCTGAGCCTAAGGTGGAGACACGTGTGGACATCTCCACTTGTTGTACTTGTTGTATGTCGCACTTTATCACCGAAGTAAGTTCCTAGTCTGTGAGCTCTGCTCACGGACAATGGCAATAAAACTTCTTCTGATTCTGATTCTGATTCTGATTCTTAAACCAGCTCATCCTCCACATTCAGATGGTGCTTTTGAGTCTAGAGTTGGACTTACAACAGGAAAATCAGGGACACGACATGTGACATCGACCCAAACAAAGGACATGTCGGGGTCCCCCACCCAAAACATTTTGTGCCAAATAGATGTGATTTCCTGCATTTTGTTGGATTTTGAGCAGGTTTTTTAATAAGCGGCAGTAAAAGTCTCTATGAATTTGATCCAACAAACAACAAAGCAGAGAGTGGAGACATTTTCAAGGAAAAATACATATATTTCCCAGGACATTTGGAATTTTTCCACATTTTTCCATGTGTTTTCCATGTCTAGAAAACAGGCCAATTATTTTCCATCTTTTGGTGAATGTCCAGGCTGCGTGGGAACCCTGCGGAGGACACAGAAGTAGATCACGAGCACATATTTGTAGGTTCTTTGGTTCTTCCTGTTGCTTCTTTCACTTGATGATGTGACATCTTGTTTTCACATTTGCAGATTTTTGGTAAAATTCCAGGAGCAGAATCTGCAGAGACACAGATCCTGGCTCCTCTTCCTCCTCCTCCTCTTCTTCTTGGAGCGTCTCTCGTCTGTTTAGCATGTGGGTAAACACTTTCATAAATATCCTCTGCAGTATAAGTGCTCTGAGGTCAGGGGGCCACAGGGGGCCGTGCTCAAAGTGACCCTCACAACAGCTGCTGCCTCCCCAGTGTCTGTGCTTCACCTTCTCAAACCTCCTGTGAGCTGCTATTTCAGGATCTTTACCTGTCAGAGTCATTACAGCTGCTCCTCGAGACGTCGATATTACCCATAAGTCAAACTGAATCAACGTTAGATTCATATATTAAGCATCAGGGGTTTGGATGATGCAGGATAATTATAAGAGTGACATTTGGTCCATTTCACTCTCACATTTACAGGCTGCTCATATGTGTCTGGCTCAGAGCAAAACGGTTTATTGTATTTTGCATCAAATGTTCAAATGTGTAAAGAATGAACCACCGTAAAACCCACAGGAAATGAATATTTAAAGGTTCAGTCGGGACAATGAAGGACAAAGACACAGCTGTGGTGAAGAAACGCCCCATGAATGTTCTTCAAGAAACCTGCTCCCCCCAAAGACACAAAGACGCAAAGACACGAAAGACACGAAAGACACGAAAGACACGAAAGACACAAAGACACAAAGACACAGGCGACATCTCAGGATGTGACCTTTATTGAACAGGACACAAACACAGACATTTTCATTTGAAACTAAACTGAAGGTGATTCCTCTTCAGATCGTGAAGACTATGACGTGTTGTAAGGTGAAAAATGTGCCTAATTATGACTTTAATTATAACTTCAGTCAAACCGAATCAGACGGTTTTCTCTTCAGTACAAACATGATGTACACATCCAGCTTCTGCTTTTGTTCAGAGGAAGATGAAGTAATAAACGCTCCCCAAAGAGCCGACACGCAGCCAGTGAGGACGAGCCAAGAGCTGTGCACTCGCTGCTCTTCAGAACAGAACAGATGTTCTGTGTGATATTAGCACTGCCTCCAAACACAGACACGGACATGCTTCCTCCTGGAACAGCACAGTCCTGGCTCCGGCCTCGCCGCAGTCACCGAGAACAAAGCGCTCGGTGGCAGAGTCGTTCACTTAGTCTTACATGAGCCCTTCAACGACTCGTGCAGCTCGGGCCAATCTGGCAGCGGCGAGCTGCTGGGACACACACTTTGAGAGCGGTTCAAGCGCTCTTAGCTTCAGCGCTAGCATCATCATGTGCCCAGTGACACACTTGAGCGAGGCACAAACATCCTATCTCCTGCTCCACACGACAAGAAAGAACTGCAAGAAACGCTCGAGGTCACTCACAAATGATTACTCCAGATCAAGAAACGCACTCGACATAAAAACAAGGCAAGAGGTCAGAGCTGAACAAGAACCTGCAGGTGTAACAGGCACCGGAAAACTCCAGCACGAGGCAGGACAAGGAGTGAGTTCTGTGTGTGCATCGTGTTAGCTGTAGATGGTGTTAGCTGTAGATGGTGTTAGCTGTAGATGGTGTTAGCTGTAGATGGTGTTAGCTGTAGATGGTGTTAGCTGTAGATGGTGTTAGCTGTATGGTGTTAGCTGTACACATGGTGTTAGCTGTAGATGGTGTTAGCTGTAGATGGTGTTAGCTGTAGATGGTGTTAGCTGTACATGGTGTTAGCTGTAGATGGTGTTAGCTGTAGATGGTGTTAGCTGTAGATGGTGTTAGCTGTAGATGGTGTTAGCTGTACATCGTGTTAGCTGTAGATGGTGTTAGCTGTAGATGGTGTTAGTGTACATCGTGTTAGCTGTAGATTTGTTTTGTGTGGACTTTTATGTGAAGCTCTTTGGCTCAAGTGGATTTAAACCTGCCATAGAAATAATCTTGAATTGAATAAACATTTAGTGTGGACTTTTATGGATTGGGGCGGATTATTCTTTCTTTAAGTGACTCTGTTTGGATCAAGGAAACGTCTGGGAAACATTGGTGATTTTCTGTGAGTCTGGACTTAGACAAACTCCACTGACCCACACAGGACACAGCAGCTCACACGTCACAGTGGGATTTAGTGAAGTGCAAATGTATAAATGGTAATATAATGGTAATGGGAACGATTTGGCGTCCCACCGGAGGAGCTGGAGGAAGTGTCCGGGGTGGGGGAAGTCTGGGAGTCCCTGTTTAGACTGCTGCCCCTGCGACCTGGCCCCGGATAAGTGCAAGAAGATGGATGGATAGATAATAAAATCAAAATAAGTATCAAAAATAGCAAGAGACTTATGTCAGATTAAGCACAAAAGTAAAAATAAAGATATAGTAAATACAAAATCTGTGTGTGCTGTGGACGAGAGACGTGTGAGGAGAAACTGCACAGATGAAACACTGATTTGACATGACAGAGGGTGATCTGTGACATAAGGGAGTCTGGTCCTGTTTCTCACTTTTATCTGAAGCTCTTTGTCGGCTCAAGTTGTTTAAAATGTGCTATAGGAATAAACCTGAGTGAGGAGCTGTCTGCGGCCCACAGCTCGCACGGCCCATTCTTGTTATTATTATTAGCAAAAACTGATGCTAGCAAAGCTTCATCATCAGACTGTAGTGTGACCGCTCTAAGATTCAGATTCAGAAAACTCGACTGGTCCCAGGGGACAGTTTCTCAGAGCTTCAGATAAACAGCGTGGAGCTCATCACATGATCAAAAATACAACAGTATATTATAATGCAAATAACTTCAAAAAGAACTGAGCCATTTGACAGAAGGCAGAGCACAGACTTTATATAAATAGACATAGCTAACCTGCTAGCCGCCGCGGTCCAAACAGGAAGTGATCATGGGCACACTTCCTGCTCCATCGACTCTGGCTCCAGGTCCTTCTTTCCCCGAGGTCGCTCCTGTTAGCGTTAGCATTAGGTTTGATTCACAGTGTTGCTAAACGCCCACTGCATGACCTTCAGCAGCCTCGCTCCTGATTGGCTCTGTGGTTGCTATGATACTCGTGGTCAGAATGGTACCTGCTCCAGCCTCGACGAGCTTCATTTGACTGGAGCCGGACGCTGTGGGTGACGTCACACTTTCTCATGCTGTGTTCAGACCGGGGTGATTAAAAACACGTTGGGCACTTCTAGACGGCTTTGCATTTGAGGACAAACGCCTCTGACACACGCCGGTGACGCTGGGTCTGCGAGCGCCTTTGGATGTTTTGTTTTCCCTGTGTCGTTGTGAACGCTGCAGACCAGGCTGAGAGAGTGACTTTAGTCACTGTGGATCAGCTCTGTGGAGGCGTGTCTGGGTCTGTGACTAGCCTTTATGCTAGCCTTTATGCTAGCCTTTATGCCTTTATGCTAGCCGGTGCGCCCAACATAATTACCTGCCTGTAGTTTGTAGCTGATGTTTTCATCAGTCCACTTCTTTACAGTCTGTGATTACAGTGCAACTTAATAAAACTCCACCATCAGAATTGAGCCATTAGAAAGAAGCAGACAGCACGAAAGGATCAGAGGAGAGATTTGTTTCCTGTTCTGTCACATAAAACCGTGGCCCTGAAGAATCAGAGTCAGGAGCCGGAGGAGGAGCTGAGCCTGGAGACTCTGCACCTGCTCCTCCCTCTGAGGGCGGATGGAGTTAGTTAGTTACTTTATTGTCTCCACGGGGAAATTTGTTTCACAGCTGTAGAAAAAGAAGATACTTCACAGAGCACACATCAGCCTCACATCACATCAAGACATGGAGAAGATGAGACACGTGTGAGACATAATCTGAAGAGAACAGGTGTTTGGAGCGTCGAGGCTGAAGGATCAGAGCTCTGCTGCACCAGAGAGTCTGGTATCATCATCCGGGAGGGCATCAGGGGGAAATAACAGGGCAGTGGGTGAGTGTGGTCCAGTGAGGTGGAGGTGGTTGCAGGTAGTTGGGAGGTGGTTGGAGGTGTCTGGGAGGTGGTTGGAGGTGGTTGGAGGTGGCTGGAGGTGGTTGGAGGTGGTTGGAGGTAGTTGGAGGTGGTTGGAGGTGGTTGGAGGTGGTCGGAGGTGGCTGGGAGGTGGTTGGGGTGGTTGGGGGTGGTTGGAGGGTGGTTGGGAGGTGGTTGGGAGGTGGTTGGAGGTGGTTGGAGGTGGTCGGAGGTGGTCGGAGGTGGCTGGGAGGTGGTTGGGGGTGGTTGGGGGTGGTTGGAGGTGGTTGGGAGGTGGTTGGGAGGTGGTTAGAGGTGGTTGGAGGGTGTTTGGAGGTGGTTGGAGGTGGCTGGAGGTGGTAGGAGGTGGTTGGAGGTGGTTGGAGGTGGCTGGAGGTGGTTGGAGGTGGTTGGAGGTAGTTGGAGGTGGTTGGAGGTGGTTGGAGGTGGTTGGAGGTGTTTGGAGGTGGTTGGAGGTGGTTGGAGGTAGTTGGAGGTGTTTGGAGGTGGTTGGAGGTAGTTGGAGGTGGTTGGAGGTGGTTGGAGGTGGCTGGGAGGTGGTTGGAGGTGGTTGGAGGTGGTTAGAGGTGGTTGGGAGGTGTTTGACGGTGGTTGGAGGTGGTTGGAGGTGGTTGGAGGTAATAGGAGGTGGTAGGTAGGAGGTGGTTGGAGGTGGCTGGGAGGTGGTTGGAGGAGGTTGGAGGTGGTTGGAGGTGGCTGTGAGGTGGTTGGAGGTGGTTGGAGGTGGTTGGAGGTGTCTGGGAGGTGGTTGGGAGGTGGTTGGAGGTGGTTGGAGATGGTTGGGAGGTGGTTGGAGGTGGTTGGAGGTGTTTGGAGGTGGTTGGAGGTGGTTGGAGGTGGTTGGGAGGTGTTTGAAGGTGGTTGGAGGTGGTTGGAGGTGTTTGAAGGTGGTTGGAGGTGGTTGGAGGTGTTTGGAGGTGTTTGGAGGTGGTTGGAGGTGGCTGTGAGGTGGTTGGAGGTGTCTGGAGGTGGTTGGAGGTGGTTGGAGGTGGCTGTGAGGTGGCTGGAGGTGGCTGTGAGGTGTTTGGAGGTGGTTGGAGGTGGTTGGAGGTGTTTGGAGGTGGTTGGGAGGTGGTTGGAGGTGGTTGGAGGTGCTTGGAGGTGGCTGTGAGGTGGTTGGAGGTGGCTGTGAGGTGTTTGGAGGTGGTTGGAGGTGGTTGGAGGTGGTTGGAGGTGGTTTGGAGGTGGTTGGAGGTGGCTGTGAGGTGTTTGAAGGTGGTTGGAGGTGGTTGGAGGTAATAGGAGGTGGTAGGAGGTGGTTGGAGGTGGCTGGGAGGTGGTTGGAGGTGGTTGGAGGTGGTTTGGAGGTGGTTGGAGGTGGTTGGAGGTGGTAGGAGGTGGTTGGGAGGTGGTTGGAGGTGGTTGGAGGTGGTTAGAGGTGGTAGGAGGTGGTTGGAGGTGTTTTTGGAGGTGGTTGGAGGTGGCTGTGAGGTGGTTGGAGGTGGTTGGAGGTGGTTGGAGGTGTTTGAAGGTGGTTGGAGGTGGTTGGAGGTGGTTGGAGGTGGTTGGAGGTAATAGGAGGTGGTAGGAGGTGGTTGGAGGTGGCTGGGAGGTGGTTGGAGGAGGTTGGAGGTGGCTGTGAGGTGGTTGGAGGTGGTTGGAGGTGTCTGGGAGGTGGTTGGGAGGTGGTTGGAGGTGGTTGGAGATGGTTGGAGGTGGTTGGAGGTGGCTGTGAGGTGGTTGTAGGTGGTTGGGAGGTGGTTGGAGGTGGTTGGAGGTGGTTGGAGGTGGCTGTGAGGTGGTTGGTTGGAGGTGGTTGGGAGGTGGTTGGGAGGTGGTTGGAGGTGGTTGGGAGGTGGTTGGGAGGTGTTTGGAGGTGGTTGGAGGTGGTGTTTAGAGGTGGTTAGAGGTGGTTGGAGGTGGTTGGAGGTGTCTGGGAGGTGGTTGGGAGGGTGGTTGGAGGTGGTTGGAGGTGGCTGGGAGGTGGTTGGAGGTGGTTGGAGGTGGTTTGGAGGTGGTCGAAGGTGGTCGGAGGTGGTCAGAGGTGGCTGGGAGGTGGTCGGAGGTGGCCAGAGATGGCTGGAGGTGGTTGGAGGTGGTTGGGAGGTGGTTGGAGATGGTTAGAGGTGGTAGGAGGTGGTTGGAGGTGTTTGGAGGTGGTCGGAGGTGGTCGGAGGTGGTCGGAGGTGGTCGGAGGTGGTCGGAGGTGGTTGGAGGTGGTTGGGAGGTGGTTGGAGATGGTTAGAGGTGGTAGGAGGTGGTTGGAGGTGTTTAGAGGTGGTCGGAGGTGGTCGGAGGTGGTCGGAGGTGTTTGGAGGTGGTTGGAAGTGGTTTGGAGGTGGTTGGAGGTGGTTGGAGGTGGTTGTAGATGGCTGTGAGGTGTGGTTGGAGGTGGCTGTGAGAGTGGTTGTAGGTGGCTGTGAGGTGGTTGTAGGTGGCTGTGAGGTGGTTGGAGGTGGCTGTGAGGTGGTTGTAGGTGGCTGTGAGGTGGTTGGAGGTGTCTGTGAGGTGGTCGGAGGTGGTCGGAGGTGGTCGGAGGTGTTTGGAGGTGGTTGGAGGTGGTTGGAGGTGGTTGGGAGTTGGCTGATCACTTTAGTGTAAATGTTGTATTTTGAGAGTGAGTTTAGTCCTAAAACAGGAGGGACGTGAGAACAGACTGAGATTCTGCTGTTTAAAGTGTGAAACATGAAGTTCTTTTAAGACGCTGCAGGAAAAATATTAAACTTAGAAAAATCAATTTAAAACTGGTTCTGTAATTTACTCAGAAACATGGAAGAAAAAACGTATCACAGGTTTGTCATTATGTGATGTTTTCATATAAAAATAAGGCTTTTATGTGTAAATTTAACATTTTTAGACATTCAAAACAGAAAAGAGGGAGATTTTAAATTCTTGCTTCTTTTTTTTTGTCATTTGACTAAATAAAACTCACGAGGATCTGGATTTATAATTTGTTTTTTCAGTAAACGACATCTGACAAAAAATGTGCCTGATTCTGCCAGATTTTGGATTTGGAGTCGTCGTCGTCGTCGTTGGGGCGTTTCACACATAATGACACTTTTCTCTTGGAGTTAAAACTTTAATAAATCAGACTTGGAATTACAAATCTAAAAATCCTTGTGCTCGTTTCACCAAAATCTTGTAAAGTCCCAGATTGTAGCGTTTGGTGTTTGTCGGAGCTGAACCTTCTGTCGTCAGGGTGAAAATGTATTTAAGAAAACAGCCTATACAAACATGGACTAGCTAACCTGCTAACACCGTGTTCCAAACAGGAAGTGATCATGGTGCACTTCCTGCTCAACTCTGGCTTCAATTCACTTTCTATTGAAAAACTGTCTCTCTCTGTCTCTGCTGCTTCAGACTCATGATGGTCTTAAATGTTCGTATTAACCCTCTACATGATCCTGGGTTTTTTATTTCACGTCTGTGTCTGTAAATCAACATATGAACATTAATAACAGACACATCAGGTCCTTCTGTCCCCGACGTCGCTCCTGTTAGCGTTAGCAACAGGTTTGATTGACAGTGTTGCTAAGCGCCTGCTCCCTGTTAAACCAGTGGTGTGGGCTGAAGGGGCATTACCTTCAACATCCTCTCTCCTGATTGGCTCTTTGGTTGCTATGATACTCATTGTTGGAATTCCAAATATGGAACTCGGCTCTAGATTAGCCGCTATAACTGTTAGCCTCAGTAAGCTTCATTTGGAGCTGAAGCTGTGGTGACGTCTCCCTCAGTCAGTCACTTCTTCTATAAACTCTGTAAACTCCATGGAGGCAGTGAATAAATAAAATATGTTATTGTTAAGAGACCAAACGGACCAAAGAACAGAGAATTAAAAATGCGTCTTGGCTGCAGTGTCTCCCTCTAACTGTTGCTCCAGAGCTGACGGAGAGTACTCACGCAGGAGCCCCGCCCTCGGCCCACCACCTGCCACTCTCTCATTCTTCATCCGAGCCTCGCTGTGACGCACTCAGGCCCTCGCCCCCCTCCGTCGACACGCTCCCCGCACTTCAACATCAGAAAGGGTTTTTGTGCCGAGCTGTCACCGAGTCATCAGCGAGCGGAGAGGAGGGCGCCGCGGATGTTTCACCCACGCTCGTGTGGCAGCGACACGGCTCACACTACCCGCTTAAAGCTCACTTTGTGCCGCGGTACTTGTTGAAAGACTTCGTGCCCTTTGTAGACTTTGGTAAAGGCAGAGGTGTGCGCTGGTGTCTGGGGCGCCACAGATCTTCACCCGTTGTGTCAGCGTCTGAACTCCACCCTCGGCGCGGTAGATCCCGAGAACAATGAGGATGTCAGGAAGTTGTGCTGGAAGTTTTATCCAAGACAGTAATCAGAACAAACGCTCCTCTTATACCGCAGGGAGAGGGGCAAATATAAGACAAATCTGAATATATTTCGACGTTCACTGAAGCACACAGAGGTTTGGAGGTGGAAGCTCGTTGGGGGAGTGTTTTTTTGTGTTTGTTTTGTAATGGGACGGGATGACGCATGGAACCCCGACCAAACAAACACCATCGACCAATCAGATTCATGTATTTCGGTGACGTATGTGAAACGAAGGCGCTTATCGGTCTGTCATCATTTACAAACAAAGCCACAGTTTCATCTTCGTTAAATATTGAAGAGTTGTGTAATCTGGTTCTGAAGTGACGAGACCACAGCCTCAGCTTCAGCCCTGGGCCTCCAGCTCCTCCTACAGGTCCGTCCCTGTCGTCTTTCTGGACCTCTCCTCCGGTGCTCCTCCAGCTGAGTCCGGCGTGTGATTGGAGCGACAATCAAGAGCCTGGCCAATCGTGACGTCCCCCCTGTGGCAGCGCCCCTCCAAAAGGACCCGCCCCCTCCCTTGTGTCTGGACGTCCTGCCACTTGTGTGACTCTGAACCTTGAAAACTTTGTAAATTTGACTTAAATCTGAGACTGAGAAACTTGATCTTTTGTGTTTAACTTATATCCTAGTTTTGTTCTCACAGAGCCTCCTTTCATTTGTTTGTTTGTTTGTGTAATTTTAAGTTTTGTGTTTTTTGTTCCCTCATTTACCACAACATTCCCTGGTGGTCTAGTGGTTAGGATTCGGCGCTCTCACCGCCGCGGCCCGGGTTCGATTCCCGGTCAGGGAACATGTTTTCTGGAATTTCCCCACTGTGGGACTAATAAAGGCATATCTTATCTTATCTTATCTTATCTTATCTTATTTAATAAAGTACTTATTTACCCTTTTACGTCCAGGGTCATGTTACTTCCTTCTTCCCTCGGATCGGTTCGTAACAGTAACACTTTGGTTTTTGTCCATTCACTGTTAATAAAACCCCCCACTGAATAAGAGTTAAGAATCCTTCAGGGATGAGACACTGACAATAATCATTTGTGACACTTTTTATATAATCGTAAACAAAAATAATCCCCATTGTGTCACCAGAACGTGCAGAAAAACACTCCTTCTCCCTGATGATCTCGTCTAAATCACTGTTATTTTCACTCATACTGTAACAAAGTACAAGACTTTAACAGCTGTTTAAATATGGAGCCTTGTCACTCGTAACGACTGACGGGGAAAAAGGTTCAGAAGCTCGGGTGAAAAGTTTAACAATGTTTATTTACAGATAAAGTTATGCAAGTGAAGGTTGACGGAGCAGACAGTTGAGAGCGAGGTCGTGTGCAGTCGTCTTCGAGCGGGTCGTGGGCAGCGAGGTCAGAGACGAGAGGTTTGTTCCGGTCGTGGCGAGCTGGGTCGGAGACGGAGGCGCGGTGCAGGTTCAGGGAGCGGGACCTGGCAGAGAACAAAGATATAACAAGACTGAGCCAAGAAGAGCAGAACCACTGAGGAGGCACAGACGATCTGGAGCTGAGTGTCAAGTGTAAGGATGATTTTTTGATATAACATGGTCAAGATCATATTCTGAACTTGTGTTTGTCTGTGTGTTCTACGTGGCATGTGTCCTCTGAACTTAAGATCAGATTATACCTGTTTGTTGCAGTTAACATGTACAGCTGCACATTTCCCAGCTAACTCAGCAAGTGACCTTTGTACGGTGTTTTCCATACGTTTGGCTCGCAGATAAGGTTTGCACAAGTATATAAGAGTCACAGTCACAATGACAAGACTAGGAGAAAGGAGACTGAAACTTGACTTCCATGATGCCTGAATAAAGACTAAATGATGCAACTTTCTGAGCCTTCCAATTGTTGCTTGTGCCAGTCATTTTCTCGAAGCTCACACAAGTCCTGAGTGTCAAGTGTCAAGTCCTTGCTCCTTTGTCCTCCTCAGGTGCAGCTTGATTAGTGAATGAGTTGCAGGTGTGTAGGTCAGGTGTGCTCCTCAGGTGTGCTCCTCAGGTGTGCTCCTCAGGTGTGCTCCTCAGGTGTGCAGGTCAAGTGTGCTCCTCAGGTGTGCTCCTCAGGTCAGGTGTGCTCCTCAGGTGTGCAGGTCAGGTGTGCTCCTCAGGTGTGCTCCTCAGGTGTGCAGGTCAGGTGTGCTCCTCAGGTGTGCTCCTCAGGTGTGCAGGTCAGGTGTGCTCCTCAGGTGTGCAGGGAGAAGTTCGAGTCTCCGCCCAGCTCCAGGCTCAGATACAGAAGGAGGGAAAAGCACAAAACACGAGGAAAACTGTGATCTTGACGTCATAATATTAAACTTGTAATTATTCATATCGAGAACATTTTTAAACTGTCAGCAACAATAACTATCGCGACTTAATTGTTAATCGCAATTATTTTGGCCGTGATAATCCTGACGCCAAATTTCAGTATCGTCCCAGATCTGGTCCATTTATTTCAAAAGCTAAGTTCTGTTTTTGTGCTCCTCAGGTGTGCTGCGGGTCAGGTGTTCTCCTCAGGTGTGCCAGAGTCAGAGATTGAACTGGGACTAAACCAGGACTAAACCAGGACTAAACCAGGACTAAAGCAGGACTAAAGCAGGACTAAACCAGGATTAAACCGGGACTAAACCGGGACTAAACCGGGACTAAACCTGGACTAAACCTGGACTAAACCTGGACTAAACCTGGACTAAACCTGGACTAAACCGGGACTAAACCAGGACTAAAGCAGGACTAAACCAGGACTAAACCGGGACTAAAGCAGGACTAAACCTGGACTAAACCAGGACTAAACCGGGACTAAACAGGTGTAAACCAGGACTAAAGCAGGACTAAACCAGGACTAAACCGGGACTAAACCGGACTAAAGCAGGACTAAACCTGGACTAAACCAGGACTAAACCGGGTGACTCAAACCGGGACTAAAGCAGGACTAACCAGGACTAAACCGGTGTGCTAAACAGGGACTAAACCAGGACTAAACCAGGACTAAACCAGGACTAAACCTGTGACTAAACCCTCAGGACTAAACCGGGACTAAACCGGGACTAAACCAGGACTAAACCAGGACTAAACCAGACTCCTCAAACCAGGTCAGACAAAAGCAGGACAAAGCAGGACTAAACCGGTGGACTAAACCGGACTAAACCGGGACTAAACCTGGACTAAACCGGGACTAAACCTGGAAAACCTGGACTAAAACACGACTAAACCGGGACTAAACCGGGACTAAAATTGGACTAAACCTGGACTAAACCGGGACTAAACCGGGACTAAACCGGGACTAAACCGGGGACTAAACCGGCCAAAGCGGGACTAAACCGGGACTAAACCGGGACTAAACCGGGACTAAACTGGACTAAACCGCGACTAAACAGACTAAACCGGGACTAAACCGGGACTAAACCGGGTCTAAACCGGGACTAAACCGGGACTAAACCAGGACTAAACCGGGACTAAACCAGGACTAAACCTGGACTAAACCGGGACTAACTAAACCGGGACTAAACCGGGACTAAACCGGGACTAAACCGGGACTAAACCGGGACTAAACCGGACTAAACCGGACTAAACCAGGACTAAACCGGGACTAAACCAGGTGAATCATCGTTTGAGTTTTGTTCAGTTTAAATCTGTCTCTCTTCCTGAAGACGTGAGACAGACTCGACTTGGACGATGTTTAAATCCAGGCTCACTTCTGTTTTGCTGCTTGTGACTGAAACAGTTTAATTCTGCCTCTTCTGTTTTAACATCTCTCTTTTTTTGTAAAACACTTTGAATAACTTCGTGTACCACTTGTGCTGTACAAATAAACTTGTTTTTCCATCGTCAGCTCTACATAAGTCGACGTTTGTCCCGAAGCTTCAGGCCTTAAACGTCTTTGAGTTTTGTCAAAGACGTTTGTTGAACAGAGTCACTCCAGCAGCAGGTGTCACCACCTTCATCTCGTAATGATGCAGTTTGACTCTGACCCAATTTGAGTTTTTATGAGTCAAACGAGCGATCATTAAAACACACGACGCCCACGTAACCACGGCGACTTGGCAAACGCCGCACTGGAAAATCATTAAGACGACTGAGCGAGAACACGGACAAATGGAACAACCTTTTTTTTCTATCTCCTGCTTTTGTAATAAATTTGTTGGGGTTTTTTTTTTACTTTGAAATGAAACTTAATTCAACAGTATAAAAAACACTGGGTTATTTTTGTTTCCCAGTTGCCGGGTTTGGGCCGTTAAGTCACTTTTTAGGTTATTTTTGGCTTGTTTTGGGTGTTATTTTTGCGTTGTTTTTGGGTTATTTTTTGGGTTATTTTTGCGTTGTTTTTGGGTTATTTTTGGGCTTTTTTGGCTTGTTTTTTTTGGGTTATTTTTGGCTTGTTTTTGGGTTTATTTTGGGCTTGTTTTGGGGTTATTTTTGCGTTGTTTTTGTGTTATTTTTGCGTTGTTTTTGGGTTATTTTTGCGTTGTTTTTAGGTTATTTTTGGCTTGTTTTTGGGTTATTTTTGGCTTGTTTTTGGGTTATTTTTGGCTTGTTTTTGGGTTATTTTTGGCTTGTTTTTGGGTTATTTTTGCGTTGTTTTTGTGTTATTTTTGCGTTGCTTTTGGGTTATTTTTGCGTTGTTTTTGTGTTATTTTTGCGTTGCTTTTGGGTTATTTTTGCGTTGTTTTTGTGTTATTTTTGCGTTGTTTTGAGGTTATTTTTGGCTTGTTTTGGGGTTATTTGTGGCTTGTTTTGGGGTTATTTTTGGCTTGTTTTTGGGGGTTTTTTGCGTTGTTTTGCTGATGCCAAACACAAACACTGTGTTAACATTTTGGGTCATAGTTTGGTCTTTTCAAATGACACATAATGATACACTTTTTCCACCTTTCATGTGATTCACCCGACGATCTGGGTCAAATCCTCTTAAACAACCCAGAGAAATGGGTCAAATACAGAATTGTTTTAAATAAATGTTAAATATCTCTGTGGTCGTCATTATAAACATATAAACCCATTTACTGAGCAGAATTAACCCACCAGAAGAGTTAAATATAACCCGGGGCTGAGTAGAAAAAATAACCCAAAAAGTTGTTGAGCTGAGGACGTCTGGACAGATCGTTGTAGGAGTGAAGACGTCCATCTGCTCGTCCAAGTCTCTTCTTCAGGTCTGGTCAGATTTACTGCTGGACACTGACTTAAATCTGTCTGAAGGAGGCGCTAACGACACTGAGACTGTAAACAGCTGTTGTCTCCAGTTTCAGCCTTAATGGCCCTATTCAACCTTTAATGGCCCTACTGTTGGTTCTATATTCACACAGGTTATTTTGAACGTCCTGGGACCTGCCGTCGACATGTGGACGACACATTCTGGGTCTGGAAATTTTTTAGAAGAAGAAGAACAGCAACAATGCAAAAATGTTCAATTTAGGTTTTTTTTTTTAGTTCAGAATGTTCAGAATATTAGTTGTTTTTTTTTTTTTTTTTGTAAAGGCCCCTGTCTGCTCCTGTCAGAACTTCACATGAGACACATTTTTCTAGAGGCTCAGTTTCTCATTTTGTTTTTACTCAGGACAAATGCTGCTGTTTCAGGCTCTTAATAGTTTTAGCAAATCATTCTTCAAATGTTGTATCAAAATGATTCAGATGTAGAACAGATGTCCTCATATGTGGACGTCGTTTTTCTCAGAAACTTCAGAATGTAAAAAGATAATTCTTTGTCTTTACACTGATCAGGTTCAATCAACCAAATCACAGAGACATAAGAATGTGATGGTGGAGCTCGGGTCTCAGGAGGCTCTGACTGGATCTCGTGGACGTGTCGGCTCATCGTGTCCAAACAGCAGCTTCAGGCGACGTTTGTGACATTTTGTAAGTAGTTTTTTTGTTTTTTTTTGTTTGGGGGTCACAGATGCTCATGGTTAATATTTTGGCCTGAGAGCTGAGAACCTCTGTCCTGTGTCTCATTTCTGTGATTTGCAGCAGGCCCGTCGACAGGAACTTGGGGGCCCAGGGCAAGAGACCTCACGTGGGCCCCTGTAATCTAAATGAAGAGACCTGACATGGGCCCCTGTAATCTAAATGAAGAGACCTCACATGGGCCCCCCTGTAATCTAAATGAAGAGACCCTGACATGGGCCCCTGTAATCTAAATGAAGAGACCTCACATGGGCCCCTGTAATCTAAATGAAGAGACCTGACATGGGCCCCTGTAATCTAAATGAAGAGACCTCACATGGGCCCCTGTAATCTAAATGAAGAGACCTCACATGGGCCCCTGTAATCTAAATGAAGAGGAGGAGGGTCTGTGAAATCCCTCAGTCGTCCCGCTATGAGCCATAGCAAAAGAACAGATGGATTTTTTCTTTTATTATTTAAAAAGGTTCAATTCTGGGCCCCCTAAGACCCTGGGGCAGCAGACCCCTTTGCCCCCCGTTGACTCGCAGCACTGTTTCCATCAGAAGCTGAAAGCCGCCTCTTTTCGACTTCATGCACAGATCATAAAGACTCAGGACGTATCTCAAAACCACAGTCTTCATGTGACAAAAGGGGCCTGCGCGATTCACTGTTTCCATTTTTAAAGTCTCCGTTTAACCTCAGTGAAGGGTTTTAATTTCCAAAGATGTGTTTTCGTATGACAGCTGTATTCTGCGGCTGACAGTGACTGAAGTGCCTGAGATTACGAGGTGCTCTTGTTCTCGCTGTGTAATTGGCGTCATGCTGCGGAGCCTTGAACAATTCTGCCTCTCCTCTTTCTTTTAAGTCTCGGAGTTTCTAATGAACGGCTCAATACGCCGAGGCCGAGCCGGAGCTTCTGACAGCGCGGCGAGAATCCTTGGCAGCATTAGAGGAGCTTACACGGCGACTGCTGGGAAACAAAACCTCTCCTAACGCTCCTTTAGTGAACATCTATGTGGGACAAACAGCTGTACAGACGAATGTAATGAAGGAAAAGTTCAAAGAAACTGTGACGACACCAGCTCCACACGAGTCTCTGACCCCGAGGATCAGTCTGTGATCATTCACAACTTTTATATCACAATATTCATCTAAAACCACTTCAGAAAAGAAACAAGTTGTATAAATAAATATGAATAATGGTAGTCGTAGTAAGTCTGGTCCTCGCCATCGGAGACGGTGTCACAGAGACAGAGCGAGACACAGAGCAGCACAAACTAACACATTTACAGATGAGTCTGTGTCACACAGAACCAGGCTCTGAAACCTCCTAAACGCTCCCAGAAGGTTCAATTTCCTGTTCAGCCAAAGCCCAGCAGGAGCAGCAGCAGGAGGAGCAGGAGGAGCAGGAGGAGCAGGAGGAGCAGGAGGAGCAGCAGGAGGAGCAGCAGGAGGAGCAGCAGGAGGAGCAGGAGGAGCAGCAGGAGGAGCAGTAGCAGCAGGAGCAGCAGGAGGAGCAGGAGGAGCAGTAGCAGCGTTGCATGCAGGAGTACTCTCACGGTCAGAGCATGTTATTTGGACAGACGTCCTCCTCCCGACAGAAGAACAGAACAGACGTTCACACAGCAGCGACTTTAGATTAAATTAGTTTCATTGAACTGTTGAGACACATCTGCAAAGAATCACGACAAACACAGATCTGACAAAGTGTAAAACCAGATGAGCTGAAGAAAAACCTGGAACTACCACAGGAAACGACTGAGGAATCACAAATGCTTCATTTCAGATGTTTATAAAACACATTGGTGTAATGAAGTTGTACTGCAGTAACACAAGTGTTGATTTGCATTTAAATTCAAACAAAATGAATCAGATCTGTTCTGTGCTAACTCCGTCTGTCTGGCACAGTTTATATTCTCTTTTTTACAGCGTTCTGTCAAAACAGAAGCAGGAGCAGGAGCAGCCGACATCCACAGAGTGAAATACGCCAAACAAATGAGATCATGAGTTAACAGAGTGAAGTGGTGCAGAAAACAGCATGCAAAAGTAATGAAAGTAATAAAACAAGCAGGTCCCAGCAGAGCCACACGTCGGCACATCCAGAGTGAATCATGACTGAATACAAGCCGTAATTGCTCCAGACCCTTTACAATATTAATCTTCTAATAATCTGACAATACAAAGAGCCATCTCCTGACAATAGAGTGCGCCGTGTGCATGCTGATCACGGCATGAAAGCGCTTTAACATTTGGATGGAGCTCTCGAGCAGAAAGAACAGCTCACTCGGGATTCGTTTGGTGAGAGCCGGAGCCGCTTCTGCCGGAGGTCAGAGGTTCTCCGAGGCGCCTGGGAATTTGGCTCAACATGAAAACACAGACACAATCACGTTTCCCCGGAGACGCCGAACTCCTCAGAACGTGTGTGTCACGAGCCCACACAGGCTAAAAGGTAACGCCGAGCGCAGACGCCAGAGACACCGGCACAAACTGACGGAGTAAAAGACTTCCTCCAACTGCAGTGGGCTCAGTGCAATCTGTGAGCAAGAGTTTATTCAGAAAAATACAAAGAAAAGACAAAAATACCACAAAAAACTCCTCCAGTTTTTCAGTTACATCACAGGGACTCCTCGTGGGTAAAGATGGAAATGTAAATGGTTGTGTTTTTATGTAGAGATTTTCCACTTTCAAAGCTCAAACACACACACACACACCAGGGCACGCAGACGCAGGGGGTGAGATGATTAAGTGTTTTGCCCAAGGACACAACAGCAGTATTCATCTGTGGGAGCTGGAATCACACCACCAACCTGTGGGTCAGTGGACAAATACTCGACCAACTGAGCCACTGTCGCCTCAAAAGAGCTTCATTTAAACCTGGATCCAAACCTCTGACCCACTGCACTGTCAGATATAACATAAATATTACATAAATATCACATAAACATCACAAAAATATCACATAAATACCACATAACTATAACATAAATATCACATAATATACCAAAATATAACATAAGTATCACATAAATATCACAAAAATATCACATAAATATCATATAAATATCACATAATATCACAAAAATATAACATAAATATCACAAATATCACATAAATATAACATAAATATCACATAAATATCACAAAAAATATCACATAAATATCACAAAAATATCACATAAATATCATATAAATATCACATAAATATAACAAATATCACATAAAAATCACATAAATATCACATAAAAAATCTCATAAATATCACATAAATATCACATAAATATCACATACATATAACATATATATCACATAAATATCACATACATATCACATAAATATAACATAAATATAACATAAATATCACATACATATAGCATAAATATCACATAAATATCACATACATATAACACTATCACATGTCCCGTGCTCACATCTGCAGGTCTGTCATCACTTCTTGTTGTTTTTATGCATAAACTTTGTATTGATTTGTTTCTGTGTCGTGTGTTTTAGAGATTTTGGATTTATTGAATGAACAGAACAGAAGTGTTAAAAGAAACAAACCCAGAGCATCACTGTGTCGTAGAAACAGAGAGGAGCTGTCAGGGAGTGGACCTG
>JAIEZT010000441.1:34479393-34484393 GCA_019594935.1 Periophthalmus modestus | reverse complement strand
GCTCAGAGTGTGCACAGGGCCCAGACACACACCTCAGAGTGTGCACAGGGCCCGACACACAGCTCAGAGTGTGCACGAGGGCTCTGACACACAGCTCAGAGTGTGCAGAGGGCCCAGACACACAGCTCAGAGTGTGCACAGGGCCCAGACACACAGCTCAGAGTGTGCACAGGGCCCTGACACACAGCTCAGAGTGTGCACAGGGCCCAGACACACAGCTCAGAGTGTGCACAGGGCCCAGACACACAGCTCAGAGTGTGCAGAGGGCTCTGACACGAGCTCAGAGTGTGCAGAGGGCCCAGACACACAGCTCAGAGTGTGCACAGGGCCCTGACACACAGCTCAGAGTGTGCACAGGGCCCAGACACACAGCTCAGAGTGTGCACAGGGCCCAGACACACAGCTCAGAGTGTGCAGAGGGCTCTGACACACAGCTCAGAGTGTGCAGAGGGCCCAGACACACAGCTCAGAGTGTGCACAGGGCTCTGACACACAGCTCAGAGTGTGCACAGGGCTCTGACACACACCTCAGAGTGTGCACAGGGCCCAGACACACAAACTCAGAGTGTGCACAGGGCCCAGACACACAGCTCAGAGTGTGCACAGGGCCCTGACACACAGCTCAGAGTGTGCACAGGGCCCAGACACACAGCTCAGAGTGTGCACAGGGCCCAGACACACAGCTCAGAGTGTGCAGAGGGGCTCTGACACACAGCTCAGAGTGTGCAGAGGGCCCAGACACACAGCTCAGAGTGTGCACAGGGCTCTGACACACAGCTCAGAGTGTGCACAGGGCTCTGACACACACCTCAGAGTGTGCACAGGGCCCAGACACACAGCTCAGAGTGTGCACAGGGCCCAGACACACAGCTCAGAGTGTGCAGAGGGCTCTGACACAGAGCTCAGAGTGTGCAGAGGGCCCAGACACACAGCTCAGAGTGTGCACAGGGCCCTGACACACAGCTCAGAGTGTGCACAGGGCCCAGACACACAGCTCAGAGTGTGCACAGGGCCCAGACACACAGCTCAGAGTGTGCAGAGGGCTCTGACACACAGCTCAGAGTGTGCAGAGGGCCCAGACACACAGCTCAGAGAGTGTGCACAGGGCTCTGACACACAGCTCAGAGTGTGCACAGGGCTCTGACACACACCTCAGAGTGTGCACAGGGCCCAGACACACACAACTCAGAGTGTGCACAGGGCCCAGACACACAGCTCAGAGTGTGCACAGGGCCCTGACACACAGCTCAGAGTGTGCACAGGGCCCAGACACACAGCTCAGAGTGTGCACAGGGCCCAGACACACAGCTCAGAGTGTGCAGAGGGCTCTGACACACAGCTCAGAGTGTGCAGAGGGCCCAGACACACAGCTCAGAGTGTGCACAGGGCTCTGACACACAGCTCAGAGTGTGCACAGGGCTCTGACACACACCTCAGAGTGTGCACAGGGCCCAGACACACAGCTCAGAGTGTGCACAGGGCCCTCACACACAGCTCAGAGTGTGCACAGGCACAGGGCCCAGACACACAGCTCAGAGTGTGCACAAGGCTCTGACACACAGCTCAGAGTGTGCACAGGACCTCAGAGCTCTGAGTCCTTCACAAATGGAGCCATATGTTTGTGTTCGGACTGAGCTTCTGCCCTGAAAATGTGTAAAGGACAAATGTGTAAGAAATGTGGCTTGACAGAGTTTTTCTCCAGAATAAAGCCGTGAAAAATGTTGGAACTGACTCTTTGGCAAAGCAATGTCTCGGTAACACATCTCTCCACCTAGTGGCCCAAAGTGAAGCTACATCCACTGACGGCACTTCTCTAGTCTCAGAGTTTCCAGTTTCTTCTCTACAGTGATTATACTGTTCACACGTTTGGTCTTCACCTCGTTTGTTCTGACCATGTTCAGGACGTGTTTGGAGGCTGAGCCAATCAGACGACAGCGAACTCTGACCCCGGTCTCCTGATGAGGAGGGGACGATCACACACAAGAGGAGGAGACGATCACACACAAGAGGAGGAGATGATCACACACAAGAGGAGGAGACATACACACAAGAGGAGGAGACATACACACAAGAGGAGGAGACATACACACAAGAGGAGGAGACGATCACACACAAGAGGAGGAGATGATCACACACGGAGATGAAAATAAAATAAAGCCTCTTATGAACACAAACTGAATCATTTCACTTTAAGAATTCAAAACAGGAAATCTTGAGTTTGGCCGAGACAGTGAAATATGTGAATGTTCCCACGATGATCATTACACATCACAGACGGTTTATATAAATGCACAGAGCTAAACCTGCTAACGCTGAGGTCAAACAGGAAGTGATCATGTCGCACTTCCTGCTCCATCGACCCTGGCTCCAATTCACTTTCTGTGTAAAACCTGTGTCTCCCTCTGTCCCTGCTGCTGTCAGACTCATGTTGGTCTTAAATGTTCGTATTAACCCTCTACATGATCCTGGGGTTTTTATTTCACGTCTGTGTCTGTAAATCAACATATGAACATTAATAACAGACACATCAGGTCCTTCTGTCCCCGACGTCGCTCCTGTTAGCGTTAGCAACAGGTTTGATTGACAGTGTTGCTAAGCGCCCGCTCCCTGTTAAACCAGCGGTGTGGGCGTGAAGGGGCGTTACCTTCAACATCCTCGCTCCTGATTGGCTCTTTGGTTTCTATGACACTCGTGGTCAGAATTCTTTTCCTCTCGGCTTTAGCCTCGTTGAGCTTCATTTGACTGGAGCGACTCACTTTGTCACTTCTTTACACAGTCTGTGTTTGTGATCGAGGGAAAGCTCGATACAGCTCTGACCTGAGGTAATGCCGGATGTGCCGCCCGGGGTCAGGACGGGCAGGAGCCTCAGCGCCGCTAAAGACGACGGATCAGGTGAGATTTAACAAATAAACAGTGGACGGATTTAATGACAGTGAATTTAAAATACGATAAGAGACGACAGGCAGAGGAGCGGTTTAAAGGACACGAAGAAGAACCAGAGCAGGAGTCAGGTACAGGAGCATGTATTCAATAAATCTTCCACTTTATGACATCACAAGGTGGAACGTCGCATTTTTTAGTGTGACTCAAACATGTGAATGAAACAAACACAACTCCAGTCTGTGTTTGAGGAGAGAACAGCTTTAGAACATGGATTAAAGCTACAAGAGTCACTTTTACATAACATACGTCCTTTAAAAAACAAGACATCGTCAAATCCACACTTTTATGGACTTTTTACATCAGTTTTTGTTGTAATGATGTGACCTCAGCTTTAGGGAAACACTGTTGTTTGTGCTTCAGCGGTAAAGGCCCCGTCCGGCTCTGACAGGGGCCAGTTCCGCAGAGTGAACTATGAGAGCGACTGTGGAGACGCACTGGAGGCTGTTACAAAGCAATTTATAGGTAGATTAAGTTTGAGCCGTAAAAATGATTCTTGAGTGTGAGCGCTGGCACTGAGGGTTCGGAGCGGCCTTATTAAAGCATTAAAGTGTGTTAGCTGTCGCGCACGAGGAAATGATGTCCCGTTAGGAGCGCATTAACCTTGATGTATGGCTCATGTGGCTCTGGCTCGTGTGGCTCTGTGTGTAAAATCTTTTATTCAGGCTTCTGCTGAGTAGCACTTAACACGTCACTGTCGCTCATTACGAGCTCGGCCTCCGTGTTCTCTCTGTTTTCTCCTGATTCACTGCTCCACACATCTGTTGTTATGCAATAGTCACTTCATCAGTCAAGTCTGAGCGTGTGAGAGTGTGATAGTTACAGGTCTCTCAGACACATCTCCTCAAATCAGACGTGTCCTTCAAACTGTTCAGATGTTTTTCCAGGTTCTCGTCGTTTTCCTCTGAAGTTGTATTTGGAGAGATTCATGTTTGAGTTTAATCTTCAATCCACTTTTTTCAACACACCATTTTTCCCCCGTTTAACTTCCACCGGTACACGCCCACTGAGACATGCCCCCTGTGACACGCCCCCTATGACACGCCCCCTGTGACACGCTCACTGCGACACGCTCACTGTGACACGCTCACTGCGACACGCTCACTGTGACACGCCCCCTATGACACGCCCCCTGTGACACGCTCACTGCAACACGCTCACTGTGACACGCCCCCTATGACACGCCCCCTATGACACGCTCACTGTGACACGCCCACTGCGACACGCCCACTGTGACACGCTCACTGCGACACGCTCACTGCGACACGCTCACTGTGACACGTCCACTGTGACACGCCCCCTGTGACACGCTCACTGCGACACGCCCCCTGTGATACGCCCACTGCGACACGCCCCCTGCGACACGCCCCCTGTGACACGCCCCCTGTGACACGCGCTCACTGCGACACGCCCACTGTGACACGCCCCCTGTGACACGCTCACTGCGACACGCTCACTGTGACACATCCACTGTGACACGCCCCCTGTGACACGCTCACTGCGACACGCCCACTGCGACACGCCCCCTGTGACACGCCCCCTGCGACACGCCCACTGTGACACGCCCCTGTGACACGCCCACTGTGACACGCCCACTGTGACACGCCCCCCGTGACGTCCGCACCTCCTTCTCCAGTTTTATTTTCTTAATCGTTGATACTCGTAGGATTCGGCAACGTTGCGTTGTCATTTTGGTCCAAATGTTAAAAAAATGTGCTGCTGTGATGTGTCTGTCCATAGGGGGCGCCGACAGCACGCGACGCTCAGTTGTGATGACATTTACGGCAACATCAGGTCCACTGGACACCACGGTTTTCGAACGTGGAAGTCAGTGGATCTGATTCTTTTCTGAAGTCGTATTAGGTGAATATAGTGATTGAAAATGTGTAAATTCTAACAGAATGATCCACAGGTGTCACAGATCGTATCTATAGATCAGACAAACCCCAGCGCACCTGTCCACAGCCTTGTCTCAATCAGACGTTGCCCCCTGCCTCCTTGTTCCTCTCTGCTGTTCGTCTGTGAGGACTCACTTTGCAAACTAATGGTTGTAAATGACT
>JAIEZT010000441.1:34276893-34474393 GCA_019594935.1 Periophthalmus modestus | reverse complement strand
TTCTGAATACTGTGAATACTCAGTACTCACAAAAGGGTCAACATAAAAAACTGCACATTACACTTATTGCACATTTCACACATTCCCCATTAATGCACCATCCAAAATATTGTGGAGATTAATCACATCTGCAGAATGTTTTAAATGGACCTGTGCAGGTTTTTGGTTTGTTTGGTTTTGTTTCCTTCTCTATCTGTAAAAATAAAGACATAAAATAAAGTAAAAATAATCAGGTGTTTAACTCTCTGAGGTTTATCAGAAAACAACAGGGGCCTGTATTATAAATATGTCTTTAAATAATGCACTGCAGTGTTCTGTGGTGTTCTGCAGTGTTCTGTGGTGTTCTGTAGTGTTCTGTGGTGTTCTGTGGTGTTCTGTAGTGTTCTGTGATGTTCTGTAGTGTTCTGTAGTGTTCTGTGGTGTTCTGTGGTGTTCTGTGGTGTTTCTGTGATTTTCTGTGTTGTGTTCTGTGTGTTCTGTGGTGTTCTCTTGTGTTCTGTGGTGTTCTGTAGTGTTCTGTTGTGTTCTGTAGTGTTCTGTGGTGTTCTGTAGTGTTCTGTGGTGTTCTGTGGTGTTCTGTGGTGTTCTGTGGTGTTCTGTGATGTTCTGTGGTGTTCTGTGGGTGTTCTGTAGTGTTCTGTGTGTTCTTCTGTGTGTTCTGTGGTGTTCTGTGGTGTGTTCTGTGGTGTTCTGTGGTGTTCTGTGGTGTTCTGTGGTGTTCTGTAGTGTTCTGTGGTGTTTCTGTGATGTTCTGTGGTGTTCTGTGGTGTTCTGTGGTGTTCTGTGGTGTTCTGTAGTGTTCTGTGTTGTTCTGTGGTGTCTGTGTGTTCTGTAGTGTTCTGTGGTGTTCTGTGGTGTTCTGTGGTGTTCTGTAGTGTTCTGTGGTGTTCTGTGGTGTTCTGTGGTGTTCTGTAGTGTTCTGTGGTGTTCTGTGGTGTTCTGTAGTGTTCTGTGGTGTTCTGTAGTGTTCTGTGATGTTCTGTAGTGTTCTGTAGTGTTCTGTTGTGTTCTGTAGTGTTCTGTGGTGTTCTGTGGTGTTCTGTGGTGTTCTGTGGTGTTCTGTGGTGTTCTGTAGTGTTCTGTGGTGTTCTGTTGTGTTCTGTAGTGTTCTGTGGTGTTCTGTAGTGTTCTGTGATGTTCTGTAGTGTTCTGTGGTGTTCTGTAGTGTTCTGTGGTGTTCTGTGGTGTTCTGTGGTGTTCTGTGGGTGTTCTGTGTGTTCTGTGGTGTTCTGTGATGTTCTGTAGTGTTCTGTTGTGTTCTGTAGTGTTTCTGTTGTGTTCTGTAGTGTTCTGTGGTGTTCTGTGGTGTTCTGTGGTGTTCTGTGTGTTCTGTAGTGTTCTGTGTGTTCTGTAGTGTTCTGTGTGTTCTGTGTGTGTTCTGTAGTGTTCTGTGTGTTCTGTAGTGTTTCTGTGGTGTTCTGTAGTGTTCTGTGGTGTTCTGTAGTGTTCTGTGGTGTTCTGTAGTGTTCTGTGGTGTTCTGTAGTGTTCTGTAGTGTTCTGTGGTGTTCTGTGGTGTTCTGTGGTGTTCTGTGGTGTTCTGTAGTGTTCTGTAGTGTTCTGTGGTGTTCTGTGGTGTTCTGTAGTGTTCTGTGGTGTTCTGTGGTGTTCTGTGGTGTTCTGTCTTGTGTGTTCTGTAGTGTTCTGTGTTCTGTGTGTTCTGTGAGTTCTGTGTGTTCTGCGTGTTCTGCGGTGTTCTGTGGTGTTCTGTGGTGTTCTGTGGTGTTCTGTAGTGTTGTGGTGTGGTGTTCTGTGGTGTTCTGTGGTGTTCTGTGGTGTTTCTGTGGTGTTCTGTAGTGTTCTGTGGTGTGTAGTGTTCTGTGGTGTTCTGTGGTGTTCTGTGGTGTTCTGTGGTGTTCTGTGGTGTTCTGGTTTTCTGTGGTGTTCTGTGGTGTTCTGTGTGTGTTCTGTGTGTGTTCTGTGGTGTTCTGTGGTGTTTCTGTGGTGTTCTGTAGTGTGTTCTGTGGTGTTCTGTGGTGTTCTGTGGTGTTCTGTGGTGTTCTGTGTGTGTGTTCTGTGTGTGTTCTGTGTTCTGTGTTGTTCTGTGGTGTTCTGTGGTGTTCTGTGGTGTTCTGTGGTGTTCTGTAGTGTTCTGTGGTGTTCTGTGTGTGTTCTGTGGTGTTCTGTGGTGTTCTGTGGTGTTCTGTGGTGTGTTCTGTAGTGTTCTGTTCTGTGTTCTCTGTGGTGTTCTGTGGTGTTCTGTGTGGTGTTCTGTGTGTTCTGTAGTGTTCTGTGGTGTTCTGTGTGTTCTGGTGTTCTGTGGTGTTCTGTGGTGTTCTGTGGTGTTTCTGTGGTGTTCTGTGGTGTTCTGTAGTGTTCTGTGGTGTTCTGTGGTGTTCTGTGGTGTTCTGTGTGGTGTTCTGTGTGTTGTCTGTGGTGTTCTGTGGTGTTCTGTGTGTTCTGTGATGTTCTGTAGTGTTCTGTGGTGTTCTGTGTGTTCTGTAGTGTTCTGTGGTGTTCTTCTGTGGTGTTCTGTAGTGTTCTGTAGTGTTCTGTAGTGTTCTGTAGTGTTCTGTGGTGTTCTGTGGTGTTCTGTTGTGTTCTGTGGTGTTTCTGTGGTGTTCTGTAGTGTGTTCTGTAGTGTTCTGTGGTGTTCTGTGGTGTTTCTGTGGTGTTCTGTGGTGTTCTGTGTAGTGTTCTGTGTTCTGTGTGTGTTCTGTAGTGTTCTGTAGTGTTCTGTGGTGTTCTGTAGTGTTCTGTGGTGTTCTGTGGTGTTCTGTTGTGTTCTGTGGTGTTCTGTGGTGTTCTGTGGTGTTCTGTGGTGTTCTGTGGTGTTCTGTGGTGTTCTGTGGTGTTCTGTCTGTGTTCTGTGGTGTTCTGTGGTGTTCTGTGGTGTTTCTGTGGTGTTCTGTGTGGTGTTCTGTGGTGTTCTGTGGTGTTCTGTGGTGTTCTGTAGTGTTCTGTAGTGTGTTCTGTGGTGTTCTTCTGTGTGTTCTGTAGTGTTCTGTAGTGTTCTGTGTGTTTCTGTAGTGTTCTGTGTGTTCTGTGGTTTCTGTGGTGTTCTGTGGTGTTCTGTGGTGTTCTGTGGTGTTCTGTGGTGTTCTGTAGGTTCTGTGGTGTGTCTGTGGTGTTCTGTAGTGTTCTGTAGTGTTCTGTGGTGTTCTGTAGTGTTCTGTAGTGTTCTGTGGTGTTTCTGTGGTGTTCTTGTTCTGTAGTGTTCTGTGGTGTTCTGTGGTGTTCTGTAGTGTTCTGTAGTGTTCTGTGGTGTTCTGTGGTGTTCTGTGGTGTTCTGTGGTGTTCTGTAGTGTTCTGTAGTGTTCTGTAGTGTTCTGTGGTGTTCTGTGGTGTTCTGTAGTGTTCTGTGGTGTTCTGTGGTGTTCTGTGGTGTTCTGTGGTGTTCTGTAGTGTTCTGTGGTGTTCTGTGGTGTTCTGTGGTGTTCTGTAGTGTTCTGTGGTGTTCTGTGGTGTTCTGTGGTGTTCTGTGGTGTTCTGTAGTGTTCTGTGGTGTTCTGTGGTGTTCTGTGGTGTTCTGTAGTGTTCTGTGGTGTTCTGTAGTGTTCTGTTGTGTTCTGTAGTGTTCTGTGGTGTTCTGTAGTGTTCTGTGGTGTTCTGTAGTGTTCTGTAGTGTTCTGTGGTGTTCTGTAGTGTTCTGTAGTGTTCTGTGGTGTTCTGTGTGTTTCTGTGGTTCTGTAGTGTTCTGTAGTGTTCTGTGGTGTTCTGTGGTGTTCTGTGGTGTTCTGTGGTGTTCTGTGGTGTTCTGTGGTGTTCTGTGGTGTTCTGTAGTGTTCTGTGTGTTCTGTAGTGTTCTGTGGTGTTCTGTGGTGTTCTGTGGTGTTCTGTGGTGTTCTGTGGTGTTCTGTGGTGTTCTGTGGTGTTCTGTGGTGTTCTGTGGTGTTCTGTGGTGTTCTGTAGTGTTCTGTAGTGTTCTGTGGTGTTCTGTGGTGTTCTGTGTGTTCTGTGGTGTTCTGTGGTGTTCTGTAGTGTTCTGTGGTGTTCTGTGGTGTTCTGTGGTGTTCTGTGGTGTTCTGTGGTGTTCTGTGTTCTGTTCTGTTCTGTAGTGTGTTCTGTAGTGTTCTGTGGTGTTCTGTGGTGTTCTGTTGTGTTCTGTAGTGTTCTGTGGTGTTCTGTAGTGTTCTGTGGTGTTCTGTAGTGTTCTGTGTGTTCTGTGTGTTCTGTGGTGTTCTGTGTGTTCTGTGGTGTTCTGTGGTGTTCTGTAGTGTTCTCTGTGGTGTCTGTAGTGTTCTGTAGTGTTCTGTAGTGTTCTGTGGTTGTTCTGTGGTGTTCTGTAGTGTTCTGTAGTGTTCTGTGGTGTTCTGTGGTGTTCTGTGGTGTTCTGTAGTGTTCTGTGGTGTTCTGTAGTGTTCTGTGGTGTTTCTGTGGTGTTCTGTGGTGTTCTGTGTGTTGTAGTGTTCTGTAGTGTTGTGTAGTGTTCTGTAGTGTTCTGTGGTGTGTTCTGTAGTGTTCTGTGGTGTTCTGTGGTGTCTCTGTGGTGTTCTGTGTGTTCTGTGGTGTTCTGTGTGGTGTTTCTGTGGTGTTCTGTGGTGTTCTGTCTGTGTTCTGTAGTGTTCTGTGGTGTTCTGTAGTGTTTGTTCTGTAGTGTTCTGTGGTGTTCTGTGGTGTTCTGTGGTGTTCTGTAGTGTTCTGTGGTGTTCTGTAGTGTTCTGTTGTGTTCTGTAGTGTTCTGTGGTGTTCTGTAGTGTTCTGTAGTGTGTTCTGTGGTGTTCTGTAGTGTTCTGTAGTGTTCTGTGTGTTCTGTGGTGTTCTGTGGTGTTCTGTGGTGTTCTGTGGTGTTCTGTAGTGTTCTGTAGTGTTCTGTGGTGTTCTGTGGTGTGTCTGTAGTGTTCTGGTGTTCTCTGTAGTGTTCTGTAGTGTTCTGTGTGTTCTGTAGTGTTCTGTTGTGTTCTGTGGTGTGTCTGTGGTGTTCTGTGGTGTTCTGTTGTGTTCTCGTCTCATTCTCTGCAGACTCAGCTCCTGTGATTCATGTAAAAGTGACGAGGTGTGAGTCGTCTGTTCCGTCTTTGCGCCGCAGGTGTAAATATAAAATCGATGCAGCCGCAGGAAGAGGAAGCTGATTGGGTCCCTCTTGTCATCAATAATTACTAAAGAGAATATTAACTCAGCGATCGATGACGAGTCGTTTAATGAAGAGCCGGTGCAGCAAAGTCGTCTGCAGAGCATCTGACTCCAGCGCAGTCTGCTCCCGACGCCGCGTCTGTTTGTAGAACATAGACGTGAGCGACACAGTCGTGTGTGTGTGTTGAGTGTGTGTTTGTGAGCAGGTGTGTGTGTGAGCAGGAGGTGTGTGAAGAGGAGGTGTGTGAGGAGGAGGTGTGTGAGGAGGAGGTGTGTGGAGGAGGAGGTGTGTGAGGAGGAGGTATGTGAAGAGGAGGTGTGTGAAGAGGAGGTATGTGAAGAGGAGGTGTGTGAAGAGGAGGTGTGTGTGAAGAGGAGGTGTGTGAGGAGGAGGTGTGTGTGAGGAGGAGGTGTGTGAGGAGGAGGTGTGTGAAGAGGAGGTGTGTGAAGAGGAGGTGTGTGAAGAGGAGGTGTGTGTGAAGAGGAGGTGTGTGAGGAGGAGTGTGTGAGTGAGGAGGTGTGTGAAGAGGAGGTGTCTGAAGAGGAGGTGTGTGAAGAGGAGGTGTGTGAGGAGGAGGTGTGTGAGGAGGAGGTGTGTGAGGAGGAGGTGTGTGAGGAGGAGGTGTGTGAAGAGGAGGTGTGTGAAGAGGAGGTGTGTGAAGAGGAGGTGTGTGAAGAGGAGGTGTGTGAAGAGGAGGTGTGTGAGGAGGAGGTGTGTGAAGAGGAGTCTGTGAGGAGAGGTGTGTGAAGAGGAGGTGTGTGAAGAGGAGGTCTGTGAAGAGGAGGTGTGTGAGGAGGAGGTGTGTGAAGAGGAGGTGTGTGAGGAGGAGGCCTGTGTTGAGGCTGTAGGAGCAGGAGGTGTTTGTGGTTTAGTCCTTTAATCCATCGAGTCTCTGGACGGTGGAACAGCGCCCTCTGCCTGTCAGATCCTCTCAGTCTTTAACACAGTTTAAGACTAGACTGAAAACCCTCCTCTTCTCCCTGGTATTTAACAGTGAACAGGACAGACAGATTCTGTTCCTCTGTATCGTGGTTTATTTATGATTTGTTTGTGAAGCTCTTTGATTCAGCCGGAGTTGTTTTATCGGGACTTCGGGACTTCAAGATTTCAGGACTTCAGGACTCCTGAATGCTCCTGAACGCTCCTGAACGCTCCTGAATGCTCCTGAACGCTCCTGAACGCTCCTGAACGCTCTTGAATGCTCCTGAATGCTCTTGAACGCTCCTGATCGCTATCAAACACTCCTGAACGCTCCTGAACGCTCTTGAACTCTGGCTGGATGCTTCTGAACGCTCTTGAACGCTCTTGAATGCTTCTGAACGCTCCTGAATGCTCCCCAATGCTCCTCAACGCTCCCCAACACTCCCAAATGCTCTTGAAAGTTCCCCAACGCTCCCCAACGTTCCCCAACACTCCCCAATGTTCCCCAACACTCCCTAATACTCCTCACCACTCCTGATGCTCCTGAACGCTCCTGAACGCTCTGATGAAAAGAGTCACTTTTGTTATGCTCTTTTCTGATGTTATATCTGTGGAAACAGCTGTGTGAGCGATTTAGAACAAACTGACCCCGACACGATGATGTGCGGCTTTAGAATCCAAATGAGAGTCTCACACACACACACATCACACACACACACAAACACACACAAACACGCACTCACACACACGCATACACACACATACACACACACACACACACTCACACACGCACACACACAAACACGCACTCACACACAGGATGCATACACACACAAACACATACACACGCACACACACACACACACACACATACTCTCACACACACACACACACACGCACACACACACACACACACACACACACACACACTCACACACACACTTCTCTCTCTCTCTTCTGAATTTCTCTCTGAACGTTTCAGTTTCTCTTTTTCATGATATATTTTGATCTGATCGAATTTCACCAAACGAGTCTTTTGTTTGTCATTATTTGATTTGTTCGTGTGATGTGAGAGTTTGTTTGTTTTGCTGTTGCCGTAGAAACGCCCTCAGACCTGCGGAACTTTCTCTGAGGAAACTCTCTCATTTTGGGTCCAGACAAACTTTTTTTTTTTTGCTAATAATAATAATAAGAGAGTATTTCTTTTGTAATTGGTCTGATGTCTGTTTATTTTACTTTAGATCAGACATTTTGCTGCTTTATGAAAGTCTTTGTTTTGTACGTTTATGTGTATTATTCTAAAGATCTGAAGGTTGGTGGTTCAAATCCCGCTCTCAGCACTCACAGGTTGTCGGTGCGAGCGGTTCCAGCTCCCACAGATGAATCCTGTCATTGTGTCTTTAGGCAAGACACTTAACCCACCTCAGCCCCAGTGTCGAGCTAAACCAGCCGTGTGGTAGAAAGGGGCGTTACCTTCAACAGCCTGGCTCTTGATTGGCTCTTTGGTTGCTATGATACTTGCAGTCGAAATCCCAAATATGGAAGTTTGCACCAGATTGTTCCCCATCAGCCTCGATGAGCTTCATTTAGGGCAGAAGCTGCGGCTGAAGCTGCGGCTGAAGCTGCGGCTGAAGCTGCGGCTGAAGCTGCGGCTGAAGCTGCGGCTGAAGCTGCGGCTGAAGCTGCGGCTGAAGCTGCGGCTGACGTCACACTCTGTCACTTCTGTCTGTGGACAGGACACATGTTGGGCCCTTTACACTTGTGCTGTTTGTGTTTGTTAAACAGAAAACCTCCTGAACCTGGACTGATCCTGTGTCGTCGTCAGCAGAGAGCACAGAGCCGCAACATCAGGACCAGCGGCGTCTGAGGTCTGCGTCCCTCTGGTGCAGATGGGCTCGTCTCCGAACAGCTGCGTCTCTGCGGCTCTGACTCCGAAAGTAGAAGTCATCACAAATGAAAATCATTAAGACGTCGCTGAGAAGGTCAGGAGCTTTAAGAGGCCCGGGGATAATTAAAAACCCAAGAGACAAAGTAACAGGAAAGGTTAACGGCCGTCGCGCCTCCGACGAGAACAACACTGTGTAAATGTATTTATAAAATGTGTTTGTCGGACGACGACAGACTGAACTTTTAATACCAGATTTCATGATTGTCTCGTCTGAAACTGACGGCACTAGAACAGAAATGGAAAAAACGGTTTTCTGGGAATGTTGGATAATCGACGTGTTTGTTATCGTCTAATGGCTGTTTCTCTGTTCAGTTTTTTGGGCTGTGAGAGACGACTGCTGCTGTGACTTCAGGCGACACGTTAAACTGTTAACTCTTAACCTACGCCACTGTGTCCTTGGGCAAGACACTTCGCCAAACTTGAGATTAATAATCAGATTACTAGGAAATAAACCACTTTTCCGCTAACGCTGTCTCTCCATCCTCTGCCCTCTGTTCTCTGTCCCTCGTTTGGCTTCACACTCTCATTTTTGGTGTTTGATTCTTCAGAGCCGTCGGTCCGTTATTGGTGCTGCAGATTATGTTCCTGGCTTCGCTCTCTGAAGATCATGTGCCGTTGGTAACTGGCCCTGCAGCCGAGCGAGCCTGAAAACAGAACGAGTCGAGCTGATGAGATTTGCGCCGTGTCAGATAAATAACCGTGGCAACAACAAGCTCTAATATCCCAGAGCCTTTTGTCTGTGCTGCTTCTTTTTATTCTCTCCCTGAATCACTTTGGTCCTCAGCCAACAAAGAGATGTTTAAGCTGACAGCGAGTGTGAACGCGGTGTATTAGTCCTGCTCAAACTCACACGTTAGCAAAAACATCAGAGCTCACAGCCAAGACCCTGGAGCAGACAGGAGGAGACAGGAGCAAACAGGAGCAAACAGGAGCAAACAGGAGCAGAGAGGAGCAAACAGGAGCAGACAGGAGCAGACAGGAGCAAACAGGAGCAAACAGGAGCAAACAGGAGCAAACAGGAGCAGACAGGAGCAGAGAGGAGCAGACAGGAGAGTCACTATCACAGGAAGTAAACAGGAGCAAACAGGAGCAGCTTCAGGAGCAGACAGGAGGACTTAAACAGGAGCAAACAGGATCAAACAGGAGCAAACAGGAGCAGAACACTTCAGACTGGACAGACAGGAGCAGACAGGAGAAGACAAAAGCAGACCAGGAGCAGACAGGAGTCATAACAGGAGCAGACGGACCAAACAGGTTGGACTCAGGAGCAAACAGGAGCATTGACAGGAGCAGACAGGGAGCACAGGAGCAAACAGGAGCAAACAGGAGCAGAGGTCAGGGTCAAACAGGAGCAGACAGGAGCATACAGGAGGAGACAGGAGCAAACAGGAGCAAACAGGAGCAGACATGAGCAGACAGGAGCAGACATGAGCAAACAGGAGTGACCATCACAGGACACAGAGTCAAAATCGGCACACCTGGCAGAGAGAGCTGGGTCCTGGCTCCTTTAAACCTCCAGCAGCTTCATTAATTCCTCGCTGTGTGGACTTAAGGTGTGTGTTTGAGGATCCACTCTCCGCCAGCTTACTTTTAGTCAGGCACTTCAAAGGACTGGAGAGGTTACACATGAGGAAGGAAACAAAACAGAGATCATGGTCTGTGTGTGACAAGGAAACATTAGAACAGAGAACAGAAAATACCATGATATAGACCCTGTAAGTAACTCATTCATGTTTAAAAAAAGCTTAATTCAGGTGATTTGTTTGTGATTTGGGCTTGTGCGAGACAGAGGCCAAATCTCCAAAGACGTGTGTAATATGAACAGTGTTATTGTCACCATTAGAGCGTCAGTAATCAGTCTACACTACAGAAACACCCATGAACAGACGGAGACGAGGATAAAATGAAAAACATGGCTCTTTCATAATCATGTAATGTGTAAACCCATTAGTCGCATTAACAATTCATTGTCACGGCGTTTCCATGGTTTTAGGTGTGAACGGGGCCTGCAGATGGGCCGTGTGGTCTGCGGGGCTCCGAGGCTCCTGGCACAGAGCGACGAGATGAAGACATTAGTTCTATATTCAAGCTGCAGGGGCACGAGTCACTGCCGCTCTCTCAGCCCGCCTTTTATTTCATCCATCATTGGTCAGTGTTTGTCAAAGAACAGAAAAACAACCAGGAGCGCTGAGAGAGCTCGTTCATCTTGTTGTTTCGCTCTGATCTGTCTGCTCCCAACTGCAGCCCATTGTTTTTCTACAGCGTTTGTCTCATTCCGGCTCCTTTCATTACGCCCCTCTGTTCAAAGATGGTTTCGCTTTTCATGTGGGACTTAGACAAAGTAAAATGGGCTTTTGTTCCAAATGTTTGTTCAAAATATGGACAACGCTGCCTCAAACTGTGGATTAGAGAGTCCACAGCAGCAGGAGCAGCAGGAGCAGCAGGAGCAGCAGGAGCAGCAGGAGCAGCAGGAGCAGCAGACGTACAGACGTGGAGAATGTGGTCGAGATGTCGGAGCGGGATAGACGCCAGGACAGAAACTCTCCAGAGATGTTTAACGTTAAAGGGCCGATATGTGAAACTGACTCGTGGGAGGTTTAGATCATGTTATAATGATGTTTCCTCCTCAAAAACAGACCTGGAGTTGTCCGTCACCATGTCCCTCACCATGTCCCTCACCATGTCCCTCACCATGTCCCTCACCGTGTCCCTCACCGTGTCCCTCACCACTATCCCTCACCATGTCCCTCACCATGTCCCTCACCATGTCTCTCACCGTGTCCCTCACCGTGTTCCTCACCGTGTCCCTCACCATGTTCCCTCACCGTGTTCCTCACCGTGTCCCTCACCGTGTCCCTCACCATGTCCTCACCATGTTCCTCACCATGTCCCTCACACCATGTCCCTCACCATGTTCCTAACCATGTCCCTCTCCCATGTCCCTCACCATGTCCTCACCATGTCCCTCACCATGTCCCTCACCATGTTCCTCACCATGTCCCTCACCATGTCCCTCACCATGTCCCTCACCATGTCCCTCACCATGTCCCTCACCATGTTCCTCACCGTGTTCCTCACCGTGTCCCTCACCGTGTCCCTCACCATGTCCCTCACCATGTCCCTCACCATGTCCCTCACCATGTTCCTAACCATGTTCATCACCATGTCCCTCACCATGTCCCTCACCATGTCCCTCACCATGTCCCTCACCATGTTCCTCACCGTGTTCCTCACCGTGTCCCTCACCGTGTCCCTCACCATGTCCGTCACCATGTCCCTCACCATGTCCCTCACCATGTTCCTAACCATGTCCCTCACCATGTCCCTCACCATGTCCCTCACCGTGTCCCTCACCATGTTCCTCACCATGTTCCTCACCGTGTCCCTCACTGTGTCCCTCGCCGTGTCCCTCACCATAACACTGTGGTAGTATGACTACGACTACTACCACTACTGCTACTACTATTACTACTACAATTACTCCCACCACTACTACTATCACTACCACTACCACTAATACTACTACTACTACTACTACTACTTCTACTACTATCACTCCTCCTCCTCCCTCTTACTACAGTCGTCCTCCATGTGTCTGACTGTTGATGTTTTTTCTTCAGTGATAAAAGTCTTTCAAGCTCAGTCGAGGCCCAGAGGCTTCAGTGATTCAAATGCAACATGACAGAAAATAGACTGTGTGAACCTCCTCCTGAGTGTGCACTACAGAGGAGACATCCCCCTCCTCCTGAGTGTGCACTACAGAGGAGACATCCACCACCTCCTCCTGAGTGTGCACTACAGAGGAGACCCTCACCACCTCCTCCTCTGAGTGTGCACTACAGAGGAGACCTCCAGCACCACCTCCTCCTGAGTGTGCACTACAGAGGAGACATCCAGCACCTCCTCCTGAGTGTGCACTACAGAGGAGACATCCAGCACCCACCTCCTAGTGTGCACTTCCGAGGAGACATCCACTAGCACTCTCCTCCTGAGTGTGCACTACAGAGGAGACATCCAGCACCTCCTCCTGAGTGTGCACTACAGAGGAGACATCCAGCACCTCCTCCTGAGTGTGCACTACAGAGGAGACATCCACCACCTCCTCCTGAGTGTGCACTACAGAGGAGACATCCAGCACCTCCTCCTGAGTGTGCACTACAGAGGAGACATCCGCCACCTCCTCCTGAGTGTGCACTACAGAGGAGACATCCACCACCTCCTCCTGAGTGTGCACTACAGAGGAGACATCCAGCACCTCCCTCCTGAGTGTGCACTACAGAGGAGACATCCAGCACCTCCTCCTGAGTGTGCACTACAGAGGAGACATCCAGCACCTCCTCCTGAGTGTGCACTACAGAGGAGACATCCACCACCTCCTCCTGAGTGTGCACTACAGAGGAGACATCCACCACCTCCTCCTGAGTGTGCACTACAGAGGAGACATCCACCACCTCCTCCTGAGTGTGCACTACAGAGGAGACATCCAGCACCTCCTCCTGAGTGTGCACTACAGAGGAGACATCCAGCACCTCCTCCTGAGTGCACTGCACTACAGAGGAGACATCCAGCACCTCCTCCTGAGTGTGCACTACAGAGGAGACATCCAGCACCTCCTCCTGAGTGTGCACTACAGAGGAGACATCCAACACCTCCTCCCTGAGTGTGCACTACAGAGGAGACATCCACCACCTCCTCCTGAGTGTGCACTACAGAGGAGACATCCAGCACCTCCTCCTGAGTGTGCACTACAGAGGAGACATCCAGCACCTCCTCCTGAGTGTGCACTACAGAGGAGACATCCAGCACCTCCTCCTGAGTGTGCACTACAGAGGAGACATCCAGCACCTCCTCCTGAGTGTGCACTACAGAGGAGACATCCAGCACCTCCTCCTCCTGAGTGTGCACTACAGAGGAGACATCCAGCACCTCCTCCTGAGTGTGCACTACAGAGGAGACATCCAGCACCTCCTCCTGAGTGTGCACTACAGAGGAGACATCCAGCACCTCCTCCTGAGTGTGCACTACAGAGAGGAGACATCCAGCACCTCCTCCTGAGTGTGCACTACAGAGGAGACATCCAGCACCTCCTCCTGAGAGTGTGCACTACAGAGGAGACATCCAGCACCTCCTCCTGAGTGTGCACTACAGAGGAGACATCCAGCACCTCCTCCCGAGCACACATGGGATATTGCGGCACAGTGTGACTCCCCCAGGGGACACACGGCGCCTCCTCCTGTGTGGGACAGACTCCTCGTGTATCTCTGATCTTGTGCAGACTGGAGCTGTGAGTTTCAGGGGTTCAGTTTGAATAGTCTGTATTTCTTGTGGATGTGGCCTGTACTTTTCCACTGCTGCTCAGTCATGTGATATAAAAGCTGATATTTCACGTCTCCATGTGTGCACGAGTTAACAGGCACTTTACCCGCCCTCTCCTCCATCTGCACCTCCTCCACAAACTCTTCATTCGCATGTTTTTCTCAGAGCACCTCCTCACTGTGAACAGGTGTCTGAGACGCCCACAGCTCCTGTTTTAAACACACACAGTGAAATATAAAGAGGCACAATCAGGTTCTCTTTGGTCTGAGCCTGTGGAGCTGTGACTGGCACCTTGATATAGAGTCTATGAGCACGAGGCGTAAAGAGTTTAACTCCTCCAAACACAGACTGTGAAGAAGTGACTGAGGCAGAGTGACGTCAGTGTGACGTCACCACAGCTTCAAATGAAGCTCATCGATTCTGGAGCAGCTACAGGGACGATTTGGAGCAGAGTTACATATTTGGAATTCTGACTCTGAGTATCATAGCAACCAAAGAGCCAATCAGGAGCGAGGCTGTTGAAGGTAACGCCCCTTCTCGTCACCACCACTGGTTTAGCAGGAAGCTGGTGCTTAGCAACACTGTCAATCAAACCTGTTGCTAACGCTAACAGGAGCGACGTCGGGGAAAGAAGGACCTGATGTGTCTGTTATTAATGTTCATATGTTGATTTACAGACACAGACGTGAAATAAAAACCCCAGGATCATGTAGAGGGTTAATACGAACATTAAAGACCAACATGAGTCTGACAGCAGCAGGGACAGAGAGAGGGGACAGTTTTTCAATAGAAAGTGAATTGGAGCCAGAGTTGAGCAGAAAGTGCACCATGATCACTTCCTGTTTGGCGCGTTAGCAGGTTAGCTACATCCCTTTATATAAACAGTCCATGTCCCCAGTTCCACACAGGGACAATACAAATATTCCGTTCATTTCTACATTGTAACACAAAGTAAAATAAACTTAAAAATAGATGAAAATAAATGTATTTTTTGGCCTTGACCTGAGAGAAATAATAAATAAATAATACATCTTTTTTAAATGATTTTACAAATAAACCTGCTGAGATGGACCAACATTCACAGGTGGAACAGCCCCAAAAAATGAGGATATTTTTTGAATCTATTTTGAGAATTGATTTGCGTAGCCGAGGCTCTGCTCCGGATGCATATGTCTGAAAGCAGCCGCACGCTGAGACAGGTCTTTTATCATTCCATTACTGACCCCGAGAGCTCGCTCCAATTATGATGCTCTTGTGTGTGGATTTAACCCACACTGAGCAGGCGATAATAGAACAATCCAGCCTTTTACCCCGCTCCCTGTGACTGCCATCGACTCGCTTTCAACTGTAGTTTCAGCTCACGGCGGCGCTTTCATCACAGCGTCCACAGGTGGCGCTCTCATCACAGCGTCCACAGGTGGCGCTCTCATCACAGCGTCCACAGGTGGCGCTCTCATCACAGCGTCCACAGGTGGCGCTCTCATCACAGCGTCCACAGGTGGCGCTCTCATCACAGCGTCCACAGGTGGCACAGCGTCCATAGGTGGCACAGCGTCCACAGTGGCGCTCTCATCACAGCGTCCACAGGGTGGCGCTCTCATCAGCGTCCACAGGTGGCGCTCTCATCACAGCGTCCACGGGTGGCGCTCTCATCACAGCGTCCACAGGTGGCACAGCGTCCACAGGCGGCGCTCTCATTACAGGGTCCATAGGTGGCGCTCTCATCACAGCGTCCACAGGTGGCGCTCTCATCACAGCGTCCATAGGTGGCGCTCTCATCACAGCGGTCCTCTCAGGTGGGTGGCGCTCTCATCACAGGTCCATAGGTGGCGCTCTCATTACAGCGTCCATAGGTGGCGCTCTCATTACAGCGTCCACAGGTGGCGCTCTCATTACAGGGTCCCATAGGTGGCGCTCTCATCACAGCGTCCACAGGTGGCGCTCTCTCATCACAGCGTCCACAGGTGGCGCTCTCATCATACAGCGTCCACAGGTGGTGGCGTCCATAGGTGGCACACAGCGTCCACAGGTGGCGCTCTCATCACAGCGTCCACAGGTGGCGCTCTCATCACAGCGTCCACAGGTGGCGCTCTCATCACAGCGTCCACAGGCGGCGCTCTCATCACAGCGTCCACAGGTGCGTCTCCAGGTGGGTGGCGCTCTCATCACAGCGTCCACAGGTGGCGCTCTCATCACAGCGTCCACAGGTGGCGCTCTCATCACAGGTCCACAGGTGGCGCTCTCATCACAGGGTCCACAGGTGCCGCTCTCATCACAGGGTCCACAGGGTGGCGCTCTCATTCATCACAGCGTCCACAGGTGGCGCTCTCTCACACAGGGTCCACAGGTGGCGCTCTCATCACAGCGTCCACAGGTGGCGCTCTCATTACAGCGTCCACAGGTGGCGCTCTCATCACAGCGTCCATAGGCGGCGCTCTCATTACAGGGTCCACAGGTGGCGCTCTCATTACAGCGTCCACAGGTGGCGCTCTCATCACAGGGTCCACAGGTGGCGCTCTCATCACAGCGTCCACAGGTGGCGCTCTCTCTCTCATCACAGGGGTCCACAGGTGGCGCTCTCATCACAGGGTCCATAGGTGGCGCTCTCATTACAGGTGGCGCTCTCATCACAGCGTCCATAGGCGGCGCTCTCATTACAGGGTCCACAGGTGGCGCTCTCATCATTCCACAGGTGGCGCTCTCATCACAGCGTCCACAGGGGCGCTCTCATCACAGCTCTCCATAGGTGCGTCCACAGGTGGCGCTCTCTCATCACAGGCGGCGCCACAGTCACAGGCACTCAGGTGGCGCTCACAGGGTCCACAGGTGGCGCTCTCATCATCACAGCGTCCACAGGTGGGCGCTCTCATCACAGCGTCCACAGGCGGCGCTCTCATCACAGCGTCCACAGGGGGCGCTCTCATCACAGCGTCACAGGTGGCGCTCATCATCACAGCGTCCACAGGTGGCGCTCTCATCACAGCGTCCACAGGTGGCGCTCTCATCACAGCGTCCACAGGGGGCGCTCTCATCACAGCGTCCACAGGGGGCGCTCTCATCACAGCGTCCACAGGTGGCGCTCTCATCACAGGGTCCATAGGTGGCGCTCTCATCACACAGGTGGCGTCCATAGGTCCACAGGCGGCGCTCTCATCACAGCGTCCACAGGCGGGCGCTCTCATTACAGGGTCCATAGGCGGCGCTCTCATCACAGCGTCCATAGGCGGCGCTCTCATTACAGGTGGCGCTCTCATTACAGGGTCCATAGGCGGCGCTCTCATTACAGGGTCCATAGGTGGCGCTCTCATCACAGCGTCCATAGGCGGCGCTCTCATTACAGCGTCCATAGGCGGCGCTCTCATCACAGCGTCCACAGGCGGCGCTCTCATTACAGGGTCCATAGGTGGCGCTCTCATCACAGCGTCCACAGGTGGCGCTCTCATTACAGGGTCCACAGGTGGCGCTCTCATTACAGCGTCCATAGGCGGTTGGAGGAACAGTTAGTGATGCTCCTTCAGTTCTCCGCTCATTAGAGGTGAGGTCAGTCTGTTCCATACTCTCCCATCACTGTTTCCCATTTACTTGGCCTTATAAATAACATAATCGTGTTTTTTATTTACAGCCCGGCAGAAGCGCAGCGGGAAAAGTGGTACAAGAGACAGACGGGGGATAAACTCCAAAACACGCCTGAGTTTTTGGTAAAGGTTCATTCTGTTTTCAGTTTTAAACTTAGAAAATGTTGAAAAATAAGAAAAAAGAACACACACAGTACCTTAAAACCTGCAGTAGTTACACTGCCGTACACCAGGGGGCGCACACAACACAAGCAATGAGGAAACATAAACTTAGTACAACGGACAAACTACACATTACACACAAAACAGAGCACAAATGTGATGTAATGTGTGAGATACAATGTCTATCATTACACCATCACTACACCATCATTACACCATCACTACACCGACACAACACCAACACTACGGCGTCACTACACCATCACTACAACATCACTACTCCATCATTACACATCACTACACCCGACACAACACCAACACTACGGCGTCACTACTCCATCATTACACCATCACTACAACATCACTACAAAATCACTACTCCGTCATTACACTGTCACTACACTGTCACTGCACCGTCACTACAGCGTCATTGTCACTACACTGTCACTGTCACTGCACACCGTTACTGCACCATCACTACACCGTCACTACACGTCATTGTCACTACACTGTCACTACACCGTCACTACACGTCATTGTCACTACACCGTCACTGCACTGTCACTACACCATCACTACACAGTCACTACACTGTCACTACACTGTCACTACACCGTCACTACACCGTCACTACACCGTCACTACACCGTCACTACACGTCATTGTCACGTCACAGTCACTACACAGTCACTACACTGTCACTACACGTCATTGTCACTACACCATCACTACACAGTCACTACACTGTCACTACACTGTCACTACACCGTCACTACACGTCATTGTCACTACACCGTCACTACACCGTCACTACACGTCATTGTCACTACACGTCATTGTCACTACACACTACACTACACCGTCACTACACGTCACTACACTGTCAGTACACACCGTCACTGCACTGTCACTACACGTCATTGTCACTACACGTCATTGTCACTACACCATCACTACACAGTCACTACACAGTCACTACACAGTCACTACACTGTCACTACACTGTCACTACACTGTCACTACACCGTCACTACACCGTCACTGCACTGTCACTACACGTCATTGTCACTACACGTCATTGTCACTACACCATCACTACACAGTCACTACACACGTCACTACACAGTCACTACACTGTCACTACACTGTCACTACACTGTCACACTGTCACTACACTGTCACTACTCCGCCGAGCTGTGATCAGAGGTCACTGAGAGGAGAGAGAGTGAGGACAGTCACTCTGTGGGCTCATGAGGCTGAGGAGAGTCGCTCTCTGAAGAGTCACTCTGTTTAGAGTCACTCTGTGGAGAGTCACTGTGTGGAGAGTCACTCTGTGAAGAGTCGCTCTGTGAAGAGTCACTGTGTGGAGAGTCACTCTGTGAAGAGTCGGTCTGTGGAGAGTCACTCTGTGAAGAGTCGCTCTGTGGAGAGTCACTCTGTCACTAGAGTCACTCTGTTTAGAGTCACTCTGTGAAGAGTCGCTCTGTGGAGAGTCACTCTGTGGAGAGTCGCTCTGTGGAGAGTCACTCTGTGAAGAGTCGCTCTGTGGAGAGTCACTCTGTGGAGAGTCACTCTGTGGAGAGTCACTCTGTTTAGAGTCACTCTGTGGAGAGTCGCTCTCTGAAGAGTCACTCTACAGAGTCACTCTGTGGAGAGTCACTCTGTGGAGAGTCACTCTGTGGAGAGTCACTCTGTTTAGAGTCACTCTGTGGAGAGTCACTCTGTGGAGAGTCACTCTGTTTAGAGTCACTCTGTGGAGAGTCACTCTGTGGAGAGTCACTCTGTGGAGAGTCACTCTGTTTAGAGTCACTCTGTGGAGAGTCACTCTGTTTAGAGTCACTCTGTGGAGAGTCACTCTGTGGAGAGTCACTCTGTTTAGAGTCACTCTGTGGAGAATCACTCTGTGGAGAGTCGCTCTCTGAAGAGTCACTCTGTTTAGAGTCACTCTGTGGAGAGTCACTCTGTGGAGAGTCACTCTGTGGAGAGTCACTCTGTGGAGAGTCACTCTGTTTAGAGTCACTCTGTTTAGAGTCACTCTGTTTAGAGTCACTCTGTTTAGAGTCACTCTGTGGAGAGTCACTCTGTGAAGAGTCACTCTGTGGAGAGTCACTCTGTGGAGTCTGTGGGCTGTGGGAGGAGCAGGAGTCACTGGTGCAGTGTAAAAAACATAAATCTACTAATGACCTGTCAATTAGTCCAGCCAACAACAGTGAGATTAGACAGAGACTCCTGACAGTGTGTGTGTGACAGACAGTGTGTGTGTGTGTGTGTGTGTGTGTGTGTGTGTGTGTGTGTGTGTGTGTGTGTGTGTGTGTGTGTGTGTGTGTGTTGAGTTTGTGTAGGTGTGTGTTTTTGCACAGGTGTGTGTAGATTGTGTAGGTGTGTGTAGATTGTGTAGGTGTGTGTGCAGGTGTGTGTTGAGTGTGTGTAGGTGTGTGTTTTTGTGCAGGTGTGTGTTGAGTTTGTGTAGGTGTGTGTAGATTGTGTAGGTGTGTGTGCAGGTGTGTGTTGAGTGTGTGTGTGTGTGTGTGTTTTGTGTGGGGGGTGTTTTTGTGTGCAGGTGTGTGTGTGTGTGTGTGTGTGTGTGTGTGTGTGTGTTTGTGTAGGTGTGTGTGTTTTTGTGGTGTGTGTAGATTGTGTAGGTGTGTGTAGATTGTGTAGGTGTGTGTGCAGGTGTGTGTTGAGTGTGTGTAGGTGTGTGTTTTGTGCAGTGTGTGTGTAGTTTGTGTAGGTGTGTGTGTGATTGTGTAGGTGTGTGTGCAGGTGTGTGTTGTGTGTGTGTGTGTGTGTTTTGTGCAGGGGTGTGTGTTTTGTGCAGGTGTGTGTGTATATTGTGCAGGTGTATGTTGAGTTTGTGTAGGTGTGTAGATTGTGTAGGTGTGTGTTTTTTTTGTGCAGGTGTGTGTGGTTTGTGTAGGTGTGTGTTGAGTTTGTGCAGGTGTGTGTTTTGTGCAGGTGTGTGTAGATTGTGTGTGTGTGTGTGTGTGTGGTTTGTGCAGGTGTGTGTGGTTTGTGTAGGTGTGTGTGTAGTTTGTGTAGGTGTGTGTGGACTGAGGATAACAAGGTGCCGCTGGAGCGTTCTTTAGTCCATATGTAAAAACAGTAAATGAGCCGAAGGTCTAATAAGATGAAGCAGCAGGATCAGACTCAGACTCAGTGTTTCACAAACTGTTCTCCACAATCAGACGGAAACATCTGAGACAAAACACAACCATGGAGTCATTAAACGTGTCCTCTCAAACTTCTCTGCTGACGGTTTGCCGCTAGTTGGTTTCCATGGAGATGTTTTTGCTTTGACTACAACAATGTGCATTTATAACCTGACCCTCTAACTGAAAACATGCTGAATAGATCCTGGCAAAGCAATAACTTCCATGGAGACAAGCCGATGATAGAAAAGTTCCACAGTGCCCCTTTAAACATTTGGGTAATGAACGATCTGTTTGTTTCTCTTTGGTATCACGACACCAATCAGAATGAGCCAGCGGGGTACACGGCCCCGCCCCCAGAATGACCCACAGGCCTCGGCGTAGAGACTATTATCCAAACAGATAAATAAATAATAAATGATGCGACGTGTAGGTGACTTTAATGATCGCTCGTCCTCACTCGTGCACAGCCTTTACAAATGAACGTGGCGTCGCGGAGCCGGAGCCTTCCTTCTGCTTGTTTACAGCGTGACACTTTTCAATTAGCTGGGCAAATGTGTGCGCTCGCAAAGGGCCCGGCTATTTTTCACCCGACAAAACAACAATGAGATGTCAAACAAACGAGGAGCGGCCGGAGACAGCGGCGTGGAAGTTTTGTGCGAGGGCATCTGAGCGAGTCTGCTGGCATTCACCCTCACGCCACGTCCAATCACACCGCCATCGATCGACATCAGCGCGAACACGCCCCCAGAAGCCCACGGACGCCCACCGACGCCCACGTGTGCAGAGGACGCCCAGATGGATCTCCTCATTATTCAGAAAAATTAAAACCGCTTCTTGCTTTTCTCGGAGGGTCCCAGTCACGTCTGTGTTATCCTGACAGATGTTCACACGCCTCGGCCACTGTGGCTCTTTTTCAAACGTCCACCACATTTGTTTCAATTTGAAGCCGAGAAAACAAGGTCACATCACACGGCCATTTTTTAAAATACTGAGCTTTTCCACCTTCAAGGCTCAAAGCTCTTCACAAGGAACCACTCACCCAGTCACACATTTATACACACGTTTATACACATTTATACACACGTTTATACACGTTTATACACATTTATACACACGTTTATACACAGACACTGGGGCGAGGGCGGTTAAGTGTCTTGCCCAAGGACACGACGACAGTCTCCATCTGTGGGAGCTGTGGTGGATCTGTTCGCTCTAACAATGATGTTTATGTGAGGGATTCAAACCGTCAACCTTCAGCTCAGAGGACCAACGCTCAACCAGCTGAGCCACTGTCACCCAGAGGTTCATTTATCTTGAATCAAACACAAAATCTATGCTCACATTTTAAAAAAAGTTTAATTTAACAATAAACCTGGAACAGAAGCTTTTCACCCAGTTTCAGCACCAAGGACAGCTCCACTCACCCAACACTGAAACACGACCAAGTGAAACACGACGAAGCGAAACGCGACAAACTGAAACACGACAAACTGAAACACGACAAACTGAAACACGACAAAGCGAAACACGAGCAAACAGGTGTTTACATTTTTATGTGTGAGTAAAATGAATAAACCTAAAACTGTAAAGTCTAAATTTATTGAAAATTATTGAAAAAATAACTGAAATAAAATGCTGGTTTCTGTTCTGCTGCATGAAGAACAAACACAGAGACTCAGGGATCGTTCTGGAGACGTTAAGTCCTGCAAAATTTAAGAGTCAAGTGAGTCGTGTCCTAAGCGGTGAGTCTCTGACTGTGACTATGGCGTTTTGCGTTTTTTCAGAAGTTGGAGATGTTTTACACTTGTATATTGTCCCTTGGAGCCGGCCTGTGCTCTCGTGGCTGACCCTCGCTCCTCGCAGAGCCGTGTTTGGAGAAAGACCTTCACCAAAGTGCTAAGTTTGAGGTGACCTGCTAAACTTCCGCGTGGCCTGGTCTAATGGAGGCGTGTGCTGAGCTCTGCAGAATCCAGCAGATCTTCAGCGGAGCCTCTGTCACTTTCCTCTAAGTGACACAGATCTGGATATAGCTCATGTAAAACACCGTGTTCTACAGCCGCACAAACACGCCTCTGCTCAATAATACTCAATAATACATGCAACTAACGGCATCTTTGTCTTTCTTCTCCTGACAAACGCCACCGCCGCCGCCGAGCTGAAAGGTTTGAGTCCCACTCAGGAGGAAACTGCTGGAGATGCACAAAAGCGGCTTTTAAGATGCATTTTTGGACAAAGTCGCTGTGTCCATAAAACAAGTCTAAATGTGTTGACAAAGATGTTTTATTCATGTAAAACAAAGAAAACCCATAACGGCAGATTCATACAAGTATTTATTATTTATTTAACTGCAGCAGGTTCACAAAGTTGCTCCACCTCACGGGGCTGAAACATCGTCCAGTTTCCAGAGTCAGAACCTGGAGCTTCTGTTTCTCTGAGTTTATGTTGTGTATTTGATCAGGGACAGACACAAACAGATAAAACATACAAAGGGACAGACACAAAGATTCTCACTTCAGTTTTGATTTGATTTAATTTGATTTGATGCCGTGTTTTTGGCTGAGGCTGATTCACAAACGTCTTTTCAAAACTGTTCAGATTTTACTCAAAAGCTGCAGGATTAATGTAGAAAAAGTAAAAAATACAGAGAATATGTCAAGAGAGTCAAATATCGAAATACTGCACAAAAACTCACAACTTTCACTCCCCCCGACCCCCCATACTCTCTCTCTCTGCTCCATACTCTCTCTCTCTGTCTCTCTCTCTTCCTCTCACTCACTTTCTCTTTCCCTCCTCGTGCTCTCTCTCTCTTTCTCTTTCTCTCACTGTCTCTCTTTCCCTCTCTCTTTCTCTCTTCATCCCCATAATCTCTCTCTCTTTTTCTCTCTCTCTCTCTCTTTTTCTCCCCATACTCTCTCTCTCCCACTCTTTCCCCTCTCCCCCCACCTACCACCTACTGTCTCTCCCTTTCTCCTTTCTCCTCCCCATACTCTCTCTCTCTCCCTGCCCCTCTTCCCCTCTGTCCCACCACATACTCCCTCGCTCTCTCTCCCTCAGCCCTGCATACTCTCTCTCTCTGTCTGTCTTTCTCTCTATCCCTCTTTCTCCCCTCCTCCCCATACTCTCCCTCTCTCCCTCCGTACCTCCCATACTCCCAAACGTTCGTCTGTTGTCAGACATTTTGTTTGTGCTGCTGTGGGTGGTGTGTCTGGTGAAGATCAGGACACACGTCTGTAACGGGTGGAGCAGGAGAAGAGTTTTGGGTTTTAGTGTCAAACTGTGAAAAGTTACATTGAAACAGCGTGGATGGAGGTGGATGGAGGTGGACGGAGGTGGACGGAGGTGGACGGAGGTGGATGGAGGTGGATGGAGGTGGACGGAGGTGGATGGAGGTGAGTGGTGAGAGTCGTCTGGGAGCAGGTCTGCAGACTGATCACGTCTCTGGATCTTTCCGTGGAGTTTGAACCTCCACAAACACAGAACCAGCCCCTGGATTAAACTGGACTTTACCATGAAAAATCCAAAAGGTAAATTCAGACCAAAGACTGTTACAAAAACCTGCACTTTATGAAATTTATTTTATCTGCCTCATCTGCAGTAAAAAGAATCGTCCAATAGAACGTTGTGATGTCAGCAACCAGGAAGTACAACTTTAAACCTGAAAAATGGCCAAACTGTGGAAAAAAAAGTGTGAAACTGTTTGTAAAATATAACAATCTTAATTTAGGGTGAAGTGAGTCGTCCAAACTGTCACGGACACTTTGACTAAAACTAAAAGTCAAAAGAGGAAAGATCCTGAATTCAAACCCTCGGCTTTAAATAAGACGCCTGAGTCCAAACGTGTCTGAGAGCTTCACATTCAGACGTCGTACTTTCCCCGTCGTCCATCCGGGCCCCGTCCTCAGGTGACCGTCTGAAGGACACGACGTGTTGATATTCTGGGACCAGGCTGATGTGGTTCTGCCAGGGAAATGTCACGAGCTTTAACTTTTCTATTTCTGCCGAACAGCGAAGGTGACGTGCTCTTTAAAGGCCCTATTTTACACAAACCGGAATATAAAGCTCAGACCTCCTCAAAACCAGACCTGGAGCTGAGTTTGTTTCATTCACATGTTTGAGTCACACTTTATTATGAGTCTGTCACATCTCCACAGCTCAAAATGCGACGTTCCACCTTGTGATGTCATCAAGTAGTTTTGGTTTTCAGACAAACAGCTACATTTTTTACCTTTTTTCAGTAGAGTTTGGCAACTCCAGGACTGAAATGATCCAAATGATTCTAGTGAAGGTGGAGTTTAAAAACACAGTGGAGCACTTCCTGTATCACCACATGATGACATCACAAGGTGGAACAGAGTGTTTCCAGGTCTGATTGTGACGAGGAAACATCAGAAAATAACCCGACATGAGCTTTTTGATGAGATAAAAACTGCTTAAAGAGGAGAGTTTGTTCTGCTGTTCTTCTTTCTTTGGAGTTGGCGTTTTTATCTCCAGTTCTCGATGTGACCCGTGTTCTGTGAGCGATGGCAGGCGTGGCGTTCGGGTCGTGGAGGTGCGCTGGGCTCCTTTGTGTCTGATATTAAAGTCGGGAGGAGCCGGTGGATTCAGACCGCAGACCTCATCTCTGCGCCTGCTCCGTCCGGGTCAGCGCTCGGCTCGGCTCCCAGCGGCCGCCGCGGCATCACTGATTACTTCCTCCACGACGCCCTGACTGCACTGCCTACACACCGCCACCAGGGCGTCGCCGAGCGCGGCCTTTGACCTTTCAGACGGGCACAATCAATGCATCGGACTCCAGCGTGGTCTGTCTCTATATGAAACTCTCTGGTCCTTTCTTTGGGGACCGTGTGACACCGACATCACGTTAACTGTCGTGTTATTGCAACTTCCAGAGTTTTGTGGCTCAGAACCGTGCGTCTGCTAGCAGACGCACGATATTAAACATCAAAAGACCAGCACATAATCGTATTTACATTTACTCCACATTTACAACAGTCAGGAGAGTGTTCTCGTCAGTAAAGGTGATTCTTAACTCTCATAAAAGAACGTCTTCTGTCTAAACTCGTGTGTCTTTAAAAGGATTGTTGAAATATGTCATCAGAAACTCATTTAGAGGAACTATTCTGCTGCAGTTCCTCGTTCATCTGGACGTATTCAGAGTACAGTTACTTTTATAAACCTGCAGATACAGAGCAGTATTTGATCACACTGTTCAAACTGCTCAGTGTGAGAGAGAAAAATATAAAACCCGCTCCGTGTTGAGGCAGGTGAGATGTTTCCTTCGAAGAACAAAGAACAAGAACAAACAGTGAAACGAACATAAAGCTGTTTTTAATCCTATGCTGTATTTTTACCACAGAAAGAAAAAATATAAAGACGTGACTGACTGAGTGAGTGAGACGTCACCACAGCCTCAGCTCTAAACGAAGCTCTGACTGTGAATGTCACAGCAACAGAAGAGCCAATCAGGAGCCAGGATGATGAAGGTCACGCCCCTTCAGCCACACCACTGGTTTAACAGGGAGCGAGCGCTTAGCAACGCTGTCAATCAAACCTGTTGCTAACGCTAACAGAGCGACGTCGGGGACAGAAGGACCTGATGTGTCTGTTATTAATGTTCATATGTTGATTTACAGACACAGACGTGAAATAAAAACCCCAGGATCATGTAGAGGGTTAATACGAACATTTAAGACCAACATGAGTCTGACAGACGCAGGGACAATTCACTCCAATTCAAAGTGGCTCCAATTCACTTCACACAGAAAGTGAACTGGAGCCAGAGTCGCTGGAGCAGGAAGTGCACATGTTCACTTCTTATTTGTAACGTGGCGTTAGCAGCTGAGCTCTGTGCATTTATATAAAGAGTCTGTGGATTGGATCCACTTTGAAATAAAGCCTCAAAAACAGTTGGAAAAGGCTCCTGTCCGTGCGGGAGACGGAGACGTGATGCAGATAAACCCAAAATAAATCATAACATCACCATTTTGTTTTGGGTAAATAGAGAATCACTGAGACCTGACATAACCTTCACAGAGGGAAGTGTTCAGTCAAGAAATTACACGAGTAAAAGACCTTTGTGGATATGATATCGAGGTATTTTACAACCAAACTGAAGCAAAGGAGCAGGACAATTATCTGAGTGAGCGTGAGCGGCGAGCGGCGGAGCGGCGTGAGCGGCGGCGGCGGCTCGGTGTGAGTCCACGGGTTGGACCATAATCACACGCTGCACTTTCTCAGGTTCAGGTTTCTCAGCTCAGTCTTTGGAGAAACAAAACGAGGAAGAAAACAAACCAGCTCCTGTTTGTGTCAGAGGCTCCTGACTGTTACAGACCAGGGCGTTTATTACTGCTACAAACCTCAAGAGTTTCATATTCGATGGAAAAACTGTTGAGAATAAACTGTATTTAGATACAGAATAATGAATACTGCAGGAAAAAGTCTGTTACATGGTCCATTCAGAGTACTGTGTTCTGAATACTGCGAGTACTTTTACATCCAGTTACAATTAAATATATTTAGTGTAAAAACCACAGACTCTTTATATAAATGGACAGAGAATGTAACCTGTGTACATAGTTCCAAACAGGAAGTGATCGTGGTGCACTTCCTGCTCCATCAACTCTGACTCCAGTTCACTTTCTATTGAAAAACCCCTCTGTCTGTCCCTGCTGCTGTCAGACTCATGTTGGTCTTAAATGTTTGTATTAACCCTCTACGTTTCCTCGTCTCAATCAGACCTGGAGCTGTGTTTTGTTTTCATTCACATGTTTAACACAAACCTGCAGATTTAGGCTGAGTTCTTCTCTCAAACTGAAAACACTCTGTTCCACCTTGTGACGTCATCATGTGGTGATACAGGAAGTGCTCCACTGTGGTTTTAAACACCACACACCTTCATTTCTAGAATCATTTGGATGATTTCAGCTCTGGAATTGCCATTTTCTACTGAACTAAAGGTAAAAGGAGCTGTTAAAAACTACCACTTGATGACATCACAAGGTGGACCGGAGCATTTTGAGCTTTGTAGATGTTACAGACTAATAATAAAGTGTGACTCAAACATGTGAATAAAGCAGAACACGACTCCGGGTCTGTTTTTGAGCGTTAGAACATGTTTTAAAGCTCACAGAGTCACTTTTGTGTCATACTGGACCTTTAATCTTAACCTTTACATCCTCGCGCTGCACTTCTCTGGGGACTTGTATCTCCACTTCTCTGGGGACTTGTATCTCCAGTTCTTTCTCATGTTTTCATGCTGTAACAGAGCCAGAGGAGTAAGCCCAGCTCGTCCCCAGAACACCGCATCACGGAGGGATTAACACAGGCACCGAGGGTCCTGGCAGAGGCTCCCGGGGCCCGGCCAACCCCGTCCTCCCAAAGCACTTTAGCGACGGAATAATAGAAAACAAGGACAAGACTGAGCCGGTCCATAATGTCAGAGTCACGTGTGCACCGCGCTGTGTCCAACCGGATTAACTCGCAGCTCGTTTGGAGATTCAGTCCAAGTGTAAAGACCCCAGCGGCCCACTTCAGAGAGCAGGGGCCCGAACGCAGCTCTCCACAAACATAATGAAGAGCCAGTCCATGACCAGAGTAATGGACCCGACACACGGCTCGTTTGTGCTGAGAGCGAGCTGCTCGACTGAAGGCTGAGAAAAACCAAACATCTCCAGCTTTCTCCACGTCCACCTCCATGACGCCCTGGTTCAGCTTTCCCCACGTCCCCCTCCATGACGCCCTGGTTCAGCTTTCCCCACGTCCACCTCCATGACGCCCTGGTTCAGCTTTCCCCACGTCCCCCTCCATGACGCCCTGGTTCAGCTTTCCCCACGTCCCCCTCCATGACGGGGTCCAGCTTTTCCCACGTCCACCTCCATGACGCCCTGGTCCAGCTTTCTCCACGTCCACCTCCATGACGCCCTGGTCCAGCTTTCCCCACGTCCACGCTGTGGGGTGACGAGTTTAAGATACAGGTCAAAATGAATAATTTGAGCCTGCAGCAGTTTGATGAGCTGAAGTGACGACTGTGTCTCTGAGAATAAAACTATTATAATTATTAAAAAGAGATTCTTTAAACGTGGGACAGTTACACAATTATTAAACTAGTCATTTATTATAATTTTTCACATGGTAAATGTGTGGAGAGTGTCCAGTGGGGGGCAGGAGAGGTCACAGGCCTGGTTCAAACGTCTCAAATTCAAAGAGTTAAACACTTTATTATGTGACGTTTGTGAAAAGCGACTTTACAGCGGCTCAACTCATTTAGTTTCTAATTTTTGTATTTTGCTACAAAGGCGAGTCACACGTCCAGTCCACATTTATTTTGTCTCCTGGTTTTGCTGCACACGCAGGAGATGGTCGGCCCGGCCTAATGAGAGCGCCCCCTGGAGACCACTCAGAGCCTGTGCGTTCACTTAATTGAGTGATTTACTCAGTGAAGCTGCTGCACAAAGTGCACGAGAAGCAGAAGTGTCTCTGAGTGAAGCACAAACCCACAGTGAACAAACAGCTCCAGAGTCAGAACGAGGAGAAGTTCTGGAGAAGTCGTGTTCGTACAAATCCACAAACACAGAGACAAACGAGGCCAAACGAGGCCAAACGAGGCCAAACGAGGCCAGAGACATGAAAGTCACTTCTGTCTGAAATATCACAGACGTGTGTTTGATGCATCGAGTCAGGACCAAACACTCACGGCTTTTAAAATGCTCCTTTTTCAAAATGTGACTGATTTAGTAATTGCTCCTCACTTCAACAATCAAAGTTTTTGTTTGTAAAAGTGAAAAGGTAATTTATCTATAATTAAATCAGACCTTTTGTGCTTGTGTCTCTATAGTTACAAATGACGACGCCCATGAAGCATTTTTATAATCTGCACATTTCAAACCACAAAAAAACAACTGAGTAAAAGAAACAAATCCACTGAGTTCTGTGTTAGAAAACTGGTGTTCAATGGAGCTGACGTCGGCATAAATGTCATCACAACAAAGCGCCGTATGCTGCAGCGCCCCCTGTGGACAGACACATCACAGCAGCACATTTTTAAACATCTGGACCAAAATGACGACGCGACGCTGCAGAATCCAACGAGTATCAACGATTAAGAAAATAAAACTGGAGAAGGAGCGGAGCGGGGGCGTGTCACAGGGGCGTGTCACAGTGGGCGTGTCACACACAGTGTGTCACGTGTCACAGGGGGCGTGTCACAGTGGGAGTGTCACAGTGGGCGTGTCACAGTGGGCGTGTCACAGGGGGCGTGTCACAGTGGGCGTGTCACAGGGGGCGTGTCACAGTGGGAGGTTAAACGGGGGTAAATCGACAAAATGGCGTCTTGAAAATATAGCTTATATAAATATAGCTTAGCTCAAAAACAACAGACTCAGCACCTCCCTGACACATGGAGGTGCTCTTATGTAAGTATATGTAAGGAGGTGCACAAGGAGGAAGTGCATAAGGAGGAGGTGCATAAGGAGGAGGTGCATAAAGAGGAGGTGCGTAAAGAGGAGGCGCATAAGGAGGAGGTGCATAAGGAGGAGGTGCGTAAAGAGGAGGTGCATAAGGAGGAGGTGCATAAAGAGGAGGTGCATAAAGAGGAGGTGCATAAGGAGGAGGTGCATAAGGAGGAGGTGCGTAAAGAGGAGGTGCGTAAAGAGGAGGCGCATAAGGAGGAGGTGCGTAAAGAGGAGGTGCGTAAAGAGGAGGTGCATAAGGAGGAGGTGCATAAGGAGGAGGTGCATAAAGAGGAGGTGCATAAGGAGGAGGTGCATAAAGAGGAGGTGCATAAGGAGGAGGTGCATAAGGAGGTGCATCTGTAGCTGCAGATCGTGTTCTTTCTCGTCTTGTTGCTCATTTTACAGAAGCTTAAACATTTTCACAGTCGTTCAAATGAATAACTTAAATCCCACATTTATTCTAATGTGTTTCTGCCCGAGGCCCTTCCACCAGCGTCAGAGGTCAGAGGTCAGAGGTCAGAGGTCACAGGTCACAGGTCAGAGGTCAGAGGTCAGAGGCTTGTGTTCAAATAAAGTCTAAAAGAGCCGTGTGACCTGAGTAATGAGGTGCATCATGTAAATCTCTGAGTGAACGAGATGTTCACAAAGTCTCACCGAGACTCGGCCTTTTCATCTGGAACAAAACAGAATAAAACAGAACAGAACAAAACAGAACAGAACAGAACAGAACAGAACAGAACAGAACAAAACAGAACAAAACAGAACAGAACAGAACAGAACAAAACAGAACAAAACAGAACAGAACAGAACAAAACAGAACAAAACTGAACAAAACAGAACAAAACAGAACAAAACAGAACAGAACAGAACAAAACAAAACAGAACAAAACAGAACAGAACAGAACAAAACAGAACAAAACAGAACAAAACAGAACAAAACAGAAACAACACAGAACAAAAAGAACAGAACAACAAAACAGAACAGAACAGAACAGAACAAAAACAGAACAAAACAGAACAGAACAGAACAGAACAGAACAAAACAGAACAAAACAGAACAGAACAGAACAGAACAGAACAGAAACAAAACAGAACAAAACAGAACAAAACAGAACAAAACTGAACAAAACAGAACAAAACAGAACAAAACAGAACAAAACAGAACAGAACAGAACAAAACAAAACAGAACAGAACAGAACAGAACAAAACAGAACAGAACAAAAGAGAACTGAACAGGACAGAGCAGATCTGTGGGCAGCAGGTAAAAAGGATTTAAAATATATTTGAATGATAATTATTAGACTAATTATTACTGTTAGAAATTAAAATGAAACCAAACAAAGTCAACAGTCACTTATTTAAAATGCACAGGCTCAGACTGAGATTTAATGAGTAAAATAAAAAACAATATTCAACTTTTTCATTAAAATTCTCACCTGAGTTTGGTCAAAAAAAACATTTGAACAATAGAAAAATAAACATCAAAACTTTCAGGATTCTGAGACTTCGACCTGAGTCAGAGTCAGAGGGTCACGGTCGACCTGAGTCAGAGGGTCACGGTCGACCTGAGTCAGAGTCAGAGGGTCACGGTCGACCTGAGTCAGAGGGTCACGGTCGACCTGAGTCAGAGTCAGAGCTCACAGCAGAGGCTAATGTGGAGCAGAGTATCACAGCAACCAAAGAGCCAATCAGGAGCGAGGATGATGAAGGTAACGCCCCTCCTCGTCCACACCACTGGTTTAGCAGGGAGCAGGCTCTTAGCAACACTGTCAATCAAACCTGTTGCTAACGCTAACAGGAGCGACGTCGGGGACAGAAGGACCTGATGTGTCTGTTATTAATGTTCATATGTTGATTTACAGACACAGACGTGAAATAAAAACCCCAGGATCATGTAGAGGGTTAATACGAACATTTAAGACCAACATGAGTCTGAAGCAGCAGGGACAGAGAGAGACACAGTTTTTACACAGAAAGTGAATTGGAGCCAGAGTCGCGGCGGCGGCTAGCACATTAGCTCTATCCTTTCACATATATAAGTTTCCTGCTCACGTCACTCTGCAGAGTCACTCTCCAAATCGAGCCGCAGACACTGATCTGTTGTTCGCAGTAATGAAACTCTGAGACAATAAACACAAAACTGAGACGGTGCCGCAGCGGGACAGAGGTGCGAGTCCGAGACGGCGTGATTCGTCTCTCAGACAGGTGCTGATACGAGCTGACTCCTCCCACAGACCGCGGGCCCTCGTCTCTGCGCTCTCAGGGAACGTTTCCTCGCTCACATTTCAATTAAAGCCGCCGCAGCGTGATGAATGAGGCTACCTTTTAATTTCAATTACGGCAACAGTTTAGCTAACGCCGGGGCCGTTGTGCGCTCCAGCTACATCCGCGCCGCGATGGCTCCATTACATCTCACACCGACGTAACACGAGCGCACACACACAACGCCAAAAACACAACGCCAAAAACACACTGCAACACGCTGGATTAGATTAGCTCATTTAGTTCTTGTCTGGACACATTTTTCACCTCCTTCCAGATGACGGCTGCTCTAAAACCTATTTAGAATTTCCACAGGGCCACAGCCTCCACTGACAATGTGCAGCGAATACTTAAAGCACCGAATGTGAGTCGTGTTTGTTAATTTCTGTCTAAAAAGTGTCACGAGTGAGAAATGAGCCGCAGAACATGATGATCCCGCGGGACTTTGGATGTGTTTGTGCTGCTCGTGCGAAAGTCTAAAGTCGCCCAGTTTGTGACCTACTTAACATCAGCCACATATGTTTTTTACCACATGTGCTGAGCCTGGGCTTTATGTTCTGTGACAGAGCACACCTGAGGTACGCCCCCCGCTGGTCATCACACTGAACTGCACACGCGGCGGTCTGGGGGTCACCGCTGAACAATGACCACACTGACCATGTTGAACACTGAGCACACTGAACACTGACAACGCTGAGCAATGACCACGCTGAACCCTGACCACGCTGACCACGCTGAACACTGACCACGCTGACCACTGACCACGCTGAACACTGACCACGCTGAACACTGACAACGCTGAGCAATGACCACGCTGAACCCTGACCACGCTGACCACGCTGAACACTGACCACGCTGACCACTGACCACGCTGGACACTGACCACGCTGAACAATGAGCACGCTGAACACTGACCACGCTGACCACGCTGAACAATTACCACGCTGAACACTGACCACGCTGAACACTGACCACACTGAACACGCCGAACACACGCCGAACACACGCTGAACACACACTGAACACACACTGAACACACACTGAACACACACTGAACACACTCTGAACACACACTGAACACACTCTGAACACACGCTGAACACACACCGAACACACTCTGAACACACGCTGAACACACACTGAACACACACTGAACACACACTGAAAACACACTGCTCTGAACATGGGGCCACAAAGAGTCAGATGCCCTCCCTGTTCGGTCAGAGGGAGATAAGCTCAAACTCAACAGTGACAGTGACACAAACTTCTATAAGAACCAAACCTGTGAGAGAAATGTGCTTCATGCAGTTGGTTTGATTTGATTCAAACGTGTGTAAAAAGTTTAGTTCTTCAGCATCAGTCTGAGTTTCCTCAGCAGTAAAAATGAAAACGCCCGGACACACGGTGAATGGACCTGTTATGTCTTTGCCCTAAATCTTGACTTGAGTCATGTGTCTGTTTGACCTCATTCTAAATCCTTCTGTGTGTGATGTTTCTGTCTCTTCATTTCCGTGATACTTCTGTTGTTACACATGAGCATCTCTCTTGTTTGTTACAAGACCATGTGTCCAGCCGCCCAGAGTCACTTGGGCGAGACGACACTCGGGTGTCAGTTCAGTGTCGTTAGCTTCAGTGTCGTTAGCTTCAGTGTCGTTAGCGCCTCCTTCAGACAGACATGAGTCAGTGTCCAGCAGGAATCTGAGCTGAAGAAGGTTCCAAACGTCTTCACTCAAACCTCAGACCTGGACGACTGAGGGACACTCGGTGAATAACAGAGTCATTCTCAACTTGTGTCATAATCTGAGGGACAGTCGGTGCATTTTTCTGTTTTTCTGTCATTTTCAGGTCATTTTCTGTATTTTAGCCAAACAAATGACATTATTTCCCTCTTTCCCATGGGTGGAGATCAAACTGGATCAAAAATAGGGACACCTGGGACATTTCTTGTATAAAACTGGGACAAATCACAGTATTTGATAAATCTGCTGGGACGGGGGAAGCAGGTCAATAGAGACGTATCATCACCCACATATGAACAACAAACGCAAGAATACAACGCACTTCAAAACATTTAACTCCAGGTTTAGCAACATCTAAGGCCAAGACATTATATGATTCTGTAAATACATCTCCATGTTTGAGCTTTTACTCGTGCAAACACTGCACTTTCGTGTCATATCTGTGTTTTCCGTGGCCCTGAGCTCTTTGACGTTTGGCCCCTAAAATAATCTTCTCTTCTACATTACTTCCTTGATACGGGCTCCTCCCACTGTGTGATGTCAGAATCAGGGCGGAGCTAGCGCAGGCTCAGAGCTAACTCTTACAATGTTAACTTTTTGGCGTTTTGAGGATTTTAAAATTTTAAAAGTTCCTGCTGTGAAACAGAGAAGAATCTCTACAAACCCGACCTCTGTGAAGCTGGTGCTGTCAGAACTCGGGCGTTTGACTCTAAAACCTCGACAGGAGACTGTTTCTGGGCCGAGCTCCTGCAGGACCTGGAGTCTCGCCCCAGGACAGACGGGAAAGTCTTCTCCAGTTTTTATTACAGATGCATCGTCTCAAAACTCACAGTCACTTTATTCAAATCAGAAAACATGAAATAAACAACCTATTAAAAGTCAGATTAATAAAATACAGATGACACAATTATATTTTATATGTGGAATACTTCAGTTTGTGCTGTTTTAATATTTATTATGCCTTAACATTAGCATTAGCATTAGCATTGAGACACAAACATGTCTCTTTCTCTGGTGAAGTATTCATTTTATTTGTGTTTAACATGTCTCTGTCCCCTGTGTGACCTCTGACCCCTGACCTCTGACCTCTGACCCCTGACCCCTAACTCACCTGCAGCTCTCTGTCCACTGCCTCATCTTTAAATATTTATTCATTTTAGCGTGAACAGGAAGAAGACGCACTGCTATATCCCATCATGCACCGCGCGTCACTTCTTCTACTTCTTAAACTTATGTAATACTCGCTACAATTAGGAAGAAATCACCTCGAACGTTATATTTGTCTGTTGATGTTCAAAGTGAAAGTTTAATTCCTCACTTCATTCAATCTAAACAGAAATAAACAATGACGACGCTGCGACTCTTCTTCTATGAAATAATAAAGAATTAAATGTAAAACTGTCATTATTTCAGTGTCTATTTTAAATGTTTAGCTCTTGCGTCAGCGGGCGTCACGGTTGCTAGGCGACGTAACATAAGCGACATAAGACACTGCACAGACGGTTGACGTAGCTCCGTGGCGTGGGCCTGTGACTTTGTCGTCTTCGAATGCTACTCTGAAGTGTGCAACCGTCGAAATGAGACACAGACAAGTCTCTCTCTCAAAAGCTCAATACTGCCCCCTGTGGCAGCTCTGTGTCATTCTCCATTTAAACTTACAGATTTTCTCTCAGTTTTTCAGAGCTTAAACGGCCTCTGCTCTTCTTTTACCTCAAACTGCTTCTATTTCCCCAAACTCCGTGTCATGTGTGATTAATGCTGGAGTATTGTCCCTCAGTCACTGCAGCTCTGTCCCCCACTCGACCTTTCCACAGAGCCGAGTCCTCCGCCGACGAGAGCCGCATGAATCACATGTAACAGGGGCGCATCAGTCAGGAGACATTCAACAATATCACACTCATCTTTTTTTACTAAAATTGTCCTGAAGCAGTCCACAGACAGATGTCTAAAGGCGGGATTAGAAAGTGAGCGAGCGTCCATCAGGAGCCGTGTCCGGGCTCGTTTCTGCTGGAAACTCAGACTGTGACGCTCAAGTATGAAACTTTTTATGCGTCTGAATCATTCAAATCAAACTAAATGAATCACATTTACACAGTTTCATATTAGGAACAAGTATCATAGCAACAGAAGAGCCAATCAGGAGCGAGGCTGTTGAAGGTAACGCCCCTTCTGTCCACATCACTGGTTTAACAGGGGGCGAGCGCTTAGCAACACTGTCAATCAAACCTGTGGCTAACTCTTTGTCTTTCTCTCTCCTTGTTTCTCTCTCTCTTTGTCTCTCTCTCTGTCTCTCTTTGTTTCTTTCTCTCTCTCTCCTTGTCTCTCTTTTTTCTCTTTGTCTCTCTCTTTCTCTTTGTTTCTCTCTCTGTCTCTCTTTCTTTCTCTCTCTCTGTTTCTTTCTCTTTGTCTCTCTCCTTGTCTCTCTCTGTTTCTCCCTCTCTCTTTCTTTCTTTCTCTCTCTCTAGCAGGAGCGAAGGATGGAGCTGGAAGTGCGACATGATCACTTCCTGTTTGTAGCGCGGTGGCTAACAGGTTAGCTCTGTCCATTTATATAAACAGTCTATGATCTGTACTTTACTTAAGTACATTTTACAGTGGTACTTTTGACTTTTACTTCAGTCCATTTGAGAGCAGTATTTGTACTTTCATTTGTACATGTTTTAACTGGACTGAACTGAAAATCATTATTATTATTATTTTTAATTATTCTCATTGTTTCAGACGTGTTGAAAAGGCTGAAAGGTTTATCTTCATAGTTTGAGCAAAACAAAGATATGCAAATGAAACAGGCAGGAAAAAATATTCATTCAGCTCAAATCTTTATCAAAATCACATTTAAGCTTCATGAGACTCAAAATCTGTGAGAAATACTCTGACTTTTTACTCTTGAAGTACTTTTTGAAGAGCACCTGTGGGTTCGGGTGAGGTGCAGTTTGAGTTTTCGTCTGAGGAAACAGGGAGGGCATCTGACTCTTTGTCCCACTGTGTTTCCCGGAGTCGAGTGTGTTTTTTGTGTGTTTTTTCCGTCTGTTCTGGCACATTTTGAGTTTGTCACATTACTCTGCGTTCCCCTCAGCGTCTCTCGCTCTCGTTCTGCTGCAGCTCCGTGTTGACAGCTGTCAGCTCCGCGGTGAGTGTTTTTGTCACTGGTCTGTGTGTTTGTTTAGTGCCTGTCATCGTACCACCTACTTTTCCTCCTGTTTTACAACCTCCTGTGTTTAAAATGAAACTAAACACCAGATCCACTCTGTACATGGTGCATATGGAGCGTTCAGGCCTTTATCTACTGTTTTTCAGGGCAACTTTAGTGCAAACTAGGGAAATCTGAAGCTTTCTGGTCAAAAAAGTGTAAATGTGTGCCGCCTTCAGTGTGACAAGTAGTTGGTGACATCACACATGACTGCCCTGATCACAGCCGGGTGTTTCTGATGCAACACCTGGCTGAAGGGGCGGAGTTTCAAGTGTACATGCCTGTTAGACCAATCACACTGTTACTTATACCACTAGACCCCGCCCTCCTCTCCTCTTTAGTCCTCCAGACCCCGCCCCTCTTCTTCCCTTTAGTCCTTCAGACCCCGCCCCTGCTCCTCCCTTTAGTCCTCCCAGACCCCGCCCCTCCTCTAGACCCCACCCAGTGTATGTCCGTATTTGGAATGTGGATATGGGCGGAGTTTAAGTGCTTAGTTTCACTTTTGAAGGTTTTTGAACATAATTCAACCTGGTGGGATCTCGTCTTTGTGTTTGTGTCTGACCAGCTCCTCCCTCCTCAGCAGGTGCTTTTGTTTTTTTGTGTTTTTGGGTTTTTTTTGTGTGTGATGGTGTCGATAACCTCCAGGTGGAGCGTGTGGTTGGAGGACGGGGCGTGGCTGGAGGTGAAGGTGACGGATGCAGGAGGAATGTCAGATTACGCTCCAGATTTCACTCGTTGAAGAGGAGGATGCTGAGAGATCACGTCTTTACATCCATCCATTTTCTCCCGTATCTAAGCAGGGACTCCCAGACTTCCCCCACCCCAGACACTTCCTCCAGCTCCTCCTGTGGGACCTCAAGGTGTCACAGCCCACAGAATTAAATAAACAGAGAAAATAACTTGACTCATTTAGTTTCACACGACTGTCAGACTTAAAATAATCTTCTCGGTTAAACTGAAGGAAGCTCCGCAGCTTGTGTAAACCTCTGAATCATCACTGAGTTCAGTCCCACGGTTTTGTGCAGGTCAGAAGATTTGGCGAGATATGAATCCGTCTGCGTCTGTCTGAGTTTTCTCCACAAAGACAACTGCAGCTGCTGTGTGGGACGAGGAGACGAGGAGACGAGGAGGAGACGAGGAGGAGACGAGGAGGAGACGAGGAGAACGTCTGGACAACAGCAGATGAAATGTGACCAGGTCCATCACAGCTCAGGGCTTCACTTCCGCTGTCACTTCAGTTTTGGAGCTTTGTGAGTAAAAAAGTGCCAATATCGGCTCATTTCTTTAATATAACGCTCTCGTCTAACTCTGAGCTGCAGGAATCACAAAAATCGAGGAGTAAATGATAATGAACATGGCAGAGACCAGTGTCACAAATCTGAACTTTATGAGCTTTAAATTTGATCAAAGACCCTGAGAAAAAGATAGAAACTCATCAATCCAGAAGTGAAAGAGTTTTGAAAAACAGGCAAATGTAAAAATAAATGTACAACAATTCAACAATTCAACTGATGGAAACTGAGGCTTTTTCTGACACACACATCCACACACACAGACACACACACACAGACACATCCACACACACCACACACACACACACACACACACACACAGACACACACACACACACACACACACACACACACACAGACACACACACACACACACACACACACACACACACATCCACACACACAGACACACACACACACACACACACACACACACAGACACACACACAGACACACACACACACAGACACACACACAGACACACACACACACACAGATGCACACACACACAGACCGCACACACAGACACACACACACACACAGACACACACACACACACACACACACACACACACACACGCGCACACACACATCCACACACATCCACACACACAGACACACACACACACACACATCCACACACACACACACACACACACACACACACACACACACATACACACACACACACACACACACACACACACACACACACACACACACACACACACACACACACACACACACACACACACGTCCAGATCGTTCGTCCAGATCGTTGGTCGTGTTTGTCCGGAGCTTATGTCCAGTTGCTGTCGTCGTACTTTGAAGTTGAGGTTAAATTTAATTTTTCATTCATGCTTTTTCCATTTTTCCCTCTGAATATCACAGTTTTCAAATTTCACTTTGAGACTTTCTCTTTTTGTAAATGATCCATTTCATCCTGGTCTTAAACTACTTTGCGTCTTTTTCTTTAATTAAATCCGATTTTTCAGCCTCCAGCGTCTGTATAATTTCCTTTTTCTTTCAGATAATATCACAGTTTCTGACTTTTTAGTTCGTAATTTGAGATTATCTTTCTCTTTTTGTAAATTATTCTCTCTGGATTTTTCTTTACTCACAGATTTATTTAGTTGATGAGAGTTTGTCTTTTTTCTTTATAACATCAGGTTTTCTAGACAAATCCAGACGGATCTCTGTGTTTTTTCTACAGATTAATCTCAGTCTGGTCCCACATCCTCCGCCCACGTCTCAAACACGATCGTCCAATCAGATTTGTTTATTTCAGTGACTCATGTACAACAAAGCAGCTCATTGGTCACCTGTGATTTACAAATAAATCACATTTCTCTCACCTCAGATTTGCCTCTGGTTTTACAGAAATCCTTCATGTTTTTAAGCCTCTGTGATTTTTTTTCCTTTATTTTTTCCGACACAGACGGACGACGCCGGTCCCTGATTGGCTAATCCACCTGTCAATCATGCTCATTTGAAAACGGGGAGTTTCAGTGACTCAGACTCACAGAATCATAAACTGTTGAAGTTTGTTGGATCCAGACAAACTGTTTCCTGATTTGAGGTTGTTGTAAATTATTTTGTCTGTATTTTTCTTTATTCCAAGATTTTTCCAGCTCTTGACTTTATAATATTTGTTTTTTGAGACTCAGATTGTCCTGTTTCCTCTTTTTTCCATCTGTTTCTAAAGTTCCTGTTACAGATTTGAGATCATTCTCTTATTATACATGTTTTCTCTCTTCTCTTGTCGACCATGGACTTCATTATATTATATTTTTGAGCCTCTTTGTGTGATTCCTTCTTTCTCTGTGGTAAAGTCACGTTTTCAGATTTTTTTCACGTTCTGATTTTAGATCATTGTGCTGTAAACCGCAGATTTCCTCCTCGTCCCTGTTTAAGTCGTCTCTCTCTTCTTTTCATTATATTTGGTTTTGGCTGAACAGCGTCGCACTTTTAACATTTCAGTTTTTCATTTCATGATCATTCTATTATAAATGATCCATTTTAGATTTTTCTCACCTGGAGTTTTGTCCTGAGCTGGAAGAAACATCCAGAACACACACTCGGGCGTGATTGACAGGTGGATTAACCAATCAGGGACAGGCCTGATCCATATCGGAAAAATAAAGGGGGAAAAAAAATATCACAGAGGCTGAAAAACCTGGTGGAAGCACTAAACTCTGTGAATCTGAGGTGACAGAAATGTGACTTATTTGTAAATCACAGGCGACCAATGAGCACGAGTCATTACAAAAACCACGTCTGATTGGACGATCATGTATGACCGAGTTTAAGACTCAACCACAAACTGGGTAAAAAAGTGAGTGAGATGTCACCACAGCTTCAGCTCCACATGAAGCTCATCGAGGTGGAGCTGGGACAGGGACAAGTGTCATAGCAACCAAAGAGCCAATCAGGAGCGAGGATGTTGAAGGTAACGCCCCTTCTGCCCACACCACTGTTTTAACAGGGAGCGGGCGCTTAGCAACACTGAAAAAAATACATTAAAAAAATAACTCAAAAAAACAACTCAAAATAACTAAAAAAAATGAAGAAAATAAACTAAAAAAAAATTAATAATAAGCCCCCCCAAAAAAAGAAAAAAGAAAAACTCAAAATAACTAAAAAAAAACAAACCCAGGATCATGTAGAGGGTAAATCTGAACATTTAAGACCAACATGAGTCTGACAGCAGCAGAGACAGAGAGAGACACAGTTTTTACACAGAAAGTGAATTGGAGCCAGAGTTGATGGAGCAGGAAGTGCGACATGATCACTTCCTGTTTGTAGCGCGGCGGCTAACAGGTTAGCTCTGTCCATTTACATAAAGTCCGTGGACACAGAGGACGTGGGGACAGGCTGCTTCAGACGGAGGTCAGTCAGGTGCTGTGAGTATCGTCCGTCTGTCGTTTACAGGTTGTTTCTTTCTTTGATTAAATCTGATTTTTCACATCTCAGTTTTTCAGTTTCTATTTCAAGATAATCGTTCCCTTTTTGTGAAACCAATATTTTGGGTTTTTCCTCGCTCCATTTTCCGTCTCCTGTGGCGGATCGAAGAACGTCTCACTTTGTTTTGAAATATTTCATTTTTCTGGCTCAGATTGTTCAGTGATTTCATCTGTCGCCGTAACATCACAGCTTCAGGTTTAAGTGTTTCAGTTTCTAATCTGAGACGATCATTTCTCTTTTATAAATGATTCTTTTGTGTGTTTCTCGCTCAAAGTCTCTGATTCACATCGGATACAGCGTCTTCAAATTGGTCTGCGCCGTCACTGTTTTCAAATAAAGGTTTTTTAATTACTAATTTGAGACGATCATTCTCTTTTGTGGTTTAAGTGTTTTAGATTTTGTTGAGGATTTGCTTAAATATGACAAAGTGCAGCAGTGAAGTCTGATTAACACAGTCGCTCTCACAAAAACACCTTAGATTCAAAGAGGAGGTTATTCATTCTGTAAATTTAGACTCAAATGGAAAAACTGACACAAAAGAAACAAAAAACACAAGCTGTGATTAAAGCTGCACTGTGGAACTTTCCTACAGCATTACAGTATTTCATATTTGTTCAGTTATAACCAAGATCAAATATTTAGCGTCACCTCAGAAATCGATTTTCACAGAGACGATGGGAGCTCCAGAAAAACAGCCTAAAAAGAGTCAAAGTTACGTAACCACTGCGTGTCTGGAGAGAGGTTATTTCATATGTCGTCAAATATTCAGGTTCAGAGACATTAACAGGATTTTTGTGAGCTGTTCAATACAGTTAGACAAACAAATAACTTTATAGTTTTCTTCTGTGTAAAACCTACAGTGTCTGAACCCTGGTCCTTCTGTGTCGCTCAGTCGTCCAGTCTGAGTCACAGTAAAAGCCAAAGTTAAATCTGTCCCTGGATAAAAAGTTGCAGAAGTAGAAGTTCATGGGCCGACGTTCAGCTTCATGGGCCTCCTGACTCACTCTATTGTTCTCTTTGTTTGAATAATGTGAATGAACAAGTAAAAGAAACAAAGAGGACAGTAGAGTTAGCCAGTAGGTCCATTAAGGTTGAAACTTTAGACAAAAGTAGTTTCCAGTTTCAGTGTCGTTAGCGCCTCCTTCAGACAGAAATAAGTCAGTAATAAAATCTGACCAGAACTGAAGAATATATTTGAATTTGTATTGGACGAGCAGCTGACATTTCACTCTAAAAATCTCAGTGCTATAAACTTTCAGTGTCCAGCAGAAATGGTTACTCAGAGCTGACTCTGGTCCTGACTCTGGTCCTGAGAACCTGGTCCTGACTAATCTGACCAACCCTGGTCCTAATCTGACCAGAACTCTGAAGAAGAGACTTGGACGAGCAGCTGAACTTCTTCACTCTAAAACGACTCTGCCCAGAGACAGATTTAACTTTGGCTTCTAACCCTGGTCCTGACTCTGGTCCTGACTCTGGTCCTGACTCTGGTCCTGACTCTGACTCTGGTCCTGACTCTGGTCCTGGTCCTGACTCTGGTCCTGGTCTGGTCCTGACTCTGTCCTGACTCTGGTCCTGGTCCTGACTCTGGTCTGGTCCTGACTCTGGTCCTGGTCCTGACTCTCCTGGTCCTGGTCCTGACTCTCTGGTCCTGACTCTGGTCCTGACTCTGGTCCTGACTCTGGTCCTGGTCCTGACTCTGGTCCTGACTGGTCCTGGTCCTGGTCTGGTGACTCTGGTCCTGACTCTGGTCCTGGTCCTGACTCTGGTCTGGTCCTGACTCTCCTGACTGACTCTGGTCCTGACTCTGTTCCTGACCCTGGTCCTGACTCTGGTCCTGACTCTGTCCTGACTCTGGTCCTGACTCTGGTCCTGTCCTGACTCTGGTCCTGACTCTGGTCCTGGTCCTGACTCTGGTCCTGGTCCTGACTCTGGACCTGACTCTGGACCTGACTCTCCTGACTGGTCCTGGTCCTGACTCTGACTCTGTGTGGTCCTAACTGTGTCCTGACTCTGGTCCTCGTCCTGACTCTGGTCCGTCCTGACTCTGGTCCTGACTCTGGACCTGACTCTGGACTGACTCTGGTCCTGACTCTGGTCCTGACTTGACCTGATGTGATAAATATATTGTCACAAATCTCGTTGCAGCTTCAGCTCTGACTCAAAGTGTCTGTGTTTGGTGAAATGCATCAGTTGGTATAATTTTAGGTCTAAATTCACTTTGTCAAAAGTCTGATTTTTAGACCTGGCAGCAGCAGCTCTTATGAACAGAAAACACTGTTGAAACGTGGGTTGCCATGGTTACAATAGAAGGTTAAGTCCCGCCTTCGGACGAAATGGCGAGATTTTAGAGTCTCCACATTAAACTCTGCAGGGAGACGTCAAACCACAGACTGTGAAGAAGAGACTGAGACGTCACCACAGCTTCACCTCCACATGAAGCTCGTCGAGGTGGAGCAGGTGTAGGGGGCGATGTGGAGTCAAGTGTCGACCCGCGACTATCATAGCAACTAAAGAGCCAATCAGGAGCGAGGCTGTTGAAGGTAACGCCCCTTCCATAGCTACACTGTCAATCAAACCTGTTGCTAACGCTAACAGGAGCGACGTCGGGGACAGAAGGACCTGATGTGTCTGTTATTAATGTTCATATGTTACAGACACAGACGTGAAATAAAAACCCCAGGATCATGTCGAGGGTTAATACGAACATTTAAGACCAAAATGAGTCTGAAGCAGTAGAGACAGAGAGAGACACAGTTTTTACACAGAAAGTGAATTGGAGCCAGAGTCGATGGAGCAGGAAGTGCACATGATCACTTCTTATTTGTAACGCGGCGGTGCAGTTTAGCTCTGTCCATTTATATAAACCGTCTATAATTAAACCTGATTTGAATCCTCCCACATCTTAAATATAAACGCTAACGTGGATGTGGCGCGTTGACTTCATTTTCCGGTGCATATTACTTCTGAATTCTGAACTTAATTTCGTGTCCAATTGAGTTGTTCGTGTTTAAGTGGGTCAAAGTGTCGCGCCGCACAAAGACAATTATCCAGGCCTCCCGTGGGACCTGCTTTTAATTATCACTTTTGACTCCGTCTGAATGAGCTGCTGGGTTCTTCTGTGTGTGGACTTTTAATGCAACACCTGACAACAAGAACGAGGTCTGCTCTGAGGCTGGAGCACGTCTCGTTTTAGCCGCTCTTCCTCCGGCTCGTTTGGGGCCTCGGGTCTGTCGGGTCTGTCGGGTCTGTCGGGTCTCCGTGGTCTGAGCCTCCGCCGCGGCGTCGCTTCTCTTTATGTGGCGCAGTGGGTTTGGCTCATTCTGCTCTTCGTACACGAGCCTGCATCAGTAAACAGGAAACAGCTGTCGTGTTCGTACTTTGTTTTGTGACTCATATCGGATCAACATATAAAGTTGTCATCACTGGAAACGACGACGTTTTATTACCAGATCAAGTCAGTGTTTGGTGAGAGATTATGACTTTATGTTTTATATCTGGAGTCTGCGCTCTCTCCTGTTCTGTCGTCTGTTTTCTTGTGGAGGAGACTTAGCTAAAGCGAAGACGAGGCTTTACAGACGAGGCTTTACAGGCGAGACTTTACAGACGAGGCTTTACAGACGAGGCTTTACAGACGAGGCTTTACAGACGAGGCTTTACAGACGAGGCTTTACAGACGAGGCTTTACAGGCGAGGCTTTACAGACGAGGCTTTACAGACGAGGCTTTACAGGACGAGGCTTTACAGACGAGGCTTTACAGGCGAGGCTTTACAGACGAGGCTTTACAGAAGAGGCTTTACAGGGCGAGGCTTTACAGGCGAGGCTTTACAGGCGAGGCTTTACAGGCGAGGCTTTACAGGCGAGGCTTTACAGACGAGGCTTTAAGACGAGGCTTTACAGACGAGGCTTTACAGACGAGGCTTTACAGAGGCGAGGCTTTACAGGCGAGGCTTTACAGGCGAGGCTTTACAGGCGAGGCTTTACAGGCGAGGCTTTACAGACGAGACTTTACAGACGAGGCTTTACAGGCGAGGCTTTACAGACGAGGCTTTAAAGACGAGGCTTTACAGACGAGGCTTTACAGACGAGGCTTTACAGACGAGGCTTTACAGACGAGGCTTTACAGACGAGGCTTTACAGACGAGGCTTTACAGACGAGGCTTTACAGACGAGGCTTTACAGACGAGGCTTTACAGACGAGGCTTTACAGGCGAGGCTTTACAGACGAGGCTTTACAGATGAGACTTTACAGACGAGACTTTACAGGCGAGGCTTTACAGACGAGGCTTTACAGACGAGGCTTTACAGACGAGGCTTTACAGACGAGACTTTACAGACGAGGCTTTACAGACGAGAACTTTACAGACGAGACTTACAGACGAGGCTTTACAGACGAGACTTTACAGACGAGGCTTTACAGACGAGGCTTTACAGACGAGGCTTTACAGACGAGGCTTACAGGCGAGCTTTACAGGCGAGGCTTTACAGGCGAGGCTTTTTACAGACGAGGCTTTACAGACGAGGCTTTACAGACGAGGCTTTGCAGACGAGGCTTTGCAGGCGAGGCTTTGCAGGCGAGGCTTTGCAGGCGAGGCTTTACAGACGAGGCTTTACAGACGAGGCTTACAGACGAGGCTTTACAGACGAGGCTTTACAGACGAGGCTTTACAGACGAGGCTTTTACAGACGAGACTTTACAGACGAGGCTTTACAGACGAGGCTTTACAGACGAGACTTTACAGACGAGACTTTACAGACGAGGCTTTACAGACGAAACTTTACAGACGAGACTTACAGACGAGGCTTTACAGACGAGGCTTTACAGACGAGGCTTTACAGACAAGACTTTACAGACGAGGCTTTACAGACGAGGCTTTACAGACGAGGCTTTACAGAAGAGACTTTACAAATGAGGCTTTACAGTTGAGGCTTTACAGACGAGGCTTTACAGACGAGGCTTTACAGGCGAGGCTTTACAGGCGAGACTTTACAGACGAGGCTTTACAGACGAGGCTTTACAGGCGAGGCTTTACAGGCGAGACTTTACAGGTGAGGCTTTACAGGGCCGTCCCTCACTCTCCTGCTGGTCCACACTCTGTACTTTTGACAAGGTTTAATTCCATTAATTAAGCGTCTCTCAATAGAATGAATTGATTCTGTGGCAGTTTTAAAGCAGAGGGTCTCGGGGTGGAGGACGAAGAAGAGGAGTCATTCTTTTTTATATGAACATGGCACATACTGGAGTCACTGAATTACTCTTTTATTGAAGTGTTAAATGTAAAATTGCTTGTATTCTCGTGCTGTTTCTGTCCTGATGTGAGATACGTTGTGCAGTGTTTAGTGCTCACTTTAGCGTTAGCGTGGTGAATACAGAAGCGTGGAGGGTGTGGAGGGTGTGGAGGGTGTGGAGGCTGTGGAGGCTGTGCAGGGTGGAGGGTCAGCCCAGAGGAGCCTGATGTGGAGCAAAGGGTTCAGGTCAGAGCTGTTGTATTTTTAGAGCCGGCGGTGGGCCATCAATAACCCTGACGTTTGAGTCTTCTTCAGTCATCTATCAGGCTGCTGTTAAGCCCCGAGCTGCAGCCTCCCTCTCCTCATCAGTCTGTGTGTGTTTTCTCTCTGACAGCCCGACAGCAGCTGCTTAAGAGCAGCTTTGGAAGCAACTAAATGTATGTACTGAAAATACATATTCTGAATACTCATTCAGAGTACCTCTACAGTAATCTGGTTCAGTTACTTTCACAAGGTGGTATTCAGAGTACAGTTACTTTACTAAAATCAAAGGATTGGTGGTAATTTATCATGCAGTTGTGGCTTTGAACTGCACAGAATTAGAAAGAAAAATAGAAAACACGGCTCTAGCACCTCCACCCTAATGTGGAGACGGTTTGAGCCTGAATGATCCTGGAGCTGTCGGGGGCTTCATGGCTCTGGTGGGGTCTCCCAAACAGGCTCATGGGACGGGTCAGACTAAGAGCAGTTCAGACGCCCTTTACGTCGGGCCCTTTACGTCGGGCCTTTTACGTCGCCCATACTGGCGTCTCCGGGGCCCCTCCCTGGAGCCAGGCCTGGGGTGGGGGCTGGATGGACACTCCGACAGGTTCCGATCAGTGAGGCAATTTTTATAGAAAAAATCTATAAAATTCCCAAAGTAAATACATTTGTCTTGGCTTTCTTTACCTCAGATTTTTACTTGTAGTGTTGTGGATCTTTACAAAATGCAGTAAAATATAAAACATGTTTATAAAACACATGTGCACTAAACATTTAATATTTTTCCATTAGTTTGAAGTGTTTTATTTTTTTAAATATATAATTGTGTTTCATCACTTCAAGAGTTTTAATCAAACTCTATTCACTATAACGGTCATTTATTGACGGTCCCTAACCCTCGTACCTGGGGCAGGGCACAGTCAATGGAAGCGCCCCCTGTTGTTGTGGAGGTGAATATCAAAAGAATCGCTTTAATGAGACGTTTCCGCACACGCTCCTCTGTGTTTCATCCACTCGTCTCGTCTGATTCACTTTGAACGTGACTCATGAGCCACGTGTCGTCTGAGACTTTTAATGACCCCCGGCCGCGTGCTCCACTGGACACACGTGTGGACGTCACACTCGTCAAACTGGCACAAATCATGTGAAAGTCTCTGGTCATTATTTCATTACAGTTCTGTTGCACATGTGGCTGAGGCAGTGCAGCTGTAGCACAGACACAGACGCTGCTCTGGACTCTGACCATGAGCTGGTCTTCAGTGGGGTCTGGTCTTTCTCCTCTGTCTCGTCTCTCTGTCAAACCCAGACCACACACATATATGGGCTGATTTGTCGTTTCTGATTCTCGTGACGTGCAAATAGTCCCATTACAGCTTCACTTTTATGTCCAGAGGAACAAGCTCCACAGGGAGAAGGCTCCGTGCATCAGGAAGACGACAGGAAACTTCATTCTCCACATTAACCAGACTCTGTGCCACCTCCTCAAACTACTGTCCCAGATCAAACTATAGTCCTCCTGCGTTTTCTCCTCTCACTCAGTCAGATCATAAAAAAACATCTCACTTTGGGCCTGTTTACAGTTACTTTGTTGCTCTGCTGATCTGGCCTCCGCAGCCTCACCCGGAGCCTGCACAAATCTCACTTTAAACTTCAAGCCTGAATTAACTTTGGTTGGACTCAGACTTATTTCTTTCATGAAGCGCCTCGAGGCTTAAGCTGGAGATGGAGCTGGTTTTCAGCTCCGGATTTCAGGATAAAAACCCGGATGATGGAATACCCCCGATGTTTGGGACTTTCTACTTTCTTCTGAAACATTCTGATCCTGAGTCAAACAGACGGGAGCAGATAGTAACAGCAGGAGCGTTATTCTGCAATACTCTCCACGTTTGAACAAGGAAACTCTCAGGATCAAATACACACCACGCATCAGTGTAGAGGCGGAGGAGGAGAGAAGTGAAGAGTGAAGAAGTGAAGAGTGAAGAAGTGAAGAGTGAAGAAGTGAAGAGTGAAGAAGTGAAGAGCGAGGAAGTGAAGAGTGAAGAAGTGAAGAGTGAAGAAGTGAAGAGGGAGAAGAAGTGAAGAGTGAAGAAGTGAAGAGTGAAGAAGTGAAGAGTGAAGAAGTGAAGAGTGAAGAGTGAAGAAGTGAAGAGTGAAGAAGTGAAGAGTGAAGAAGTGAAGAGTGAAGAAGTGAAGAGTGAAGAAGTGAAGAGTGAAGAAGTGAAGAGTGAAGAAGTGAAGAGTGAAGAAGTGAAGAGTGAAGAAGTGAAGAGTGAAGAAGTGAAGAAGTGAAGAGTGAAGAAGTGAAGAGTGAAGAAGTGAAGAGTGAAGAAGTGAAGAGTGAAGAAGTGAAGAGTGAAGAAGTGAAGAGTGAAGAAGTGAAGAGTGAAGAGTGAGAGTGACAGAGTGAAGACGTGTTTAACCCACTGAAAGTGAAGACTCGAAGACTTGAAACTGATGAATCTGAGAGAGACGTGTGACAAGTGTAGAGAAGAGGACAGTTTGCACAAAGAAAAAACAATGAAGAACTGAAGAGTGAAGACCTCTGACCTCTGAAGTGAAGAGTGTCAGAAGTGAAGAGTGAGGTGAGGTCACAACGTTAACATGTGTTTAACACCCCACTGAAACCCGACAGACTCCGACACACAAACTTTAAACTGATGAATCCGAGAGAGACGTGTGACAAGTACAGAAGAGCACAGTTTGCACAAAGTAAAAAACAATAATCATACTCTAACACTGACCTCTGACCTCTGACCCAGGGGTCGGCGACATGCGGCTCCGGAGCCACGTGCGGCTCTTTCATCCTCACACTGCAGCTCCGAGTGGCGTATTTCACTGAAATGTATTTTATTCGTGTTTGTTCTTTTAAATTGTAGTTTAAATGGGAAGATTATGCACTGACCTTTAAATATTAAAATAAAATTATATTTTATTATTTTTCATCAAACTTGTGGAAGTCGATACCCCCATGAACTATGAAAAACAAACGATGACAGTCACAGTCGTGAAAAACAAAACTAGCCTGACAGTCACAGTCGTCTCTGAGGCACTTGAGTAAACTTCAGCCCCGACGCTGAGGGTCCAGCAGACGTCTCTGTGGCACAAATCACGAGTAACAGACTTTAGATGTTTGTACCAACTGTAAAACTGTAAAAAACCCTGACAAACCCACAATATACCCAGTGTTATCCTCATTTTAGATCTAAAATCCCATCCCTGCAGCTCCCTGAGTTTTTCTAACCTTCTGTAATCCCAACTCTAACCTAATCCCAGCTCTAACCTAATCCCCTCTAACCTAATCCCAGCTCTAACCTAATCCCAGCTCTAACCTAATCCCAGCTCTAACCTAATCCCAGCTCTAACCTAATCCCAGCTCTAACCTCATCTTGTTAACCAAAACCAAAAAAGCATTAACTGTATTTTAAATAACTTTTGTGTATTTTCATTTTCTCTTTGAAGAGTTTGCACCAAACACTTTTTCTAATGTTGTTTGGCTGTAAAATATGTATTAACTGAATAAAAACTTGTGAATTATTCTGAATCTGAACATATTTTGAAGTTGTTTGGATTCACTCCTGTTTTTGTGACATCTTCATCGCTGCAGAATCGCGGCGTCGTCCGGAGCCTGTGGTGTAATTAATGAGAGTGTGATGTGAAGAGGAGAGGTCACGCTCCCTCCATCTGCTCCAGAGCCGTCACTTTAAGAAGGACAGCAGCTTTAACAGCTCCACCTGTGACCACGACTTTTTATTTATGTAAAAACAAGTGTGTGAGTCTGAAATACTTTAGAATTTAATCTAAGAGTTTTATTTTCACACAATCCAACCAGAAAGAGCTGATCCATCTGCACTAGAACATGTGATTTGTGCTGAACACGTCCCTCTCAAATAACACTCAAACTTCTAAAAAAAACAACAACTCTCAAACTGAAAACACTCTGTTCCATCTCGTGATGTCATCATGTGGTGATACAGGAAGTGCTCCACTGTGTTTTTAAACTCCACCTTCACTAGAATCATTTGGATCATTTCTGTCCTGGAACTGCTCTAACCTCGACTGAACTAAAGGTAAAAGGAGCTGTTCATTTGAAAACTACCACTTGATGACATCACAAGGTGGAATAGAGCATTTTGAGCTTTGAAGATGTTACAGACTAATAATAAAGTGTTACTCAAACATGTGAATGAAACAAAACACGACTCCAGGTCTGTTTTTGACGCTCTAAGAACATTATAACACGACTTAAAACTACAGGAGTCAGTTTTGTGTAACACAGGAGCTTTAATCAGCTGCGTTTAGTCTAAAGACAATCAGACAGTCTCCAGTCTTCTGTCTTGAGTCTTGAATCGTCTGTCTTCAATCTTCAGTCTTGAGTCTTCAGTCCCCTGTCTTCAGTCTTCTGTTTTCAATCTCCTGTCTTCATTCTTCTGTCTTCTGTCTCCTGTCTCCTGTCTTCTGTCTCCTGTCTTCTGTCTTCTGTCTCCTGTCTTCTGTCTTCAGTCTTCACTCTTCAGTCTCCGCTGTGACAGGACCAGTGGGAGTCGAGTAAATGTCCTGAGAGCTGCAGAGGTTTGTAACACAATCCAATTATGAAGTCTCATTTAACAGGGTCACACAGTGTTCTAGAGTTTGAGGCGCTCACGTGACGTTTAGGCTCTTCTGTTCAGAAAGTGGAACACGGTCAGTCTGGATCCGTGACCAGACGCTCCTATTGACCCGGGACAACCCCCCGTCCCAACAGATTTATACAAAACCAGTGATTTATCCCAGTTTTACACAAGAAATGTTCCAGGTGTCTCTATTTTTGACCATTTTGGTCCTCACCCGCAGTAAAGAGAGCAGATATTGTCATTTCCTTTGCCAAAATACTCAAAAACATGCTTGAAAATGACCAGAACATAAAATATCGACTTATTTGTCCTGACTGAGTCTCTCAGATGAAGCCAGAATCCATCATGAATGGACTGGTGCATAATCATATTAATTACACAGTTTTATTATTTCTGTCTTGATAAAATCCACTTTGTATTATTGTTATTGATAAAATCTGTAGAACATGTTAATAAAAAACAAACACTTTTGTTTTTTCAAAATGGAGGCCTCTGGTTTTGCTGTTAACTCCATTAACTCTATTAATAATTGTTTATTCATAGATTTTCTGTGTGACTCGTCCCATAACCCCGCCTCCTGGTCCGCGGCGTCCGGGTCGTGCTGGACGTGGCTCTTTGCTCTGTTCACTGTTGTTTTGCAGCAGATGAAAGCTCCGTCTTCAAAGCCTCAGAACCACTTGATTACAATCTCATTGATTACGACGTGCTGCTTTCAGAGTGTTCTACTTTGTGAAGAGTCTGTGTCTTTCTGAAAAATCACTGATCTTTGTTCATTTTAGATTCAATTTTCAGAAAATACGACACGGCAACGAACCTGTGACAAAAAGTCATCTGAAGCAAAATAGAGCTTCAGTTTTCTTTCCTAAAACAAAAACTCGATTCAGTTTTGAAAAAATATCCAAATTTGTGATTCACAGACTTTGAACCTTATTATTATTATTTCTTTTTTTGTTATTTCTGTAAAACTCATCGAGTTTCAGGCGACAGATATTTGGGGTTGAATAAATGAACCACTTTCTGAAGCTTTTGTGCCGATAGAGAAAATATACAACTTTATCAGTTTTTGTTTTTGTCCAGCTGGGGGAGGCCACCTCACCCACCGCTCCTTTGCTCTGTGGAGTCCCCCAGGGGTCAGTACTTGGCCCAATTCTTTTTTTTTTCTATTCTATTATTTACTTTCTCCTGCTGTGTGCACTTTTCTTTAGGTACAGCATGTTTTGTTTTTTTGTTTTTTTCATTTTTATGCTGATCACTACCAGATTTATTTGCCTGTCTCCAATGTTCAGAAGCAACAAATACCCAAAATACTCAGAGTAACCTAATCTGGAACAGTTACTCTTTCATTTGGTGGTATGAGAGTACAGTTACTTCCCTAAAATCAAAGGAGCACATAAATTATCCTGCAGTTGTGGATTTGAACAGCTCAGTGTTAGTGAGAAAATATAAAACACAGCTCATGTGGTGAGGCAGGTGTGATTTTTCGTCTCTAATTTGATTTTTTTTTTAAATACAGAACAAACTGTGAAACAAACAAAGCTGTTTGTATTTATGTTTTGTTTTTACACTATAATATAATGGAACTGGGTGTAAATGTATATTCTTCCTTGTGCAGAAGGCCCTGACGGCCTGGTTGGACTGATGTCGAGGCTCAGTTGGCCCAAAATAAAAGAGAAAACTGAAAGAAAACTGAAGTGGTTCTCAACAAACAGATCAGCACAGCCGTGAAATCTGGTTTTCACCTTAGTCTTCCACATAGACTGTTTATATAAATGCACATAGCTAACCTGCTAGCTGCTAGCTGCTACGCTCCAAACAGGAAGTGATCATGTGGCACTTCCTGCTCCATCGACTCTGGCTCCAATTCACTTTCTGTGTAAAAACTGTGTCTCTCTCTGTCTCTGCTGCTTCAGACTCATGTTGGTCTTGTGTTAACCCTCTACATGATCCTGGGTTGTTGTTGTTTTTTTTTTTTTTTTTTTTTTTTTTTTTGAGTGATTTTGAATTTTTATTTTTTTATTAATATAAATGTATTTAATTTTTTGTTATTTTGAGGTATGTTTGTTTTTTGTTTTGTTTTGTTTTTTTATTTAATTTATTTTGTTATTTTGAGTTGATTTTTTGTTTTTTGATAAACTGTGTCTCTCTCTGTCCCTGTTGCTTCAGACTCATGTTGGTCTTAAATGTTCGTATTAATCCTCTACATGATCCTGGGTTTTTATTTCACTAAATCGTCTCTGTTCCTCCTCGAGCCTCGTTGCTTCGTCTGGAGCTGAATCTGTGGCGACGTCTCAGTCACGTCTTTACACAGTTTATGGTCGACATGTTTAACTTTTAAACACTTTGGTTCTGGACGACTGTGATGCTCCTCAGACAAAACAAAAGGCTCCTCTGAGGGTTTCAATATAAAATATATGTTTTTAAATATTGTAGAGTTATGTTTTTCTTTTCTACATAATTCCACTTTTCTTCATAAATCTGACGTCTTGAGTTTGTTGTTTGTTTTCTAAAATGCAGACAGTAGTAAACATGAGTAAAAATGAGGCGGGTCTAAACTTTTGACGGTCGTGTTCACGGCGTCGTTTGCATATTTATAATTACACAGACTCAGAGTTATATTTGGTGTTGATGTTGTGTCAGGCGTCTTCAGTGATGCTGATGTGAACTGTGTTTTTGGAGCTGTCACTCTGAGCTGCTCGTTCAGATGGAGTTTTCTCTGGGCCCTGCAGTTTCCACAGACGGAATCTTCCGGATCGACCTCGGGACTTCTGTGGTTTTCTGACACAAAACTCTTCAGCACGTGTGACTTATCTGGGAACTTCACGTTTGGGGTGTGACTTTTTTTATTTGAGACATTTGAACCTGCCCCTGGTGTGACCTCTCCTGCCCCCTGGTGGACAGTCTCTGCATATTTCCCATGTTAAAAAATTCAAACAAACAACTTAATAGTGTCTAGTGTTAGTTTAATAATTATATAACAACATCACAAACAATATCATTAGAACAGTGTTTCATTTCTAATACAACTGTCACACACAAGTTCAATTTGACAAAAAATAAGAATAAGATCATTATTAATTTTGGCGTGTATCATCAGCCCATGTGCCCAGAGCGCCCCCTGGTGCTTGTCAGATGAACTCCTGCTGGTTTTTGTGTAACTGTCTTTTTAAATATGTGATTTGTCATGTCACACGGCAGGACGCTCTGGACCAGTGTGGACGGGACGGGCTGAGAGCGGCGGGACAGAGAGAGGTACAGCTGACCACAGAGGCAGGAAGGGCATCGTCCAGGTTTTTTTTTTTGCTTTTTGTTTTTACCAAAAAAAAAGTAACAAATCCAATACAAACATGTGCAGTTTATATGATGTGCCTCTGTGAACCTGAAACAAGGACGTCCACCACCTCCACCAGGAAGGACCTCCACCATCTCCACCAGGATGGACCTGCACCACCTCCACCAGGATGGACCTCCACCTACACGTCTCTACTTTTTCGTTTGTCTTCATAATGAGCCTTTATAAGTTCTTTAATTACACTTTTCATTAGCTGCTGCCTTAGTTCTCTGTGAAATGTCATTAAAGGTGATAAAACTCGTTTCAGTTTTTTGCTCTTATTAACACTTCAAAGATTGTTTCTGCTGCATTTCAAAAATTTCTGCTGCATTTCAAATGCATTTCAAGTTTGCGTTGTCTGCGTGCTATGCTCTGCTCGCACTGGGAAATTAGCCGTTTAAATCATGTTCTCACAAACACATTTAACTGTCAAATGAAGCCTTCAGTGGTGCAAATACAAAAACACAGAGATATTATGTGTTTGTCCTTGCGTGTTGCCGTAGGCCGTGACAAGGTTTGAGTTTCTCTTTAACTGTAAAACAGAGTGAACTTTTATAACATGACACAGAAAAGAGCCGTCAGGAAACACTGACGCTGTTTGTTTCCTCATAGCGGCGTGTGGGTGGAGGTGTGTGGATGGAGGTGGATGGAGGTGTGTGTGTGTGGATGGAGGTGTGTGGGTGGATGGAGGTGTGTGGATGGAGGCGAGGTGTGTGGATGTGGATGGAGGTGAGTGTGGATGTGGATGGAGGTGTGGGGTGTGTGGATGTGGGTGGAGGTGAGGCATGTGGATGTAGGCGAGGTGTGTGGATGTGGATGGAGGTGAGGTGTGTGGATGGAGGTGTGTGGATGGAGGTGAGGTGTGTGGATGTGGATGGAGTTGAGATGTGTGGATGTGGGTGGAGGTGAGGCATGTGGATGTAGGCGAGGTGTGTGGATGTGGATGGAGGTGAGGTGTGTGGATGGAGGTGTGTGGATGGAGGTGAGGTGTGTGGATGGAGGTGAGTGGATGTGGATGGAGGTGTGTGGATGGAGGTGAGGTGTGGATGTGGATGGAGGTGAGGTGTGGATGTGGATGGAGGTGAGGCGTGTGGATGGAGGTGAGGTGTGTGGATGTGGATGGAGGCGTGTGGGTGGAGGTGAGGCGTGTGGGTGGAGGTGAGGCGTGTGGGTGGAGGTGAGGCGTGTGGGTGGAGGTGAGGCGTGTGGATGCGGATGGAGGTGAGGCGTGTGGATGCGGATGGAGGTGAGGCGTGTGGATGTGGGTGGAGGTGAGGTGGGTGGATGTGGATGGCGTGAGGGTGTGGATGGCGTGAGGGTCGTCTCGGTGCAGGTCTGCAGACAGAAACTCGTCGTATGTTTGGTCCTTTTGTCTTTTCTTTTCTAACATTTTTGAGAAAAACGCTTTTGTAAATAAAAGTCTTAAATAAATCCAGAAATATGTAAATCTAGAAACAATGCATCACATAAAATAAAAAAGTCCTCACCTCGTCGTGTTTTTCCTGAGAAACCTGTGGACGCTGCAGCTGTGATAAATGGGACACTCCACATGACCTTTGGCTGTTATGGCTCCTCACATTTTTATTCTTACAACAGAATTGGAAATATTCACTGATGCCATTCACTAATATTTTAATTTCATGGTCCAAGTCTCCCCAATATATTTGTGAAGGAGGAGTGGAAGCGGCGGATGGGAGGAGAGCGGAGAAATGAGGCCACGGCGGAGGGAGTGGATGAACGGCTCCACAATGGCTCCGACCGGCTCCATTAGACCTGCTTAGTTGAGCCCAAAACATGTTAATTAATCTGGAACTTTCTTCACAAAATTGCAATTATAAGTTCATCATCTCGTCCTCGACTCGGCGCCGCGTCCGGGTCGTGTGTGACGTCAGCGTTCTGCTCCTCACGTCGGTGAAAGGATGGCGTGTTCTTCGGCTCATTGTGACTCGCCCCATTGTCGCCGCCGCTGTGTTTTGTTCTGATTCTGAACTCGGCGACTTTGAAAATCTGCTCTTCACAAAACCAATTTTAACCAATTTGCGTTTGTAAAATTATTTTATTTAAAGCGGATTTACACTGATCTAACGTTTCCTCGTCTCAATCAGACCTGGAGCTGTGTTTGTTTCATTCTCACATGTTTAACTCTCAAACCTGCAGATTTAGGCCGAGTTTTTCTCTCAAACTGAAAACACTCTGTTCCACCTTGTGATGTCATCATGTGGTGATACAGGAAGTGCTCCACTGTGTTTTTAAACTCCACACACCTTCATTTATAGAATCATTTGGATCATTTCAGACCTGGAATTGCCAAACTCTACTGAAAAAGAGGTTCAAATTCAGCTGTTTGTCTGAAAACCACTACCACTTGATGACATCACAAGGTGGAACGTTGCATTTTGAGCTTTGGAGATGTTACAGACTAATAATAAAATGTGACTCAAACATGTGAATGAAACAAAACACAACTCCAGGTCTGTTTTTGAGGAGGAAACATTAGAACATGGATTAAAGTTTGAAGAGTCCTCTGTGCGTGACATCGGAGCTTTAACTCTGTGTGGTGCAGTTTTTCTCGCTCTGACCTCGGCTCCTGCAGAACGAGTAAAAAAGTCGACATAATCCTGACTCCAAATGCAATCTGTGACTTTAGCTCAGCCGACCTCCAGGACCACGTCCTCAGAGTGTAAAGTCAGACTGACACACACATATACACACATATACATATATACACACACACACACACACATACACACACACATATACACACATACACATACACACATACACATACACACACACACACACACACACACACACATATACACACATACACATACACACATACACACATACACATACACACACACACACACACACACACACACACACATATACACACATACACATACACACATACACATACACACACACACACACACACATACACACACACATATACACACATACACATACACACATATACACAAATACACGCACACACACACACACACACACACATACACACACACACACACACATACACACACACACACACACACACATACACACACACACACACACACATACACACACACACACACACACACACACACACACACACACACACACACACACACACACACACACACACACACATACACACACACACACCACACACACATACACACACACACACACACACACACACACACACACACACACACACACACACACACACACACACACACACACACACACACACATACACACACACATACACACACACACACACACACACATACACACACACACACACACACACACACACACACACACACACATACACACACACACACACACACATACACACACACACACACACACACACACACACACACACACACACACACATACACACACACACACACACATACACACACACACACACATACACACACACACACACACACACACACACACACACACACACACACACACACACACACATACACACACACACACACACACACATACACACACACACACACACACACACACACACACACACATACACACACACACACACACACACACACACACACACACACACACACACACACACTTGCCAAATCGACTTTTTTGACCCTTTACCTGAGCTCTCTCCTCTAGTTGTTTCTTTCTTCTTTTCTCTCTGAAGGACACGATTCTGCAGCGTCGTGTCGTCATTTTGGTCCAAATGTAAAAAAGTTCTGCTCTAGTGTGACGGTCCATAGGGGGCGCTACAGCATGTGACGCTTTGTGGTGATGATGTTTAGTTCCATTGGACTTGTTTCTTTTATGACGTGGTTTTAGCTTAGGTCAGACTCGGGTCACAGTGGGTCTAAATGTGCCAGGGGGCGGGGCCACAGTGGGTCTAAATGTGACAGGGGGCGGGGGGCACAGTGGGTCTAAATGTGACAGGGGGCGGGGCCACAGTGGGTCTAAATGTGACAGGGGGCGGGGCCACAGTGGGTCTAAATGTGCCAGGGGGCGGGGCCACAGTGGGTCTAAATGTGACAGGGGGCGGGGCCACAGTGGGTCTAAATGTGACAGGGGGCGGGGCCACAGTGGGTCTAAATGTGACAGGGGGTGGGGCCGTGTTTTTGGCCCCTGGGCCGCAGTTTGCCCATGTCTGTTACAGATGAATATTGTGATTTAAATGTGTAAATTATAACAGAACGATCCACAGAGATGAGAACCATAGAGACTCAAGCTCAGTAGGACTGGTTTAAGCCTCCACAGTTAACCCTGTGTCATGACATCACAAGGTGGAACGTCGCATTTTGAGCTTTGTAGATGTTACAGACTGATAATAAAGTGAGTCAAACATGTGAATGAACAAACACAGCAGCAGTGAGTTTGTGAGGACGTCTCCGTGTTCGAACACGACTTAAACCTCACAGAGTCGTATTTGTGTCGCACAGGTTTAAACGTCCCACTGTCTGGAGGATCCACTTGTTCCAGGAGCCGGTGTTTTTTCTGCTTTTGTTTTTGTCGTTTTTGTGTGAGGTCAGACTCGGGGCAGCTCGGGTTTGGAGCGGCTCCTGCGGTGCTCAGTGTGGAGACAGGAGGCTTCATCTGTGGTGCTTTAGTGATGCACAGACTGAGCCGTGTCAGACTCTTACGGCTCCAGTGATGTGGCGTCTGGGAACGAGTCGACTCTTTTGAACGATTCCTCACGGCTAGAACCGGATCTCAGGTTTGAAAAGAACTGAATTTTTTTCTTTCTCAAGGCTCTTTACATGAAGGAACCACACACACAGTCACAATATACACACACACTGGGGAGGGGGTGGAGGTGGTGGAGGTGGTGGAGGTGGTGGAGGTGGTGGAGGTGGTGGAGGTCGTGGAGGTCGTGGAGGTCGTGGAGGTGGTGGAGGTGGTGGAGGTGGTGGAGGTGGTGGAGGTGGTGGAGGTCGTGGAGGTGGTGGAGGTGGTGGAGGTGGTGGAGGTGGTGGAGGTGGTGGAGGTGGTGGAGGTGGTGGAGGTGGTGGAGGTCATGTTCTCTAAAGTGTGGACTCTGAAGTGCAGAGATCTTTGGACAGACTCATCTCAGTGACTCAGGCTCAGCAGGAAATGAAACTTTTGTCTGTTTTGTCTGTGTTTGTGTCTCAGTTTCATTCATGAAAAAGCCGCTGCTCTTTGAGATATTCGACTGCATAAATCTGTTTCATTCTGTAGAATCTGAAACGAGCAAAAGGAAAATGAATCAGTGAGAAACGCCTCAGGCTTCGACAGGAGGAAACGAGAATGAGTCAGTCCCGAATCTGATCCTGCTCCAGAGTCAGATTATCCTCTGTAAAACACACATGTACACACATATATATATGTACACGTGTACATATATACACATATATACATGTACACGTGTACATATATACACATATATACATGTACACGTGTACATATACACACATATATACATGTACACGTGTACATATATACACACATATACATGTACACGTGTACATATATACACACATATACATGTACACGTGTACATATACACACACATACACAAGAGCAGACTGGACACAGCACCGCCCCCGCACGGAGCAGAGCCGGTTCCTCCTGGGCCCCAGGTGTCGTCTGTAAACTCCTCATCAGGGACGAGCTCGTTTGTCTGATAAATACTTACTTATCTTATACTTGTCCACGCTCACACACGCCCACAGGGGGCGCTGTGACAGTATTACTGTAACTTACATCATCATTTCTGCTCAGAAGGTAAATGTTTTGTGCTCGGAGAATCTTCAGGCCTCAAGAGAGTTTCAAGTGGAAGAGACAACCACACAACCAGCACCCGGCCCCCTGCAACCAGCCCCCTGCACCCGGCCCCCTGCAACCAGCCCCCTGCAACCACAGCCCCCTGCAACCAGCCCCCTGCAACCAGCCCCAGGCACCCGGCCCCCTGCACCTGGCCCCCTTCAACCAGCCCCCTTCCACCAGCCCCCGGCACCCAGCCCCCTTCCACCAGCCCCCTGCAACCAGCCCCCTGCAACCAGCCCCCGACCCCAGTGCACACAGACACTGTCCGTCTGACCATAAAATCCTACTTCTGTGATTCTGGGTGGAGCCTCACTCCCCGAGGCTACTTCATCTGGATCTAGAGGATTGAGTCTGCAGTGACCTCACGCTGGGGGTGTTCTACATGCGTCCCTATGGTGGAATGTTCTGCAGATTTACAGATCACATGTTCAGGACCCTGGGATCAGTCCGAGCTCATGGTCCTGTGCAGGTTTGATTTTGAGGTTCTTTCTGGTTAAAACAAAGCTCAGATTAAAGTCCAACAAAGCCTCAGACAGAGCAGTGCCTACAGTTAGCATCACACCCTGAGAGAATGCTGATGACAGCTGCAAAGTCTGAATTGTGCGTCTCTAACAGTGAAACTTGTAATTGTGTTGTGTGTGTGTGTGGAACACTGGGCCTCACACACCAGGAGCAAATGAAGCCATCACAAATGCAATTCCCGAGGCCCCATCACGGAGCCAAAGTGAGCGGCGCCTTCTCATTACGCAGACAGATACACCGACCTGAGAGGAGTTAGGACAGAGGAAAGAGAGGAGAGAGGACACGGAGGAAGGCAGGAGGAGACGACACGGGGATAATGGAGGAGACGGCTCGCCTCGCTGACAGCAGATAAGACTGAATGGATCTGTGCGAAAAATGAAAACGCGCTGAGGGAGGGTGAGGCGAGAATATGAAATCAACAGCTTCATTAGATTAAGAACAGAGGCTCACGTCAACGCAGGACGACTCCAGAGCATCAGGCTGCACTTTCCTCCCAGACCTTTATGTGACTTTGTGCAGGAGTAAAATCAGGAGTAAAATGAAGGTCCTGAAGGGTAAAGTCTCCAGACCGAGGACGTGTCGCCCGGGGCCGGACCCAGACGGGACCATTTACATTATCAGCTGTGTTTTTCATTCGTGGCATGAAATGAGGAAACTGCTGCGTGAGCCTTTTTCAGCTTTTATTTAAATATATTTATGTGTTGGTTTCATTCTGGGTCATTAACCTGCTCCTCTGTCCTCTGAGCTGCTCTGAGCCGGTCACTCAGGTCCAGCACAAATCAGACTGAAAACTTCAACTGGAACCAAAAGATCAGACGATGTGTTTCCATCAATTTATTATTTTTATTTATTTATTTAATACAAGATCGACAAATATAGTGACCATAAATATACAATAGTGACGAGAGTGAGACACACAAGAGATAACATGGTAACAAAACAAATAAACACAACACAGACAACACAAAACTAAATAAAATAAAACAAAACAAAACAAAACAAAACAAAACAAAACAAACAACAAACATAAACAAACAAAAACAAAATAAAAATAAAATAAAATAAATAAAATTAAACAAAACAAACAACAAGCATAACACAAACAAAACAAAACAAAATAAAATAAAATAAAGTAAAAATAAAATAAAATAAAATAAGTAAAGTAAAGTAAAGTAAAATAAAACCAACAAAACAAAACAAAACAAACAACAAACATAACACAAACAAAACAAAACAAAATATAATAAAATAAATAAAATAAAACAAAATAAATAAAACAAAATAAAAAACAAAATGAACAACAAACATAACACAAACGAAACAAAACAAAATTAAATTAAGTTAAATAAAGTAAAATAAAATAAATAAAGTAAAATAAAATAAAACAAAACAAAACAAACATAACACAAACAAAACAAAATATAATAAAATAAATAAAATAAAGTAAAATAAAACAAAACAAAACTAAATAAAATAAAATAAAATAAAGTAAAATAAGATAAAATAAAACAAAACCAAATTAAATTAAATTAATTAATAAATTAACAAAACTAAATGAAATAAAATAAAATAAAAGAATGAAGTAGCTGTTGCATGACCCTGAGGATGCACCGAGCAGCTGCACCACCCACCTCCTTCCATCAACTTATTTTTAATGTGCATTTTGAAGATTTGCACAAATATCACATTTAGATCACATAAAAGTGTTTTTTTGCTTCAGTTTTTTTATTTATTTCATTTTATTTTTTAATTTATTTATTTTATTGTATTTATTTATTTATTTATGTATGTATGTATGTAGGTATGTGTATGTATGTAAGTATGTATGTATGTATTTATAAGTATTAAGCTCGTTTTGGGAGGTGGATGGAACAGTCATGACTCATGTAAATATTAAAGTTTGACTCGTGTCGATTCCTTGGTTCTCCACTAGGGGCGCGCGCTTTGACACGAGCTTGTTGGTCGTTTAAGGAAACAGTAGAAGAAGCAATCGTATGACGTCAGTCTGAGGCGGTGCCATAGAAATCCTAGAGCCCGCGCGAGTGTTTTCAGCTTTTGCCGCAGCCGCCATGTTGGGACAGGACACGTGATCTTTCTTCCCCCATCAATGCAATAAAAATCCACCAAAAGTCACGTTTCACTGCCTGTCCCACATATTTTAGATTTTGCATCAACAAACACTATGTATATTTTTTATACAATAGTGTTGGTTTGGATGTTTTGTGTTTGAAAATAATATTTTTACAGTAACAAATGAATTTCACCATATTAAATACATAGAGCAGATGTAGCGCGCCATCAAGTGCCGCTAACGTACACTACACCTAACAGTCAAAACAAATTTAATCAAATAATTATGAAAGACAAGACTAAAGTCAGTGGTGACAATAGTTCTGAGGTACTCATGTTTTGTTTATAGACCTTTATTACCAATGTAAACTTTATTTTGTGGTCTTTTTCACTGGGTTTAACTGTTACATTCATATTTATTGGCTGCTGCTTTGTTGACCTAACACATTTGGAGCAGTAAATTAGTGCCTCTGAACTTGACTCGTGAAAGGATTTTCATTTTTCTTGCTTCGTTGTTTATCGCATTTAAATGACCAAATGAATAAAGTTATCCCTTTTCGTCCTTTTTGTCCTTTGTCTCCGTGGCGCGGCGGCCATCTTGGGACGACCTCTGTGCCTCGAGTCACGTCTTTCTCGTGGCTCCTTTGTTTCTATGGAAACGGCTCGTCCAAGCGCGGGAAATCAGGGCCCGCCCCCTGACGCACGTGACGAACAAAACAACAACAGAATGGGGCATTTTCGGCTTTTATAACAGTTTATCCGCAATAAACACGGTGAGATCTGATCAGAACTTCTGTTTAAACCGAATGGCAGCCAGAAATCTTAAGTGTCAGCGTTTGTTTTGTGTGTTTAGGGTCAGTTCTGTTCTGTTTGTGTTAAAGTGGCTCAGATGTGTCAGGGGAGTTTATTCTGTTCTGGGACAGTTCGTGGATAAAAAGCTCTTATAGTGGCTCCTCTCTGAGCTCGTCTCATCCCGGGGAACCTGTGTCTGTTTGTGGACTGTTCATGTGTTTATGGAGTAATGTGAAATGTTTAAACTTCTGTCTGTTTCATGTGAACTTCCACATCGCGCCACTAGAGGGAGCGCCAGGCCTGTGTTTAATGTTTATGTTTTATTAAACCATATTATAGCTTTATTTAACAGATGGAGATAGAATTAGACACTAGATCAAAGTTCTTTCTCCATAATAGTAAGAGCAAAATGAATCATAATATTCAGTTATGTGTCAGTGCCAAACACACAGACTGTGCAGAGCCATGAGTTTAACTACCACAGCAAACAATCCAACACGGAAACTGTGTTATTATTATTATTAGTATTATCATTATTCCTTAGTTTCTAGAGCCGCAAAAGCATGAGCGGAGAGGAGCCCACGAGGGGCAACTGGAGAGGAGGAGGAAACAGCAACAACTGGAGAGAGGAGGAGGTACGGCAACAACTGGAGAGGAGGAGGAAACAGCAACAACTGGAGAGGAGGAGGTAACGGCAACAACTGGAGAGGAGGAGGAAACAGCAACAACTGGAGAGGAGGAGGTAACAGCTGGAGAGGAGGAGGTAACGGCAACAACTGGAGAGGAGGTGGAAACGGCAACAACTGGAGAGGAGGTGGCAGTGGCTGGAGAGGAGGAGGTAACGGCTGGAGAGGAGGGTCTCGTGGCTGGAGAGGAGGAGGTGCATGGAGAGGATCTGCAGGGTCTTCATCCTCGACCAGTGGAAGAGGAGGAGGAGCAGAGCTGATTGGCGGCTCTCAGAGAGGTCAGTGATGGTATTTATTCATATGCAAGTATAAACTTTTACTGTCCTTCAGTTTTTTATGTTCGTTAGCAGTTCCCACTGACGACGAGATCATTTTCTTCAGTTATGAGCTCACGTTCTTCTGTTTTAATGTGGCGTTGATGTTCACAGCTGTTTGGACTCAGACCACAGTCGACGTCAGGTGTCCGTACAAAGGATGGGCCCTGTACTTCACTGAAGGTAATATTCTCCTAATCAAAATAAACATGATGTGCAGAATTGGAGCATAAGGTGTTATATTTTGTGCAGGTTTCACAGAGACCTCGCCCAACGTGGGGAGAATCAAAGTGTTTGAGAAATATTTCACCTCCAAGATTCACCTGTTTGATAAGGTCTGTGCTGTTCAGTCTGAGAGCAGAGACACTGCTACTGGACACAATAACCGTTTTATCCTTTGAGCCCAATTTATTGATACTGTACAGTGACGTCACACTGGGGGTGTTCTACATGTACATCTATTGTTGGGATGTTCAGCAGTTACCGACATAATGCACACATTAGCAAAAAACTGTCAATAAAGTAAAAAGTGATTTTAAAACAGCACATTTCCAGGAGCATGTGGTCAGTCCGAGCTCATGGTCCTGTTTAAGGGTTTGATGTTACACAAAAAAGTGTAACGCTAATGCTAATGCTAATGCTAGCTAGCATATGAGACTCGCTTAACAGCACAAATCAGCTCACCTGTTTTAGTTCAGATAAGTCAGTTCTTTATGGTCAGATGTGTTAAAATAAAGCTCAGATTAAAGTCTAACTTGAGTCACGGAGCTTCAGACACAGCAGTGCCTACAGTTAGCGTCACACCCCCAGGGAATGTTGATGACATCAGCTGCACAGAGTCATGCAGGAATAAGTTTATTATGTGTGAAAAATCCTGTTTTCTGAAGTTGTTCTAATGACTGTGTTAAAAATGTGTCCAGGATGAGATCGAGCGTCAGGGCAGTATCCTCGTGGACTACGTGGAGCTCATCAGTGACCAGACGGTGACACGAGAACTTCCAGGTTTAACCAAAGAACTGAAGGAACAACCAGAGATGATCCTGAGCTGTCTGGGAGTCGCCATCCACCAGGTGAACACCAGACTTTACACTGGTATAAAGATGACATCACAAGGTGGAACGTCGCATTTTGAGCTTTGAGATGTGACAGACGAATAATAAAGTGTTACTCAAACATGTGAATGAAACAAAACACAAGTCCAGTGTGTTTTTGAGGAGATAATGTAACGTAATCCCTCAGTCGTCCAGGTCTGATCCAGAGTAAAAGCCAAAAGTTTAAATCTGCACACTGGACAAATCGTTGTCTTCACTCCTACAAGTCTCTTCTTCAGTTCTGGTCAGATTTACTACTGGACACTGCCTTATATCTGTCTGAAGGAGGCGCTAACGACACTGAAACTCCGCTCTTAAGTGTAGTTCTCTCAGTCTAGTTGGCTCCTCCCTTCTTCCTTCTTCCTGTCTTCAACTTTTGTCCAGTTGACAGATTTTTCTTTTGGTTTTTACAATGAGGTATAAAGTTTACAAGAGTCCACTTCACAATAAGCCAACCTCAAAACTCCGTCTGTGTCTCTGTCTCAGGTGTTGACCACAGATTTGGAGCATCAGGCGGCCGAGCTCCAAGGGGAGGAGCTGCCTGTGACCACGCCGCTCATCAACATCCCTCACATCAGCGCCAGGTAACGGACATTTGGTATCGTACAGATCCTTCTATATTGGTATCGGCTGATGTTGAGCCTTGAATCCAATCTTTGATACTGTTGTGGAAAAAAATTACAATTCTAGAGGAAAAGTAATTCATTTGTGAAGCCTGGTGAGGTTTGAAATACAGAAAAAGGTTTATTCTTTGTTATAGCAGATACAGACGGGACAGGGCCCGGGCCCTTTTTAAAACAACAAAAAGAAAGGCAGTTCCTTGTCAAATATTGTGACTTTGTGTAAAAGTACAAAAGTGCAAAGTTTACTTGTTTTCGTGACTTTAACTTAAGACACATGTGCAGATATCGGTATCGACACATCAGCAGGTGAAATATCAGATATCAGTATCGGCTCAGACACATGTCTAACTCAGACCTTTGTCCTTTCCCCTGGCCCTGACCCCCCTGTGTGTGCTCAGGCTGTATAACTACGAGCCGCTGACCCCTCTGAGGCTCCTGAGGGCCAGTGTGTTCGGGCGGCTCGTGGGGGTGCGGGGGACCGTGGTCAGAGTCAGTAACATCCGGCCGCTCTGCGCTCGCCTGGCGTTCCGCTGTTTGGGCTGCTCCCACACGCAGGCGCTGACCCTCCAGCACGGTCAGTACAGCACGCCCACGAAGGTACGTGTCTCTGCTCTGTGACGGGAGCTGTCAGAATGAATCTCTGAATTCAACTGTCTTCTGAATATTTCACACAGAGTTGTATTTAAATTATAGTGTTAAGACGCAACGTAGGATAAAAAAACATTAACATTGTTTCACTGTTTGTTGTGGGGTTTTTTTTATTGCTGATCAGAGAAGGAAAAATCATATTTGCCCTGAGCTCAAGAGCAGCTTTATATGTTTTATATTTTTCCGTTAGTTCTGTGCCGTTTGATTTCCACCATATGAAAAAGTCACAGTTAAATGAGTATCCAGAACATTCTCAGAGCGTGTTCAGTTACTTCCCCACACTGTAGAACAATCATTTTTGGTCGATACGGTATCGATTCTTTGTTTCCTAGTATCGATATCGATATTCCCCCCAGACGTTACTCTTTATGGGTGAAGAGAAGCGAGAAGCAAGAGAAACGAAAATGTCAGAAAAAATGTTTCAACCGCCGTCCTCCCTCTAGTTAGAAACATGCATTAATCAAAAAGCACTTCATTGTGTTTTTTAATCTTCAATAAATGGAAGATAAATGCACCATTTAATGTTTTTTTGTTTTGTTTTGTTTTGTTTTTTTTGTGAAAATTGGGTTGACCATTTAAGTAAGGTTGAAGGCCTTTATTTTTTTCTGAATCGTATCGTATTGATTGGAAATATATCGTATCGAATCATATCGAAATGGTACTGTATCGAGGTACGTATCGTATCGGCAGCCTCTTGGTGATACCCAGCCCTAGTTTTCACCATTTCTTTGAAATACTGGGAAATGTTGGTTCATGTTTTTGCAATATGATTAGATCTGGGCTGTAGAAGTTTGAATTATTTCACTTTTGACTAATAGATTCAAACTTAAGTGTTTCATTCTGATGTTATTTATTCCAGCTCCTGATTTTTAACTGTATTTTTGGGGGATGATTCTGCTTCATGCTTTGGTTTCAGTATTATCTTTTATCGTTTAGACCACAGATAGTTTATATAAATGGACATATCTAACCTGCTGCGCCACGTTGAAAACAGGAAGTGATCATTAGCGGCTTTCGGCTCCAATTCACTTTCTATTGAAAAACTGTGTGTCTCTCTCTGTCCCTGCTGCTGTCAGACTCATTTTTGATGTTCGTATTAACCCTCTACATGATCCTGGATTCTTTTTTTTTTTTAAGTTATTTTTTATATTAGGTTTGTTTGTTTTTGGGGGGGTTTTTTTGTTTTAATTATTTTGAGTTTCTTTATTCATTTTTTAGTTTATTTTTTCATTTTTTGAGTTATTTTCAGTTTTTCTCTTTTTTTTTTTTTTAGTTATCTTGAGTTTATTTATTTGAATTTTTTATTATTATTGAGTTTATATTATTTATTTTTTGTTATTTTGAGTTTATTTTTTGTTATTTTGAGGGTTTTTTTTGTTGTTGTTTTAGTTCTTTTTCTTTTTTTGTGTGTGTCTCTCTGTGTACCTGCTGCTGTCAGACTCCTTTTGGTCTTAAATGTTCGTATTAACCCTCTACATGATCCTGGGGTTTTTATTTAACTTTTGTGTCTGTAAATATATGAACATTAATAACAGACAGACGTTGTGTCTTCGTGTCGTTCCTCACGGCTCGTTTTCGGTGTTTTCGGCTCAGTGTTCTCTCCCAAACTGCCGCAGCCGGACTCTGGTGCCGTGCCGGAGCTCTCCTCTCACTCAGACTGTGGACTGGCAGATCATCAAGTGAGTGTCACAACGTTTAACCCGGTGTTTCAAACTGTGGTAAAGCCATACTCCGGAACATTCTCAATGGAGATGGCTATGTTTTAGAATCAGAAGACTTTTATTGCCATTGTCGGTGAACTCAACTCACAAACTAGAAATTTTCTTTGGTGATAAAGTGCAATATAAAACACTGGATAATAATAATAATATAAAAGTTAAAAAAGATATGCTTAAAAATAAAAACAACACAACATCAAACTGTGAAATATTAAAGCCAAAGGATTCACGCTTCCATGAAAATAAACAGTAGTTTTTTGTGTATTTTTTATCTAAAAGTGGCTTTAACTTGGTCAGTTCATGAACCTTTTGGTCGTCTCTTCGTGTAGGAGCTGTACAGTCACATTTAACACACAGTTTGGCCCTAGATCTGGCTACACTTTGAACGCTAAATCTCTTCTGAGTGGCACTGGGTGTGTCTTTGTTTAATTAAATCTGAGCGTTTTGTAAGAGTCTAGTGTTTGGCTGTGTAAAAAAAAAAAACTTTCCTTCAAATTACCTACAAAAATACGTCTTAAAACTTAAATCTCATCCTGTTAACTCATCATTATGACAGTGAAATGTGTTTGTTTTGTGCCCCAGAGTTCAGGAGCTGATGGGGGGAGAGCAGCGGGAGGCGGGACGTATTCCCCGTACAGTGGAGTGTCACCTGACCTCTGACCTCTGTGACAGCTGCGTCCCCGGAGACACGGTCACTGTGACGGGGATCGTGCGAGTGACCAAAGAAGGTGATTGGTTTATTAATGGCTCCACAGTCTGTGGGTCACATCAGGGAGGAGACTGTTTCTGTGATGGAAAAAACCCTCCATCATGTTTGGATTAAAGTGAAATGTCTGTGATTTTAGACTTCACAGAGGAAACAAGGACCAGTGCATGTTCCTGCTCTACATCGAGGCCACGTCCGTCAGTAACACTAAAGGTGAGATGTGGAGATGTGAGTTTTTATTGTGTCATTGCTCAGTTTGCGTCAGAATTGACTCTGCACAGGCTCAGATGGTTGTCAGTTACTACGGCAACACACACGGACAAACTACATGTAATACACTGTCTATTTGTAGTATTCTTTAAACCAGGGGTGTCCAAACTTTTCTCATTAAGGGCCACAAATAAAAACAGACAAAGCTGAGGCCGAGTGCGGGCCGTAGACTGGGCACAAATACAGTGAATACTTCAAATCTGTGTTTTTATGACAAGTTAGACTGAACCACTCGACCTTTATTCATGCTACATCCTCAGTGGGACACACTAAATATTTGTTAAAGTAGAGTTTCAGAAATACACAGTAAAAAGTACTGTTTAAGGTAATATGGGCCAATTCACCTGGAGTTCACCTGGGTATGCCGACTTTAAACGTTTATTTGAAGTTAAAACTGACACCCAACCTGTTTTATTATAGCGTTTAGATTTAGCATAGATTTTTACGAGTGTTTTTATGAAAGTAAACCTTATGAAACTTTCTTTGTGAACGCTATTTATCATAAATAAAGACAAACTAAGGTTTCAACCACAGACTGTGTAAAGAAGTGACTGAGTGAGACGTCACCACAGCTTCAGCTCCAAATGAAGCTCATCGAGGCTCGAGCAGGTGTAGGGACGATTTGGAGCAGTTTCATATTTGTAATTCTGACCACAAGTATCATAGCAACCAAAGAGCCAATCAGGAGCGAGGATGTTGAAGGTAACTCCTCCTGCCTGCACCGCTGGTTTGGCGGGACCAAACCTGTTGCTAACGCTAACAGGAGCGACGTCGGGGACAGAAGGACCTGATGTGTCTGTTATTAATGTTCATATGTTGATTTACAGACACAGACGTGAAATAAAAACCCCAGGATCATGTAGAGGGTTAATACGAACATTTAAGAAGCATGACTGACTCAAATTGGGGAATGTTCCAGGGTAAAATGTGGATGTTTTTGTGCAGGACTTCAGTCAAAAACGGGAGGTCCAGGGTCGACGGAGGCGCACTCTTCAGAGGAGTTCAGTCTGAAAGAGCTCTACGCCATTCAGGAGATCCAGTCACAGCCCGACCTGCTCAAACTCATGGTCCAGTAAGGCCCCGTGTTTCCTCTTTAATCCACCTTTAAATCACAGGCCTGGGCCGCTTCATTTACGGATCTTCAGTGGACTTTATTACAATAAATGTGTTAAAATCTCTGTTCTAATGTTGTTTCCTGATCATAAACTGACCTGGAGTTGTGTTTTGTTTCATGTTTAACAAACAAACCTGCAGATTTAGGCTGAGTTCTTCTCTCAAACAGAAAACACTCTGTTCCACTTTGTGATGTCATCATGTGGTAATACAGGAAGTGCTCCACTGTGTTTTTAAACTCCACCTTCACTAGAATCATTTGGATCATTTCAGACCTGGAGTTGCCGCTTATCTCGACTGAACTAACGGTAACTCACTTGAAAACCACCACTTGATGACATCACAAAGTGGAACAGAGCATTTTGAGCTTTGTAGATGTTACAGACTAATAATAAAGTGTGACTCAAACATGTGAATGAAACAAAACACAACTCCAGTCTGTTTTTGAGGAGAGAACAGGATTAGATCATGACTTAAAGCTACAAGAGTCAATGTTTAAATGCCTGAAGAATGAATGTAACAATTTTAAATAAAGAGCAAAAAATAAGACGATAAATAACCACTGTGGTCTCCGGTCTCTGTGGACCAGTGTGATCATTTCAGTGTTTGTTCAGATACACTCGATGCTGCATTATGTCCCTTCGTCTCACCTCTCGCTCTGCTCCTGTTACAGCTCCCTGTGTCCGGTCATCTATGGTCATTTGGTAGGTCATCACAATCATCACAGTATTAAAATGGACCTGGTCACATGACTGATGTGTTTGTAGATTGTGAAAGCTGCTCTTTTACTGGCTCTGTTTGGAGGCAGACAGAAGAACATAAACAAGAACAGCGTCCCGGTCCGAGGAGACCCTCACGTGCTGATGGTGGGCGACCCGGGGCTCGGCAAGAGTCAGATGTTACAGGTCAGTCACCGTCTGCACCGACCCACTAGTGCTGTTCACCCTCTGTGTTTGCACTCTGCTCTGACGCCGTGGAAAGAGACATTAGATAGTTTTTTTAGATTTATTTTACATGAAAGATAATGATCTCCCCAGATTTCCATCAGGTGATATTCATTATGTTTTTGAGGAGGTAACAGCTTCAGAACGTGACTTAAATCTCACAGGAGTCAGTTTTGCGTGGAGCAGCTTAAGCCTGTTGTACTTTGTGTATTCATTTACATACAGTATTAATATATATGTGTCCTCTGTGCAGGCCGTGTGTAATGTGGCTCCAAGAGGCATCTACGTGTGCGGCAACAGCACCAGCAGCACAGGTAACACTCAGACTGAGCCAGACGTCAGAGGAAAGAGCGACGTTTACAGGAAGCTTCAATCAGACCTGCTCTGAAAACTCGACTCTTCAGCTTTTATCCATGTTCTAGTCGTTTCCCGTCTCTTTTACCCTCTGAAGTTGTGTTGGAATGATTCATGTTTGAGTAATAGCAAAAGATGGAGTTTAAATCTGTCAGCTGGACAAATCGTTCTGAGAATAGCAGAGTCGTTAAGGGTTTGATTAGGGGCAGTTTCAGACAGATATAAGTCAGTGTCCAGCAGTGATCTGACCAGAACTGAACAGGCGGCTTGGATGAGCAGCGAAACATCTCCACTCTTACAACGATTTGTCCAGTGACAGATTTAAACTTCGTCTTTTTCTATCAGTTCCATGACATAACTCAGGACTGTGTTTGTTCAGGTCTGACGGTCACATTATCTCGGGACGCAGCTACAGGAGACTACGCTCTGGAGGCCGGAGCTCTGGTCCTGGCAGATCAAGGTGATGATAAAGTGTTGGAAAACCAGCAAACACAGCTATTTGTCCTAATTCAGCGATTGTGAAAAAAGGCAGCAATTCCTTAGTAACTTAAAAATGAAAATATATTTAGTTAGAGAAGATATTTGTACTAGGGTTGTTCTGATACCAACACTGCTCCAATACCACACATTTTTCAAGCATCAGTATCGGCCGAGGACCAAATCACCGATCCGATACCACTCTGTATTTCCAGAGAGAGGAGCGGTAGATGCGATCAGTGCTGCTGGTGACATTTGTGCCTAACACTTAGAGCAGGTTAAATACAGACAGTAGAACATTGATTTTCAGCCAGTGTGAGGGGGACACTGGGGTCTCTTCAGGGATTGCCGGGTGTGCTGAGCAAACTCTCAACAAAAAACACAAAAACCAAATGCTCAAATTGGTGTCATTTCATAAAGTTTTAGTGAATGATGTACTGAAGCAACTTTATACAAACAAAAGTGGGCCACGAGTTAAAAAAAAAGGTTGCAAAACACTGCTGTAGAGACATGCTAATAACGACAGAAAAGGCCTTTCTGTTAGCTCTGTGATAGCTTCATTTAGCCTTTGGAGTGGACACTGAACTTAGGGAAATAACAACAGAGAGTGCAGCCCGACCACAGAACTAACACGGCAACAGCGCTAAACAGGACAACAGCGCCAACTCTGACTTTGTTTCCTCTGCATAATGATCCATGTGCTCCAAGGATGAGGTCTTTTTCTAGGCCTCACTGCTGTTTTTATCCTCGTTCTGTGGTAAAAAGTGAAAGGAAAAGTGCTCAAACCAGTACAAATCATCATCAACACCTTTCTACATTTGACTCAGACATTTTAGTCTCAAAATCCAGTTTATTCTTCCAGATGTTCTTTACAGAGAGACTTTTACTACAGTTATTTTTGCTCTTCTGCTGTAACAAAATGGAGTGGCCTTAGTTTACTTCTTCACACTCTGGAATCTGATCGAATCCCAATAAAATGGTATCGGAAGGGTTAGGGTTAGGGTTATGACAGTATCACAAATGTGTTTCCTTTCTGACTTATTCCAGGCGTCTGCTGCATCGATGAGTTTGATAAGTTGGGGAGCCAGCAGCAGGCTCTGTTAGAGGCCATGGAGCAGCAGTCAGTGAGTTTGGCCAAAGCTGGAATCGTGTCGTCTTACCGGCTCGTACTTCTGTGGTGGCGGCTGCGAATCCCATCGGAGGACATTACAACCGTGGAAAAAAACAGTTTCAGAAAATCTCAAGTTCGTTAATAAATTATAAAGTTGTGTAAATGTGAACAGAAGTGAGGCGTCAGCTGCTCACGTCGAGTTTACTTGTATCCAGAATGGGCTCGGCGCTGCTCTCGCGTTTTGATGTGGTCTTCCTTCTGCTGGACATCCCGGATGAGTCACATGATCGGCGCGTGTCTGAGCACGTGATGGCGAACAGGGCGGGAAAAGGGAGGATGAGCGGTGCCGTCGTCAGCAGAGACAGCAGCCAATTAGAAACGTCCGTTCTGCTCCAGCACTCGGATCTGCCCCTGTCTGAGCGACTCCAGGTGAGGACGAGCTCTTAGAACGGCACGAAAACATGCAAACGGCTCCTTTATGGGATCCGAATCTCATTTCAAAGAGCCGTTCAAAAGACTCATATAAGTAAATATATAAAGAGCCAATGTGAGAATCATTTTATCTACAAATCTCTACAAAATAAACAAATCAACAATCACAGAAAAAAATGTTAAATGTGTTTAAATTGGTTCAAACTGAGAGTGAGTGAGTTTACCCTTCGAACTTATACAGAATCAAAATAAAACGTTGCACTTAGGCCTGTCACGATCAGACATTTTGAAGTTTGAAAATACAGATGATAAATGATATTAAAGTTGGTTCTGCCGCTGCCACTTTTTTTTTACCAAACGGCAGAATGAAACTGTCAGGACTAAACTTGTATCTATAATTAGTTTTCAGTTCAAACCTGTTCAGCTCTGATCTTATCATAGAACAGAAAAATAACATGTTCTCCACTTGTACAAATGCCAAATCCTTTTTCTGTTCACAAATCTCACTCTCTGCTTCTGAGCTGATTGTAAAAATCTATTCAAAGTAGAAATAAAAGATTTGGGTCTTTAAAAAATGAGATCTGGTTCCAAACATTCCAAAGAGCCGACTCGTTGACATCACATCACTCTTACTCTGCCAATATAACAGATTTTTACTTTTGTTTCCCGTTTCTCGTCAGGTGTCAGCGGGGGAGACGCTGGACGCCATCCCCGCCTGCCTCATCCGGAAGTACATAAGCTACGCCCGTCAGTACGTGCAGCCGTCTCTGTCGCCTGAAGCAGCAGAGACTCTGCAGAGCTTCTACCTGAGTCTGAGAGCTCAGGGCCAGTCTGCAGACGCCACGCCCATCACCACCAGGCAGCTGGAGTCCCTCATCCGGCTCACGGAGGTACTACAGGCAGGGAGTGGACAGAGGGGGGCAGAGGGGTCTGTTGTCCCGGGCCTCAGGGTTTTAGGGGCCAGAATTGGACCCACTTTCTATTAATTAATATTAGAGGGGGATTAGAATTCAGATTAGAACAGGCATTCCACGTCGCTACAGCCAGATGCTGTGTCCGTGGACCGGGTCGTCGAGACACCCGTCCTCGACTGCTGCCCAGTCCTCTACGCACCCGACCCCTATGAGACCCTCTGCAGGTGGTGAGCCCACAGGAGGGCGGACCCACGTCGTCCTTTCGGGCTGGGCCCGGCCGGGCCCCGTGGGCAAAGGCCCGGCCACCAGGCGCTCGCATTCGAGCCCCAACCCCAGGCCTGGCTCCAGGGTGGGGCCCCGGCTGCGCCATACCGGGCGACGTCACGATCCTTGTTGTATTTAAATTCATAGGGGTATTGGGAACTGCTCTTTGTCTGACCCGTCACCTAGGACCTGTTTGCCATGGGAGACCCTACCAGGGGCATAATGCCCCAGGCAACATAGCTCCTAGGATCATTCGGGTACTCAAACTCCCCCACCACGATAAGGTGGCAGTTCAAGGGAGAGCCTCAAGTGGAGGAGTTCAAGTATCTCGGGGTCTTGTTCACGAGTGAGGGAAGGATGGAGCGTGAGATTGACAGGCGGATCGGTGCAGCGTCTGCAGTGATGCGGTCGCTGTATCGGACCGTTGTGGTAAAGAAGGAGCTGAGTCGAAAGGCAAAGCTCTCGATTTACCGGTCAATCTACGTTCCTACCCTCACCTATGGTCATGAGCTTTGGGTAATGACCGAAAGGACAAGATCGCGGATACAAGCGGTCGAAATGAGCTTCCTCCGCAGAGTGGCTGGGCGCTCCCTTAGAGATAAGGTGAGGAGCTCAGTCACACGGGAGGAGCTCGGAGTAGAGGCGCTGCTCCTTCACGTCGAGAGGAGTCAGTTGAGGTGGCTCGGGCATCTATTCCGGATGCCCCCTGGACGCCTCCCTAGGGAGGTGTTCCAGGCACGTCCTACCGGGAGGAGGCCCCGGGGAAGACCCAGGACACGCTGGAGGGACTATATCTCTCGGCTGGCCTGGGAACGCCTTGGGATCCTTCCGGAAGAGCTGGAGGAAGTGTGTGTGGAAAGGGAAGTCTGGGCCTCCCTACTGAAACTGCTGCCTCCGCGACCCGGCCCCGGATAAAGCGGAAGAAAATGGATGGATGGATTAGAACAGGCATCTTCACACAAACAAACTGACTTATAAAACATGCAGCAATTTTATGTTCACTGCTAATTTAAAGATCTAATTTGACCACAAGAAAATACTTCAGGAGACACTGTGGAGGTCTGTGTCTAAATATACACTGCAGTGATGCAAAGATAATGTGATATTTGTATCCACAGTGGAGTCGACAGGAGGAAAAGGCTCTGCTGTCCCGGGCCTCAGGGTCTTAAGGGCCCAGAACTCGATCCTCTTCTTATGAATTTATATTAGGGGGGGGCCCGTGTGAGGCTTCTTGCCCTGGGCCCCCAAATTTCTGTCAATTTGTGTTAACTGTAAACGGGTACAGCCTTAGACGACATGCTCATTTGAAAAACTGTGATTACTTAATAAATATGACCTGGAAAAGTCCTGGAAAACGTCTGATAAAGCCTCTTACAGTTTGTCATAGCAGTTTGAATGAATGTGCTTGTGTTTAAATGTGTTTAAATGTGTATAATTTAGTAGATCTTCACTCCTTCGTCCCCTTTTTACCTCCACATACACTGATCCGTCTGTGTCTCGTGTGCAGGCCAGAGCCAGACTGGAGCTGAGAGAAACGGCCAATAAGAACGACGCCGAGGACGTGGTGGAGATCATGAAACACAGGTTGAAACATCCTCACAAGTTTGATTATGTCATTAAAGGTCCAGTACCACACAAAACTGACTCTGGTAGTGTTAATCCATGTTTCCTCCTCAAAAACAGACCTAGAGTTGTGTTTTTGTCATTCACATGTTTGAGTAACACTTTATTATTAGTCTGTAACATCTCCAAAGCTCAAAGTGTGATGTTCCACCTTGTGATGTCATGAAGTGGTAGTTTTAAAGTGAACAGCTCCTTTTACCTTTAGTTCAGTTGAGATAAGTGGTATTTCCACTGTTTAAATAATGCAAATGTTTCTAGTGAAGGTGTGTGGAGTTTAAAAAGACAGAGGAGCACTTCCTGTATTACCACATGATGACATCACAAGGTGGAACAGAGTGTTTTCAGTTTGAGATAAAAACTCTAAATGTGCAGGTTTGTGTGTTAAACATGTGAGAATGATCTGGTCTGATTGTGATGAGGAAACATTAGAACAGAGAGAACAGTGTGATACGGCGCCTTTAAAGCCGTGACCTTCAGTTTCTTTTCGGCTCGTTTCAGTCTGGCCGACACTTACTCTGACGGTCTGGGCAATCTGGACTTTGAGCGCTCGCAGTTGGGCTCGGGCATGAGTCAGCGCAGCGCCGCCAAGAGGCTGATACACGCTCTGCACATGCACGCCCAGAAAACCAACCAACGAGACTTTGACCTTCAGACCATCCGCTCTGTGGCCGACCAGCTCCACATCAAGGTGACCAGCTCCAAAGAGGAAAACACTCCTCACGGGACTGTTAGAAACGAGCAGGGAAAAAGTAGTGCACATTTTAAATACTTTTTACTTTTACTTGAGTACACTTGAGAGCAGTATCTGTACTTTCTACTCCACTACATTTTTGAACAGGACTGAAAAGTATAAATCTTTATCAAAATCACCACATTTGAAGCTTTATAAGACTCAAAATCTGTGAAATACTTTTACTTTTTACTCTTTAAGTACATTTTTAAACAGGTACTTTAATACTTTTACTTAAGTAGATTTTCTCATGTGATACTTTTACTTTTGCCCTGGTGTCTGTACTTGTACTTGAGTAGTAGTTGAGTATTTCCTCAGCTCAGGGGTCAGGGACGTCTCTGCTCTGTCTGTGTTGATGTGTTACATGTTTTATTTTCTAATTTTTTTTTTTTTTTTTTATTTGTAGGTCGTGGATTTTGAGGGGCTGTTGAGTTCCCTAAACGAGCAGGGCTTTCTGCTGAAAAAGGGAGCTAAACTCTATCGACTGCAAACTGTGTAGTAACAAACAAACAACAAAACAACAAAACCAAAGAGACGTGAGGGGCCCCGTGTGCGATGTGCTGCCTCCAGGTCCACACTAAAGTCTTTTATCTGAAACAGTGACAGAAACAGCATCTTTTCTATTTACAACTATTTATTTTGACACTTTCACGCGACGCACTGCCCCCTGGAGGCCTTTGTTTAGAACTGTAGTCACATTTTGTATGTTCTCTCTTCTCGTTTTTAGGATTTGCTCAGTTCGGTGTAAATGTTGTATGTGTAATGCAAACAAATGTATTTTTACAGATAAAATAAAACACAGTGATAATGTTTTGTGCAGTGGTCAGTGTGTGACCGCTCTGCAGGACGGGACAGAGCGAGGGGCAGGATACAGATGTCACCTCATTAAAAACACATTCATCTGAGAATAAAGATGTTGGTTTGACTTTGAGTTAAAAGTCCTGGAATAACAAAAATAAGTCTCACTCCAGGGACGTCGTGGTCAGAGCCTGAGGAAAGGCCAGTCCCTCTGACCATCAGCGTGTGTCTCCTCCTGCGTCTGTGGAGGAAACGAGGATGGGAGAAGGAGGCGAGGGCTGTGATTCATTTCTCTTTCCTCGCCTCCTTCTCCATGATTCCACTTTTTGATTGTGCAGAGAATGGGTGAGGAAGTCACAGCCACAGAGGAGACGCACCGAGGAGAGGGACAAGAGAAGGAGAGGAGAGGAGGGGAGCAGAGGAGGAGGGAGTAGAAGACGAGAGTAGAGGAGGAGATGGAAGTATAGGAGGAGCGAGGAACCTGAGGAGAAACCAGTAGAAGAGGGAGAGGAGCAGAGGGGAAGAGACGAGAACTTACATGACCCATGTTTGCACATGAGGCGCTGTTCATCTGCTGCAGCCTCTGTCCTCTCTCCTCTGCCCTCTGTCCTCTACCCTCTCTCCTCTGTCCTCTACCCTCTCTCCTCTGTCCTCTGCCCTGTGTCCTCTGCCCTCTGCCCTTTACCCTCTGTCCTCTGTCCTCTACACTCGCTCCTTTGTCCTCTGCCCTCTCTCATCTGTCCTCTGTCCTCTCCTCCGCCCTCTCTCCTCTGCCCTCTCTCCTCTGTCCTCTGCCCTCTCTCATCTGTCCTCTGTCCTCTCCTCCACCCTCTGTCCTCTGCCCTCTGCCCTCTCTCCTCTGTCCTCTGCCCTCTGCCCTCTCTCCTCTGCCCACTGTCCTCTCTCCTCTGTCCTCTCTCATCTGTCCTCTCTCCCTCTGCCCTCTGTCCTCTGCCTCACAGCTCCTGGTGGTGAGGAAGCTCCCGAGGCTCTCTCTAAAGGAGCTAGGAAAGGAAGCACACAGGCTCCTTTTTTCCTGCCTCCTCCTGATCGGACCGTCCGGCTCAGGGCGGTGACGCACATCCGGTTTAGACTGAAGGAGCCGCGGGGACAGTTTGACTCTGAGCCGAGTCTTAATGTACCGCATCTGACTGACAGGTGACACATGGAGGAAACGAGGAGAGGAAAGGAGGCAGGAGGAATGAGACTGGTCCAACTGTCGCGGAGGTTTTACGACAGCGCAGGATCAGAATACGGCAACATGGCGGCTCTCTGTGAGGAGCTGCAGCCGCGCTGACTCCGAGTCCACAGAGAGTCCACAGAGAGTCCGCAGAGGGACATGGGGCGGGACAGCGCCTGGGGACGTGTCCCTGTAAAGACTGAACATGCTGAGCGTGTGCGCGCTGAGGTGCGCGCTGAGGCTCACGGGGCCGCGCGGCTCCAGAGCCGTGTCTGTGCGCGGCTCTGTGTGCGGCTCTGTGTGCGGCTCTGAGCCTCTGTCATGGCGGCCTGCACGCGCACCTGTCCCGGACTGTGTGAGACTCACTCAGAGCCGAGTCCCGTGCTCCGGGCTCCGGCTCTTCACGCGCACGGGACGCACGTTTGGATGTGTGTTTTTTACCCTGGAGAGGACAGAGGACAGGACAGAGGACACTCTGGACTAATGACCAGCCCTGGACTAATGCCCAGCATGCACCTGGAGCACGAGGACTCTGTGACACCAACAAACAGCAGAGCAAGAGTCCAGAGGCGGACCGCAGTGAGGACAGTCCCGTCTCTGGACATGGACTTTTCAAGTTTAAACAACTGGTGAGACTCAGGAGTCTGTCCCAGAGAAACACAGTCCTGCTTCAGAGAGCAGCAGAGTACTACACAGTACTACATAGTGCTGCAGAGTACAGTACTCTGCAGCACTGTACTACACAGTACTGCAGAGTACAGTACTGTACTGTACTCTGCAGTACTCTACTCTACAGTACTGTACTCTGGGATTAATGTGTGTCCAGACCTGTGTCCCGAGCTGTTTGTCCTGACGTGTGTGTCCCGACCTGTGTGTCCCGACCTGTGTGTCCCGACCTGTGTGTCCCGACCTGTGTGTCCCGACCTGTGTGTCCCGACCTGTGTGTCTCGACCTGTGTGTCCCGACCTGTGTGTCCCGACCTGTGTGTCCCGACCTGTGTGTCCCGACGTGTGTGTGTCCCGACCTGTGTTGTCCCGACGTGTGTGTCCCGACGTGTGTGTCCAGACCTGTGTGTCCCGACCTGTGTGTCCCGACCTGTGTGTCCCGACCTGTGTGTCCCGACCTGTGTGTCCAGACCTGTGTGTCCAGACCTGTGTGTCCAGACCTGTGTGTCCTGATCTGTCGCTGCTCTGTCCACAGTACGAGAATCCCTGGACCGTCCCAAACCTGCTGTGTGTTTGCCGGATCCTTCTGGCCCCTGTCCTCGGACACCTCATCATGACGCAGCACTTCCACCTGAGCCCTGGCTCTGTTCACACTCGCAGGAGCCACTGACCTGGTACCACAGCGCCCCACAGGCCACATAAGAGCACAGGCACATTCCTCAGTTTTAATCAGTCCTGTTTGTGTCTTTATAGTTCTCATCTGTGGATCATTCTGTTATAATTTACTCATTTTAAATCACAATATTCATCTAAAACCACTTCATAAAAGACACAAGTCCACTGACTTAAAATAAGACTGAAGAAGGAAGTGTCCCCCACAGTGGGCGTGTCCCCCACAGTGGGCGTGTCACAGGTGGAGGTAAACGGGGGCAGATTGACAAAATGGCGTCTTGAAAATAGTGGATTAAAGATTTACTCAACGTGAATCACTCCAAACAAAAGTTCGTGGGAGTAAAGAGATGAAACGACTGTAACATGGTGAAAAAACTCTGAAAAGTTGATTTAGCAGAATTTTTCAGATTTAATATATTCAGTGTAGCTGCAGGATCACGTGAAGGTGAAGATGTGTCTGTGTTTGTACAAACATGTTGTGTCCGTGTCTTTCAGCTCGACGGCTACATCGCTCGGACGTGGCCCAGTCAGAAGTCGGCTCTGGGCAGTGCTCTGGACCCTTTGGCAGATAAGATTCTTATCAGTGTTTTATACGTCAGTCTCACCTATGCAGAGCTGATCCCAGGTGAGGCTCAGATTTTAAACTCTGCATGTGCTGGTGTTTGTAAAAGTGGAGCCCACGATCTGCATCATGACACTTTAAAGTTCTTTAATAAAACAAAACATGGGCCTGTGCTGGAGGTTTAACTGTGGGCCCAGGTCTCGTAGTTACAGTCGTGTGAATAATCTGCTGTGGCTGATGTGTGGGTCAGTAGGTCAGTCGTAGTGACCCGTCTCATGCCATTGCTCTGTTTCAGTTCTGCTCACAGCTCTCATCATCTCCAGAGACATCGGCCTCATCGCTGCAGTGTTCTGGGTCCGCTACAAGACGGTGCCTCCACCTGTGAGTACGACCCGGAGCCCCGCGGGGTTTAGCTAATGCTACAGACGAGGTCCTGACGTGTTTGTCCTTCCTCAGGTGACCCTGAGCAGGTTCTTTAACCCCTGCTACACCACGGCGCAGCTCAAGCCCACTCTCTTCAGTAAAGTAAGAGTGAATGTTGCATTTAAATGTCAAACTGATTTAAATTTATTTTAACTAAATGAATTCTTGGATTCAAAATCAAGTTCAAAGACTAATTTAACTGACTTCATGTCTTGTGGAACATGTTGGAATGTCAGGGGAAAAGCTACACTGAAAAACACAGGATGCAGATTTTTATCCTGTTTTCATTTTGGTCAATAAACACAACCAAAATGGAAAAGGTTTTTGGCTAAAAAGGTCCATAATGTAGTTTTAAGTCTGAAAAAGCCTCGATCACCTGTTTTGTGTGTTTCAGATGAACACGGCCATCCAGCTGCTTCTCGTGGCGGCGTCTCTGGCTGCTCCCGTGTTCCAGTACACGGACTGTGCTGCGCTGCAGTGTCTGTGGTCAGTGCATTAAACATACAGGACACACGGGCCCTTCACAGCTCATTCACCTGCACCCAGACCCCCTATAACTCCGCCCCCTCGGAGTAAATGTAGTTTTCCATTTGCTCTGTTTGCTGCGCCGCTGGGCGGCCCTCAGACAAACTTAAGAATCATGTTTATTTTCTTTAAAGTGGAGTCGAACCCGTCTCCACAGTTTAGAACGAGCCAAAGTAAATCAACTCCAAACATTATCGTCATTATCAAACATTACCAAATTAAACTCTTTACGGTTCAACAAGTGTTTATTGGACTCGTTGTGACTGTGGGGCCTGAGGTCCTGCAGTGGACTGACTTGTGTCGACTGTGAGGTCGTATTTCCTTTACACTTACATCACATTTACATGTTGAACATTTCCCTGTGACACTTTAATACTTTTAACAGTGTGTGTTTGTGTGTTGTCGTGTGTTTGTTTTGTGTGTTGGTGTGTTTGTGTTGGTGTGTTTGTGTGTTGTTGTGTGTTTGTGTGTTGTTGTGTGTGTTGTGTGTTTGTGTGTTTTACAGGTTCGTCACCGCAGTGACCACAGCAGCGTCCGGATACAGCTACTGGCACTACGGCCGCAAAGACGGTCAAATTACTCAACGCTCGATCACCGTGACGACTGGACCTGGGCATCACCGTGACGACCACAGCACCTGCACATCCTGATTCTCAGGAAATAGATTTTGTAACAAAAATGACTCATTAAAAATCACAGATCACTTTCAGGAGCCTCATTTGATAAAAGCTTTTGTTTTAAAACGTGTTTGGTGTGTCTCCTCCTCTCCAGCGTCTGACCTCTGACCTTTAAAAAAAAAAAAAAAAGATGACAAATATTTTAATTTTCAACTTCACTGTGAAAACTCCTGAGCTCAGAGGTTTTTCCTGCTGCAGCGGCGTCTTTAGAGCAACACGATGTCGCACTGGGACACTTTAAACGTGACTTGAACAAAACAAAGGTGTTTTCTCATAATTGTGTTTGTGAGATAAGGTCTGGGACACTGGGGTGTACTTCATGGTTGCTAGGCAACAGTAAACAGAGTCCAAGTGTGACGTCACGACTTCCAACCAGGAAGTAACATTTAAAACCTACAAAAAAAAAAAAAAATAAACTACAAAATGACCAAACGGGGAAAATATAATATTGTTTAGTTAAGTCGTAAATGTAATGATCTTAAATGTGTTTTAGTAAAATGACTTTCCTCAGAGGCGGGACGGATGAAGTTTGTTTGAAGAGCTCGTTGCTCAGAGACGCTCGAGTCCGACACGGGACCGATTAGTGTTTAGTGTTTGGTCTGGAGTTTAGTGTTGAGTGTTAGTGTTGAGTGTTGAGTTTAGTGTTGAGTTGAGTTGAGTGTTGAGTGCCCGTGGAGCCGCTGCACATGGAGATCGTTCACGTTTACGCTCGTGTCCGCCGGGACTTCGGGAGGCCGTGTCTTTTCTCGGACCGCGGCCCAGAGCTGAGTTTGGACCTGAGGCCGGAACCGAGTCTCACACAAGAATTTATCCAGAGAACGAGCCGAGACCAGGCGGCACAGGCCCGGGGACACATGTCAGAACATCAGGTAAAACCAACAGAAACAGAACCACAGACAGAACCAGAAACACAGACAGAACATCAGGTAAAACCAACAGAACCAGAACCACAGACAGAACCTGAACCACAGATAGAACATCAGGTAAAACCACCACAACCAGACAGAACCAGGACCACAGACAGAACCAGAACCAAACAGAACCAGAACCACAGACAGAACCTGAACCACAGATAGAACATCAGGTAAAACCACCACAGACAGAACCGGGTAAAACAAACAGAACCAGAACCAGGTAAAACAACCAGCAAGAACACCCAGAACCAGGTGAAACGAGCCGGGACCAGGTCAAACACGCGGCTCCTTTGCGGGATGTGAATCTTTTGGCTCCGTTCTCTTAAAGAGCCGTTCACGAGTCCGGCTCTTTTGTTCATTTTTATTATTAGTTTGACGGAGGCTGAAGTGAGACTCGTGTTAAACTAATGCTCCAGATTTATTTAAAATGGTTCAAACCGAGACAGAGTTTTCTCAGAATCATCAAAATGAACCGCGGCTCTGCACGAACCAGAGACTCATCATCATCATCATCATCACCATCATCATCATCATCATCCTCCTGCTCCTCGTGAGTTTGGTGCAGATGTGTCTCCTGTTCTGCCTCTGACTCTGTGTTTAGTGTTAATCTGTAAAATACATATAAAACAACAGAAAAAGAAAGAGTCGGTTCTTTTAAAAAAAAATGAGATCCCAGACAAATAAAAACTCAACATGAGGCTTGGACCTGGACTTCAGCCTCAGGAGGTGGAGATTTTTTCTAAGTTTCAGTGTTTTTCAGCTCATTTTTTACATGGAGGTAAAAATGTTCAAAGTTGTTGAAGCAGAAGTGAAATGTTCATGTTTGTAGTTGTTCTTTGTTCGTTTGTTTCCTCCTGAGGTTAAAGCTCCGGAGCCGGACAGACTCCGCTTTAAATCAGCTCAGCGGCTTTTTGTGGAGAAAAAATCAAAAAGAAAAAGTACAAAACACAGGATGTAGTGAGTTCTACAACAGCCTCGACTTATGTCTTCAAATCTGAAATTGTCTCCAAAAGCAGAGCTCGTTTCTGAAGGACTTTGGTTTTTGAACCAGGAGAAAAAAGTCAAATAAAAGTGAATCATGTTTCAGTGACGCAGAAGCTAAACCCACATGTGCATCTTTAACCTCAGACACAGAGAAGTGTGTCACAGATTTAGGCTGAGTTCTTCTCTCAAACTGAAAACACTCCGTTCCACCTTGTGATGTCATCATGTGGTGATACAGGAAGTGCTCCACTGTGTTTTTAAACTCCACCTTCACTAGAATCATCTGGATCATTTCCTGGAGTTGCCGCTTATCTCGACTGAAACTAAAGTTTAAAAAGGAGATTTTAATGTGAAACTATTGTAATGAGGAGCTGGGAAAAGGAACAGAAACCTGTGACAAACTAAACCACGAACAAAAGAAAAACTACTATTAAAACAAACACAGATAATATGGATAAATTACACTCTGGTTAACAACTATCACTTGATGACATCACAAGGTGGAACAGAGCGTTTTGAGCTTTGGAGATGTAACAGACGAATAATAAAGTGACTCAAACATGTGAATGAAACAAACACAACTCCAGTCTGTTTTTGAGGAGCATCAGAGCATGATTAAACCTCAGAGTCAGTTTGGAATAATCTTTGGTCGTGTGTTCTTCTCCAGGTGAACACCGAGCTTCAGTTGGGAATAATCTTTGGTCGTGTCTTCTCCAGGTGAACCCGAGCTTCAGTTTGGAATAATCTTTAGTCGTGTCTTGTCCAGGTGAACCACCGAGCTTCAGTTTAGAATAATCTTGGTCGTGTCTTCTCCAGGTGAACACCGAGCTTCAGTTTGGAATAATCTTTGGTCGTGTCTTCTCCAGGTGAACACCGAGCTTCAGTTTAGAATAATCTTTGGTCGTGTCTTCTCCAGGTGAACACCGAGCTTCAGTTTTAAATAATCTTTGGTCGTGTCTTCTCCAGGTGAACCACCGAGCTTCAGTTTTAAATAATCTTTAGTCGTGTCCTCTCCAGGTGAACACCGAGCGCTTCGTGACCGAGAGCAGTGGGCTGAACCACACGGAGGGGGGCTGGCCTAAAGACGTGGACCCCAACGAGATGGAACAGACCATCCGCTTCCGCAAGAAAGTGGAGAAGGACGAGGGCTTCATGAACAGCATCCCACAGCTGGGCAGCGTAAGAGCAAGTCCCCATAATGCACTGGGGCTCTTCTCTCATTCATGTCCAGGTTTTTCATCCCATATTCAGACTCGTTCCTCTGTCCCACACGAGTCGGGATTAAAGGTCATTTCATACAAGGCTCTGATTCTGTCAGAATAAAACAAAAAACTGTGACTTCACAAAAATGAAAGTGAAAAACAGACATGAAAATATATGACACTGAATAATCCTGAAATGAAAGAAGCCTCATATACACAGAGGACATGTGTCCTCACATGTGTCCTCACATGTGTCCTCACATGTGTCCTCACATGTGTCCTCACACACACAGAGGACATGTGTCCTCACATGTGTCCTCACATGTGTCCTCACACACACAGAGGACATGTGTCCTCACATGTGTCCTCACACACACAGAGGACATATGTCCTCACACACACAGAGGACATGTGTCCTCACATGTGTCCTCACACACACAGAGGACATATGTCCTCACACACACAGAGGGCATGTGTCCTCACACACACAGACATGTGTCCTCACATGTGTCCTCACACACACAGAGGACATGTGTTCTCACACACACAGACATGTGTCCTCACATACACAGACATGTGTCCTCACATGTGTCCTCACACACACAGACATGTGTCCTCACTTACACAGAGGACATGTGTGTCCTCACATGTGTCCTCACATGTGTCCTCACACACACAGACACGTGTCCTCACATGTGTCCTCACACACACAGACATGTGTCCTCACACACACACACACGTGTCCTCACATACACACAGACACGTGTCCTCACACACACAGACACGTGTCCTCACATACACACAGACACGTGTCCTCACACACACAGACACGTGTCCTCACATACACACAGACACGTGTCCTCACATACACACACAGACACGTGTCCTCACATACACACAGACAGTGTCCTCACACACACACAGACACGTGTCCTCACACACACACAGACACACGTGTCCTCACATACACACAGACACGTGTCCTCACATACACACAGACACGTGTCCTCACACAACACAGACACGTGTCCTCACACACACACAGACACGTGTGTCCTCACATACACACAGACACGTGTCCTCACATACACACAGACACGTGTCCTCACACACACAGACACGTGTCCTCACATACACACAGACACGTGTCCTCACATACACACAGACACGGATGTGTGATGTGAGGGTCAGACTGTAGCTCCTTTAAATGACGTGTTTGTGTGTTTAGGTCATGGTCCACTGTATCCAGCAGAACAACGCTCTGGACATTTACCAGGAGTACTGCAGTGAGGAGGACGAGGGGGAGTTTGTGGAGCCGCCGTCAGCCAAAACCATCAACATTTTAGGTGTGTGTCAGTTTTGAAGACCTCAGACGCAGTCGTCTTTTATAAATACAAATATACACACCCCCATCCCAGTGTATTCCATCCATTTTTATAAAGTGTCCTCCATCAGAGACCCAAACGAGGTGAAGCGCACAGTCACATGTCTGTCCTGGCACCCGGACGGAGGGAAAAAGTTGGCAGGTGCTTACTCCTGTCTGAACTTCCAAGCATCACAGTCCAACATGTGTGAGGACTCCTACATCTGGGACATCGGTCAGCTCTCTGCTCCCATCTTTTATCACCAAAACATTATGAAATCATTTAGTTCATAAATATGTTTTTATTTATCATTTACTGCAGAAAACCCAAATCGTCCAGAGTTAACACTGAAGCCGGTGTCTCCACTCGTCTGCATCGAATACAATCCCAAAGACCCCCACACTCTGGTCGGAGGCACGTACAGTGGGCAGATCGGTCAGTTTACTCACTGGAGCCTCATAAGTGTCAGTTTATTGTTTGTTCTGAGAGTTGAGTTTGAGGCTCCGTTTCTCTTTTTCTTCAGCGTACTGGGACACTCGTCGTGGCGGTCTGCCCGTGGAGCTGTCCTCAGTGGAGAGCAGTCACAGAGACCCGGTTTATAAAATCATCTGGCTCCAATCCAAACTGGGACAGACGCTTTCTCTGCTTCCACAGACGGACAGGTACCCACAATGCACTGCTCCCAGCTTCATTTGACTTCAGAGATGTCAGAGGTCAGATGAGTCTGACCTCTTTTAGAGTTTTAGAAGAATGAAACAAAACCAACTCAGATCTCTAAATCCACACGAATGTTTTGTGTGTGTGTGTGTGTGTGTGTGTATGTGTGTGTATGTGTGTGTATGTGTGTGTGTGTGTGTATATATGTGTGTATATGTGTGTATGTGTGTATATGTGTGTATAAGTGTGTGTGTATGTGTGTATATGTGTGTATAAGTGTATGTGTATGTGTGCATATGTGTGTATATGTGTGTGTATGTGTGTATATGTGTGTATAAGTGTATGTGTACATGTGTGTATATGTGTGTATATGTGTGTATGTGTGTATAAGTGTATGTGTACATGTGTGTATAAGTGTATGTGTACATGTGTGTATGTGTGTATAAGTGTATGTGTACATGTGTGTATGTGTACATGTGTGTATATGTGTGTATGTGTGTATAAGTGTATGTGTACATGTGTGTATAAGTGTATGTGTACACGTGTGTGTATGTGTGTATAAGAGTATGTGTATATGTGTGTATAAGTGTGTGTATATGTGTGTATAAGTGTATGTGTACATGTGTGTATGTGTGTATATGTGTGTATAAGTGTATGTGTACATGTGTGTATATGTGTGTATAAGTGTATGTGTACATGTGTGTATGTGTATATGTGTGTATAAGTGTATGTGTACATGTGTGTGCAGGTGCTGTGGTGGGACGTGCGGAAACTGACTGAACCCACTGAGCGTCTGGTGTTGGACCCAGGACGAGAAGGAAATGTGGAACGAGCTTTAGGAGCTCTGTGTCTGGAGTATGAGCCGACCATGGTGAGGACAACACTGTCTGCAGGGATTTATTCATGTGTTTATAAAATGTATTTATAAAATGTATTTATAAAAATGTATTTAAGGGACTATGACCCTAGAGTGACTCCCTGATCTCATGATTGTCTCTGTCTGGAAACTCTCCGCTCTAGAACTGAAATGAGAAATAAAGCTTTTGGTTATTTCTTTCCAAAATGGATCCATCAGAAGGACGTGAAAAACTGGAGCCACTGCAGCACTTTAATAATGTGGAGATAAACATTTATAATAAACCTGCTCCTGGTTTTACTGTTTTAAAAGGCCCAGTGCAGGACTCATGAGAGAGAGACTCATGAGAGAGAGACTCATGAGAGAGAGACTCATGAGAGAGAGACTCATGAGAGAGACTCATGAGAGAGAGACTCATGAGAGAGAGACTCATGAGAGAGGGACTCATGAGAGAGACTCATGAGAGAGACTCATGAGAGAGAGACTCATGAGAGAGACTCATGAGAGAGACTCATGAGAGAGAGACTCATGACAGAGAGAGACTCATGAGAGAGAGACTCATGAGAGAGAGACTCATGAGAGAGAGGCTCATGAGAGAGACTCATGAGAGAGACTCATGAGAGAGAGACTCATGAGAGAGAAACTCATGAGAGAGAGACTCATGACAGAGAGACTCATGACAGAGAGACTCATGACAGAGAGACTCATGGGAGAGAGACTCATGAGAGAGAGACTCATGACAGAGAGACTCATGAGAGAGACTCATGACAGAGAGACTCATGAGAGAGACTCATGAGAGAGACTCATGACAGAGAGACTCATGACAGAGAGACTCATGAGAGAGAGACTCATGAGAGAGAGACTCATGAGAGAGAGACTCATGAGAGAGAGACACATGAGAGAGACTCATGAGAGAGAGACACATGAGAGAGAGAGAGAGAGACCACATGAGAGAGAGACTCATGAGAGAGAGACTCATGACAGAGAGACTCATGAGAGAGAGACTCATGAGAGAGAGACTCATGAGAGAGAGAGAGAGACTCATGACAGAGAGACTCATGACAGAGAGACTCATGAGAGAGAGACTCATGAGAGAGAGACTCATGAGAGAGAGACTCATGACAGAGAGACTCATGAGAGAGAGACTCATGAGAGAGAGACTCATGAGAGAGAGACTCATGAGAGAGAGACACATGAGAGAGAGAGAGAGACACACATGAGAGAGAGACTCATGAGAGAGAGGCTCATGAAAGAGAGACACATGAGAGAGAGACACATGAGAGAGAGACTCATGACAGAGAGACTCATGACAGAGAGACTCATGACAGAGAGAGACACATGAGAGACTGGCCTCTCATGTGTCTCTCGCTGTAAAATCATCTTTAGTCTGCTTTGTGCCTTTGTTCATATATTTGCTCAGTCCTTACACTGACTCCACTCTTCTCTGGTCTCAGCCGACTAAGTTCATGGTGGGGACGGAGCAGGGGGTGGTGCTGTCCTGTAACAGGAAGGCGAAGTCCCCCGCAGAGAAGATCGTGTGCACGTACGAGGGTCACCACGGCCCGGTGCACGCTCTTCATCGTAACCCCTTCTTCCCCAAAAACTTCCTGACCGTCGGAGACTGGGCCGCACGCATCTGGTCTGAGGACATCAGGGACTCGGCCATAATGTGGACCAGGTACAGACGGAGGAGGCACGTCTCCTTATACAGACCAACAGGAGACTGATACGGTACAGAGACATCACATCGGGGGTGTTTCACACATATGTCTATGGCAGAATGTTCAGCAGTTACCATGATGACACAAGGCACACATTAGCAAACACGGTCAAAAAAAAGTTTTTAGATCATCTGACAACTCAAGAAAAAAACACAAAAGTGATTTAAAGGCAAATGTTCAGGAGCCTGTGATCAGTCTGAGAGTTTGTGTCGTGTCCATGTTGTGTTCATGTTGTGTTCGTGTTGTGTTCATGTTGTGTTTGTGTTGTGTTCATGCTGTGTTCATGTTGTGTTCATGCTGTGTTCGTGTTGTGTTTGTGTTGTGTTCATGCTGTGTTCATGTTGTGTTCATGCTGTTGTGTTGTGTTGTGTTGTGTGTTCTGTGTGTTCATGTTGTGTTCATGCTGTGTTCGTGTTGTGTTCGTGTTGTGTTCGTGTTGTGTTCATGTTGTGTTCATGCTGTGTTCATGTTGTGTTCATGCTGTGTTTGTGCTGTGTTCATGCTGTGTTTGTGCTGTGTTCATGTTGTGTTCGTGTTGTGTTCATGCTGTGTTCATGTTGTGTTCATGCTGTGTTCATGTTGTGTTCGTGTTGTGTTGCTGTGTTCATGCTGTGTTCATGCTGTGTTCATGCTGTGTTCATGTTGTGTTCATGTTGTGTTCGTGTTGTGTTCGTGTTGTGTTCATGTTGTGTTCATGCTGTGTTCATGTTGTGTTCATGTTGTGTTCATGCTGTGTTCATGTTGTGTTCATGTTGTGTTCATGCTGTGTTCGTGCATCGTGCTGTGACTGCGGCCATGTTGTGTTCGTGTTGTGTTCACAGTGTTTCGGTTGTGTTCATGCTGTGTTCTCCTGTGTTCGTACAGTGTTCGTGTTGTGTTCGTGTTGTGTTCGTGTTGTGTTCATGTTGTGTTCATGACATCACATGTTGTGTTCATGCTGTGTTCTATGGCTGTGTTCATGCTGTGTTCATGATGACACAAGTGTTCATGTTGTGTTCATGCACAAAAAGCTGTTGTGTTCATGTTGTGTTCATGCTGTTGTGTGTTTCATGCTGTGTTCATGTTGTGTTCATGCTGTGTTTGTCTGTGTTCATGTGTGTTCATGCTGTGTTGTGTTGTGTTCATGTGTGTGTTCGTGCTGTGTTTCGTGTGTTCATGTTGTGTTCATGTTGTGTTCATGTTGTGTTCATGTTGTGTTCATGTTGTGTTCATGTTGTGTTCATGTTGTGTTCATGCTGTGTTCATGCTGTGTTCATGTTGTGTTCATGTTGTGTTCATGTGTTCATGTGTGTTCATGTTGTGTTCATGTTGTGTTCGTGTTGTGTTCATGTTGTGTTCATGCTGTGTTCATGTTGTGTTCATGCTGTGTTCATGTTGTGTTCGTGTTGTGTTCGTGTTGTGTTCATGCTGTGTTCATGTTGTGTTCATGCTGTGTTCATGTTGTGTTCATGCTGTGTTCATGTTGTGTTCAGGTACCAGATGTCGTACCTCACAGACGCGTGCTGGAGCCCCGTGCGGCCCTCCGTGTTCCTCACCTCAAACATGGGCGGTGTGCTGGACGTGTGGGACGTTCTGTTCAAGCAGAATGAGCCCACCCTGAGTCTCAAGGTTTGTCCCAACAACAACAACAACACAACAACAACAACAACACACAACAACAACACACAACAACAACACACAACAACAACAACAACACCACACAACAACAACACACAACAACAACAACACACAACAACAACAACAACAACACAACTACAGCACCACAACAGTACAAAAACAACACAACAACACCACAACCACATAACAACACTAGATCTCAACACAACAATATAACAACAGCACAACACAACAGTACAACAACAGTACAACCACACAACAACAACACAATAGTACAACAGCACAACACCACAGTAGCACACCACAATACCACAACATCACAGCACCGAACAACACAACACCAGCACAGCACAGCCCCGTCTCACACGTGTGCACTGACCCCGTGTCTTTGTCTGCAGGTGTGTGACGAGCCCCTGTACTGCCTCCACATTCAGGACAGTGGTCGTCTGGTGGCCTGTGGCTCTCAGGGCGGCTCTGCTACACTTCTGGAGTTCTGCTCAGGGCTGTCCTCTCTGCAGAAGAATGACAAGACCCTACTGGCAGCGGTGAGTACTGCAGGCGTGTGCCTGGTGCTTATTGTGTGTGTGTACACACCTGTACTACAGGTACTACATGTGATGCTGTGTGTAGATGTTTGAGCGGGAGGCCAAGCGTGAGAAAATCCTGGAGGCCCGTCATAGAGAACAGCGTTTGAAAGAGCGCAGCCGATCGGAGCAGAGCGACGCCGGGCGCGACGCCAGCGATACCATCGATGCTCAAAGTGTGCAGCAGCTCATGGCCCGGGCGGAGGAGGACTACTGCAGTGTGGTGCAGGCGGAGCTGCGGCGCCGGGATGACGCCCACCAGGTAACGAACCTCTTATACCACTGTCTCTGTCAGTGGGTCATTGTTCACTGTGGACAAACACTAAATCACACTCTGTTTCAGGACAAAGACAAAGTTAACGGAGGAGAAGCAGCACAATAAAGAAAAGTGTTTATTTACCAGTGTTTCTTCTGTTAAAGGTGTGATTCTGATACAGCCGCAGTCTGATGTCACATGTGAACATACTGTAAATATTATTTGACCTTTTTGTTTAATAAACACAATAAAAGATGCATTTAGAACTTCAAAGGTTTCTACTGTTTAATATCCAAAACAAATACAAGTACAGTATTTTTACAGGTGTTTGATCACAGGAGTAAATCTAATTCATTTCATAGGATTTTTATAGTATTGTCTATAGTACTTTTTCATCTGCGAATACTTATTTGAAGATGTTTTACATTTCTACTGAAATGTAATTTATTTAGATAAACACCTGGACAAGGCCTGACACCTGGTTTTAATATTTATCACTTCGTGTTTACCTACTGTGCGCCGAGCTAACTGCTAACGGCCTAACCGCTAACGAGCTAACTGCTAACTAACTGTTGACGAGCTAATCGCTAATGAGCCAATCACTAATGAGCTAATCACTAATGAGCTAACTGCTGAGGAGCATCGTTCACACGGCGGTGAGTGTCTTATTTTCTCCACGGTTGGACTTTCACATATGTTCAGGCTGTTGCTCTTTTCAAAGCTCTGAATTCGCTCTGTTCAGTGGATATTTTTTTTAAATGTTTGTTAACTGTAATAAATTACAATGTAAGAACAATGCAAATAACCGCTAGCGCCACGTTAGCCACGTTAGCCACGTTAGCATGCTGCTATCGTGAACACAGCACTGCGCTGATCTCTGCTGTGAAATATAAAAACCTTTAAATGTCCGAAATATTTTCATATTTCATGTGACAGTCACGTGTGAGTAAAGCTGAGCTCGGTGTAGAAAAGTGAAAGTGACTCTTTATGTTCAGCTCCGTAAAGAGCCGCACAGAGCCGCGGCTCAGAGCTGTGACGTCACGTTAGAGGCAGCGGAGTTACCGTGGTATCGGCTCTTGGTATCGACAGCTCATTGACAAGTATGAGTACGAGTCCTGGCACCTGTTATCGGAACGATTTTTAGAAAAAAAAAAAAAAACTTTTTTAGGTTTAAAATTTTACTTCCAGTAATTCCATAACTGTTACCTAGCAACCGTGTGGTCCACTGAGCCACTACTCAGAATGTCACAGAGATTATTATGTGACAGGTAAAAATATAAGAAAACACCTTTATTTTGTTGAAATCATGTTTAAAGTATCGAAAAATTGTGTCAGACATCAGTGTGATGTCATCAGTGTGGGACTCTCTGTGTCATTTTCAACATATTTTCAACCTTTCTTCACAAACTGACCCATGACTGGTGCAAAACTATTATTTATGTTTAGAACAGGTTTTATCACCGAATGAAGTCAAAATGAGAATCCTACAAGCCTGTCCAGTAAAAACATGTTCTGATGATACAGTTGTTCCACACTCAGGCTCTAATGGTGCTTTTCGCACTATCACAAAAGGATCCACAAGAAGAAGCTGCCCACACACGCACGTGCACGCTCCCACAGGCACGTGCACTCACACTCCTTATGTTAGCCCCTCTCTGAGCTGCAGCTTATATAAGGACGAGTGGGAGGCTGAGCTATTTCCAGAGATCAGAAGATGTGCAGAGCCAAGTGTAGGACTGCTGTGAGCATGTTTCATAACTAAGACACTTTTTTACTCTGCAACTCAGCCTCCTTCCAGCGCCAGGCCCTCATATATCTGCACGTACACGCGCTTTGAGCTCCAGCCTGTAGAAACGGCTCATGCTGCACCGCCTCACATTTCTATAGAGAAATGTAGAACTGACAAACACGGCTTAAACATTTTACGGCTCTAATCATTATGAGAAAATATTAAGTTAAAACGAGAACATTTTCTCCTTAAATTGTAATCTTCACCAGTTAGAACGACTTCAGTTTCACATTTTAACTTGAACGTATTAAACTCAGAACCTTTATCCACTTTATATCGTGATCCGTGTGATCTGCAGCAGAGCCACACGCTCATCATTTTGTTTACATCCAGAGAACATCCAGAGCACATCCAGAGCACACATCCAGAGGACATCCAGAGCACATCCAGAGCACACATCCAGAGCACACATCCAGAGTACATCCAGAGAAATGAGAACATCCAGAGAACATCCAGAGAACATCCAGAGAACATCTAGAGAACATCCAGAGAACATCCAGAGAACATCCAGAGAACATCTAGAGAAATGAGAACATCCAGAGAAAATCTAGAGAACATCTAGAGAAATGAGAACATCCAGAGAACATCCAGAGCACATCCAGAGAACATCCAGAGCACATCCAGAGAACATCCAGAGCACATCCAGAGCACATCCAGAGCACATCCAGAGCACACATCCAGAGCACACATCCAGAGCACAGAGCACACATCCAGAGCACACATCCAGAGCACACATCCAGAGCACACATCCAGAGCGCGCATCCAGAGAACAGCTCTGGATGTGTGCTCTGGATGCGCGCTCTGGATGTGCTCTGGATGTGTGCTCTGGATATGCTCTGGATGTGCTCCTGATGTGTCTCAGGTCCTCAGGTGGCTCGGCACGTCTGAAGATGGTCCCGGAGCTTGTCATGGGGCTGTTCAGGTCGGTGCGGGGCGAGCGCCACGCGGCCTGTTCTGTCATTAAACATAAACAAAATGATGAGCGTGTGGCTCTGCTGCAGATCACACAGATCAGGATATAAAGTGGATAAAGCATCTGAGTTTAATATGTTCACGTTAAAACGTCAAACTGAAGTAGTTCTAACCTGGAATGATTTCGTTTTAACTTCATATTTTCTCGTAATGACGAAAAAGCAGTAAAATGTTGAATCCACATTTGTCAGCTCCACGTTGGCGTATAAACACATAATGATCTTAACTGTATTTTAGTTAAATGCGTGGCCCTTTAAGATTATTTTCAGCTAAATTGACTCTGCCTTTAATCCTTCCTGTGGGCTGATGCTCGGGGGGCAGACCCCTGCGGCCCCCGGATCCTCACACGAGCTCAGCACAAGAAAAGTTACATAAACACAATAAAACGTGTCAGTGGATTTGTTTAGGTCATTTATAAAATTTAAATAGATGCGTATAATAATCATTATAGTAAAAATGAAGGATCATAAATATTTATGATTAATAATAAAGTCAGAGCAGGACAGAGAGCTGCAGCGTGTGTCCCGCCGTCGTCATGGTAACTTCACAGTGTCCACACAGGCCCGGATGACCTCATGTGCCTCTCTTTCCTCTCTTTCTTCTCTTTCTTCTCTTTCCTCTCTCTCTTCTCTTTCTTCTCTTTCCTCTCTTTCCTCTCTTTCCTCTCTGTATCTCCACGTTTTCTGTGGGAAGCCGCGTTCTGCGCATGTCCCCGATGATGAGTCAATCCGAGTCCTGTCACAAACCAAAGCATCTGTTGAGTAGCCTACGTCTCCGCGCGTAACAGCACCAACAGAGGCGCGCAGGGCGGGCGCGCAGGGGCGGGAGGCGCGATGAGGCGCAGGAGACACACTGAGTAGCAGGAGGCACACTGAGGAGCAGCTGTGAGGAGCAGAAGACAGACTGAGGAGCAGGAGACAGACTGAGGAGCAGGAGACACACTGAGGAGCAGCTGTGAGGAGTTGGACGGTGTGATTGACGCCATGGCGAGCGCTCAGCCCGGGGTCCACGCGCTCAAACTGCAGCCCCCCTCTGTGTCTCACACCCTGAGCACCGGCAGCAACTTCATCAGATGGGACGAGGTAAAGTCATTCTGCTTGTGCCTCTGTGGACGTCCCGTGTCAAGTCTCATTTAAAAAGTTCTGTCACACTGTTTTATTCTCTCTGTTCTAGTGTTTCCTCATCACAAACCGACCTATCGACCTGGACCGACCTGGAGCTGTGTTTTGTTTCATTCTCACATGTTTAACACACAAACCTGCAGATTTAGGCTCAGAAAATACTCTGTTCAACCTTGTGATGTCATCATGTGATAATACAGGAAGTGCTCCACAGTGTTTTTAAACTCCACCTTCACTAGAATCATTTGGATCATTTCAGCCCTGGAACTGCCAATCTCTACTGAACTAAAAATTACCACTTGATGACATCACAAGGTGGAACGTCGCATTTTTAGCTTTGGAGATGTTACAGACTAATAATAAAGTGTTACTCAAACATGTGAATGAAACAAAACACAACTTTAGGTCTGTTTTTGAGGAGGAAACATTAGAACATGGATTAAAGCTCAGAAGAGTTTCTTTTGTGTGATATTGGAGCTGGTGAGAGTCAACTCTGCTCATTTGAAGATTTGTCATAACATTATGACTTTAATTACAGAATACTGAATACTGAATTAAAATGTGTCTTGTAAAGTGTTCTGTCACATGATCCAATCAGAGTACTGTCTTCTCAACACTTCGAATACTTTTACATGACAGACTAAAGACGCAGATCAAAAACAGCTTTATGTTTGTTTCACTGTTTGTTCTGCATTTCACTGATCAGAAGGAAACATCTCACCTGCTTCACCACAACAGCTGGTTTGAGATTTTTCTCGCTAATTCTGTGCAGTTGGAGCCTAAATTGTGTAGTCAAGTTCCTCCATGTTTTTCTTTGATTTTAGTAAAGTAATTGTAACAGTACCAGTAACTGTACCAGATTACAGTTACTCTAAATGAGTACTGAACACATATTCTCAGTCCATGTATTCAGTTACTTCCCCACACTGTGCTTGAGTTCCTGATGAGTGTAAACCTGCCTGTGCTGTGTTTGTTTCTAACTTAAAGCATGTGTGTGTCTGCAGGACGTGTCCACAGTGACTCCGGTGACACTCCGAGTCGATCCACATGGATTCTACCTCCACTGGACCGACCAGAACAAGGTGCAGCTGCTGTGACACTACACACGCCTGTGCTCCAGATCAGTGTTTCTAAGTGACACTTTGCAGCTGATGTCACCAACACTCCCTGGAGGTGTGAAGCTAGCTGAAAGCACTGCTCTGTCAGAAGCTCCGTGATTCACGTTAGACTTTAATCTGAGCTTTATTTTAACACAATCTGACCATAAAGAACTGATTTATCTGAACTCCAACAGGTGAGCTGATTTGTGCTGTTAAACACATCCCTCTCAAATAACATTACAGTCACAAGCGAGCTAGCATTAGCATTAGCATTAGCATTAGCCAACAGTTTTTCAGTGAGTCACTCTCACGTTTTTGTGTAAAATCAAACTCTTAAACAGGACCATGAGCTCAGACTGATCACAGGCTCCTGAACATGTGTCTTTTAATTACTTGGATTTGTTCTTGAGTTTTCAGATTACTTTTTTTTTGTCATTGTTACTGTACTAATGTGCATTTTGTCCATGGTAACTACTGAACATTCCTCCACAGACATACATGTAGAACGCCCCCAGCGTGAGTATGAATACATAATGTTCTCATGTTTCATTCATTTGTGCTTTTTGTATGAAAATAACTCAATTACTGTCCATGAGTAAAACATCTGATTCAACACTAGTGCACTACTGAACAACTTTGTGTTTGTTTGTTTGTTTGTTTGTTTGTTTGTTTGTTTGTGTGTTTGTTTGTGTGTTTGTGTGTTTGTTTGTTTGTTTGTTTGTTTGTGTATCTCCAGGACACTGAGCTCTTGGACCTGACTCTGGTCAAAGATGTCCGAACAGGGCGGAGCACCAAGACCGCCAAGGTACAGCGCCTCCTGCTGTTCTCTCGTCCTGTCGTGTCCCTTTATCTCTCGGCTCATTTATAGGATCTGTTTTCTTTTAGATCCGTTCATTTCAAAGAGCCGTTCAAAAGACCGGCTCTTTTACTATTTATTTATACGACAGACGCCAAAGTGAGAACTTATTTATCTACAGACTTATCTCAGAGAAATGGCCGAAGGCTCAGATGTGTTTAAAATGGGAAACTGAGAGTGGGAGAGAGTTTAGGCTTTGAAATGAAGCAGAATTTAAATAAAACATTTCACTACGATAATAAAAATGTAAAAAAATAACTGTTCTTAAATATGTTTTTCTGTGTGTTCTCCCTCGTGTCGCCTGGTCTGTTTCTGAGTTTGATTCTTGTTTTGGTTCAGAGTTAATCAGGATAAAAATGCATAAAATTGAAAAAGATTTGGCTTTTTTCAAAACTGAGATCCGGTTCTAGTCGTTCACGTTAAGGAGCTGTTGAAAGGAGCCGGTTCATAAACGTCACGTACAGTTTAGAGTCACTCTGATGGTTTGTCTGGTCTTAGGAGGCTAAGCTGCGTGAGCTGCTGGATGCAGGGAACCTGGTGGGACGCTTAGAAAACCGAATGCTCACAGTGGTCACTGCCTCAGACCTGGTCAACGTCAGCCAACTCATCTTCATCGCTTCACAGGAGGAAGAGGCAAAGGTCAGAGGGCTTCACTGGCCTATGGGGTATATTTACCCCACACACGTGTTTAATGGGGTCAGCCTCTGTTATCAACACAGCACAGATTTTACTCCTGAGACTGAATCTGAAAAACAGGGCAGAATGTGCAAAAAGCAGAAGATGCAGATCAGGTTGTTTAGTGAGAGCTGCCTGATTTATTCAGACAACAGGAGCCAAGACAAGTGTAAACTGTCTGCGGAGGAGGGACAGTTCTGCTGACGGTGCATCAAAAGTGTTTTTTAAAAGTACAAGTCGACACTTTATAATTCACTAAGTTAAAAAAGTTTAAAGAGCCTAAAAGCAGCTGTCTCATGTCTGTAAAAGTTTAGCCTCAAACACCACCTCGTGTGAGAGCGTCAGATGATTCTTCTTTAAGAATCTTTGGGTTTGGCTCTAGACGAGGCCGGACGTCATGAGGCTGTGTGTCGGGTTATATCTACAATGAGCACAGTGTAAAGCTGATGATTAAAAACATGGTGAAATTGCGCCTGTCTTTGTAAATCTGCCCCTATGTCGGGCAAATGTGGGGTAAATCTGCCCCTATGTGGGGTAATGTGTTTTTCATGTGGAGTGTACAGAGGGGGCGCTGTGGAATGATCCGTATCGTGTGCTGCTCGTGTGCTTCAGGTGTGGAGCGAGGAGCTGTTTGCTTTGTGCTCAAACCTGCTCAGCCTCAACTTGAACCGAGAGCGGAGTTTACTGAAGGCGTGAGTGACACGTTTTTTAAACATAAAACCAAACATAACACAAGTGTGACTTCATCAGACTCACCCTGACCTGTGACCTATGACCTCTGACCTGTGACGATTTGAAAAACAGCCTTTCTCTATAGATCTAAACATTCACATTATTTTTGTGGTGGTTTGTGTCTTTTGTGTCTGGTGATGATGACACCTTCCATATGGCACATTCATCTACCTCCAGCTTCCTTCTTGTTGGAGGAGTATCTGCTGCATGTGTCTGCATCTGTTTATTGTTGATGCATGTGTGCACTTTACGTCGTGGGTGTGTGTGTGTGAGTTTCTAGTCAAATTGCACATTTGGAGTCCAGTGGAACACAATTTCAGTTCTTTGTGTAATGTCTGTTACATAGTGAATTGACAATAAAGTACACTTTGAACTTTGAACTTTGGTGATGAGGATAATGTAGTTCACACTGTACTTTTCTCATTTCAGGTATGTGAGACTGACTCTGCTGCCCACTGCAGAACAGAGAATACCAGTGAAAAAGTTTGTATCTCTGACTCTTTTATGACTGAAGGAGCCGTCGCTTTAAATATGTTAAAATATGTTGAAATGTGTTTTTTCTGAAATGTTTCCGTTTCAATATCATAATTCCATCACTCATCTGTGTTCTGTTGCAGCATTGTCCGTCTGTTTTCATCTGATCGTAAGAGAGTGGAGAGTGCCCTGGAGAGCTGCGGACTGCCTTACGCCCGGGTAAGTATGTGCCCGGGTAAGCAGGTGGCAGGGTAAGTATGTGCCAGAGTAAACAGGTGCCAGGATAAGCAGGTGCCTGGGTAAGCAGGTGCAGAGATGTTGGAGCCATAGCAAATGCTGGTTCTTGTCTCTCAGGGTGACAGCATCAGGCTGGACGACTTCACTCTGGACGTTTACCGCAGTTTCCTGGAAAGTTTATGTCCCCGACCAGAACTTGGGCAAATCTTCAAACTGCAGTGAGTTTGGATCAAAGAAATTTGATTCACACAATAAGAAGATCTCATGTTGTCTGTGAAGTGCTGTGTAAATCAGACTGTTCCGGTGTTTTATGTAACAGACTGGACGATCAGAGCTGGTCAGAGTTTTTCAGAGCTGGTCAGAATGTGTTAGAGTGTGTTGTTCTTGCAGAGGGGGCTCTGATGGCTCGCTCACACTGGACCAGATGACAGACTTCATTAACAGCACACAGAGAGACCCACGGCTGAATGAGATCCTGTACCCGACCTCTGCGACCGCCTCAAACCCGCGCTCTGCTGCAGCGCTACCAGCACCAACCTCACCTGCTGCAAGAAGGTACAGACACATGGCTCTGAGCCATCTGAGCCACATAAAACAATTTCTGATGTTGTTTTAAATGTGCTGTATAAATAAACTTGCCTTAACCTCTGTCACACTGGTGCTGTTGTCTCCAGGCCTGGTGTCTCTGCAGACCTTCTGCTCTTACCTCTCCAGTGACGAGAACGGAGTCATCCCTCCAGAGAAACTGGACCAGTCTGAGGACATGAGCTTCCCCCTGTCACACTACTTCATAAACTCCTCCCACAACACGTACCTGACAGGTGTGGCTCCTGTCACCTGTGGCTCCTGTCACCTGTGGCTCCTGTCACCTGTGGCTCCTGTCACCTGTGACTCCTGTCACCTGTGGCTCCTGTCATCTGTGGCTCCTGTCACCTGTGGGCTCCTGTCACCTGTGGCTCCTGTCACCTGTGGCTCCTGTCACCTGTGGCTCCTGTCACCTGTGGCTCCTGTCACCTGTGGCTCCTGTCACCTGTGACTCCTGTCACCTGTGGCTCCTGTCACCTGCATGTGCCCTGTGTCCTCTGTTATTCGTGTGTCACTGAGTCCATTTTTTATAGATTACTTTTTTTCAGGCCAAAGTTTAAGATAAGATATGCCTTTATTAGTCCCACAGTGGGAAAATTCCAGCATTGCACCGCACACATAGAGAACAGAAGGACAATCGTACATGCAAAAAAAAAGATCAAAAATAAAACAAGATAATAGATAAATAGCTAGAAATAATTTAAGAAATTAGTCTGTTTTCATACATCATGTTGTTGTGGCTCTTGTGGTTGTGGTTTCTATTGTTGTAGCTCATGTTGGTTGTGGCTCACGTTGTGATTTGTGTTGTTGTGGTTCATGTTGGTTGTGGCTCATGTTGTTGTGGCTCACGTTCACAGCGGGTCTGTTGGCGGGCAGCTCGTCAGTGGAGATGTACTGTCCAGTGCTGCTTGTGTGTGGCTAATGTTGTGGCTCGTGCTGTGGCTCGTGTTGTGGCTAATGTTGTGGCTCGTGCTGTGGCTCATGTTGTGCCTCATGTTGTGCCTCACGTTCTTGTCGGTTGTGGCTCACGTTCACGGCGGGTCAGTTGGCGGGCAGCTCGTCGGTGGAGATGTACTGTCCAGTGCTGCTTGTTGTGGCTAATGTTGTGGCTCGTGCTGTGGCTCGTGTTGTGGCTAATGTTGTGGCTCGTGCTGTGGCTCATGTTGTGCCTCATGTTGTGCCTCACGTTCTTGTCGGTTGTGGCTCACGTTCACAGCGGGTCAGTTGGCGGGCAGCTCGTCGGTGGAGATGTACCGTCAGGTGCTGTTGGCCGGGTGCCGCTGTGTGGAGCTGGACGTGTGGAAAGGCCGAACAGCCGAGGAGGAGCCGGTCATCACACACGGCTTCACCATGACCTCAGAAATCTCCTTCAAGGTACCAGAGTTTACGCACCGCAGTTTCCTCCATTATCGTCATTATCGTAATCTCTGAAACACTCCACCTTGTGATGTCATCATGCGGTAATACAGGAAGTGCTCCACTGTGTTTTTAAACTCTACACACCTTCACTAGAATCATTTGCATCATTTCAGCCCTGGAATTGCCAATCTCGACTGAACTAAAGTAAAAGGAGCTGTTAACATGAAAACTACCACCTCATGACATCACAAGGTGGAACAGAGCATTTTGAGCTTTGGAGATGTAACAGCGAATAATAAAGTGTGACTCAAACATGTGAATGAAACAAAACACAACTCCAGTGTGTTTTTGATGAGGTAACACCATTATAACATGGATTAAAGCTACAAAAGCTAAAAGCTAAAGCAAATATAGGACCTTAAACTCAGACTCCATCATGATAATAATCAAACATGAGCTTTTGTTTCTATTTGATCTGGACCATGCAGAGTCTATGGTCAGGGTTTTGCTGTGTGGTCACTGGGTCCAGACTGTTCATTCTGTTCCTTCTCTTTGTTCTGTTCAGGAGGTGATCGAAGCCATCGCAGAGTGTGCCTTCAAGACGTCACCTTTCCCCGTCATTCTGTCATTTGAAAACCACGTCGACTCGTGAGGAGCAGCTCCATGTTTATATTTGTCACACATTTCTGCTTGAATGAGTGGGGCAATAAGCAGTAATGTGGTTTATCATGACAAAAAGGTCCACAATAATTGTTTGTGAGACATTTTATATAATCATGAGAATCACCGACAAAGATAATCGCATTTACATCATTTACATCACCAGAATGAGCAGAGCAAAACTACTTCTCCTGATGATCTTTTTTAGATATCTGCTGTTTCCAAGTACAGCACAAACTGTTCTAATAAATAACCAATAATTATTGTGATATTATTGTTAATCGCTGTTATGTTGTAAAGTCCGGGTTAAAAGTTTGACAGAATTTATTACAAACAAGGAAATGCGAATGGTGGTTGATGGAGCAGGTAGTAGAGAGCTGGGTTGAAGACTGACGTCTTTGAAACGGTCGTAGGAAGCTGGGTCAGAGGTGGAGGTGTTTGTACCGGTTGTAGGAAGCTGGGTCAGAGGTGGAGGTGTTTGTACCGGTCGTAGGAAGCTGGGTCAGAGGTGGAGGTGTTTGTACCGGTCGTAGGAAGCTGGGTCAGAGGTGGAGGTGTTTGTACCGGTCGTGGGGAGCTGGGTCGGAGGTGGAGGTGTTTGTACCGGTCGTGGGGAGCTGGGTCGGAGGTGGAGGTGTTTGTACCGGTCGTGGGGAGCTGGGTCGGAGGTGGAGGTGTTTGTACCGGTCGTGGGGAGCTGGGTCGGAGGTGGAGGTGCAGAGTGGGTCCAAGAAACGGGATCACGGAGGATACACTGATGAATAAACTGACATGACGATCTGTGTAGCAATCCTCAGCCCCTTTGTACTCCAGAGGTGGAGGCTTGATTGCAAGTTATTTTGTCCATGATCATCAGGACTCCAGATTTCACTCTCGTCCCGTGTCTCATGTGGACTTGTCTCTGATTTGCTTGTTCTACTTCTTCAGGCTCAAACAACAGGCCAAGATGGCGGAATACTGCCGCTCCATCTTTGGAGAAGCTCTGCTCATCGACCCACTGGACAAGTATCCAGTGAGTTATTAGAATGATTGTTATCATTATTATTATTATTATTATTATTATTATTATTATCATTAGTTTTATTATTAGCATTATTATTATTATTAGCATTAGCATTATTGAACAAAGTTTACGAGGCACATCTATAGAGCAGAGGATCAGACAGGCACAGCTCTGTTGCTCCTCCATGTGGACTCACAATGCTTTATTTTTAAGATGGGCCGAAATCAATACCAATATTTTTTCCTGTTATGACCGATATTTGCCAATACCAGTATTTTTGGTTTAAAAATCCACAGCGAGGCCCACACATGTGTCTTTAGTTAAAGTCACAATCACAAATACATTTTTCACTTTTGTAAAAATAATAATAAGGCATAAAACTCTCTTCTATTTCTTTATTGAGTCATTAATCTGTTTAAAAAAGGGCTCATAGAGACTGGGGCAATGCAAAAAAATATCTGTATCGAATAGTGGTATCAAGCTTTGATATCCGCCAATACCTGGAACCAATGTATCGCCTATCTCCACTTTATACCATTCACATAAACATTAATTTAACCCATGTGCAGAGATACTGGAGGTGAGGCCGATGAAGCGCCTTGCCCAATGACACAATGAAAGTATGTACTGGTAGGACTGGGATTCAAACAGCACAACCTTTAGGACTAAAAGCTTTATAACACTGTTGTTTATGATGCGCCCTGTTGACTTTAAAAATAAAATTGAATTGATTGTCCTGCCTTTATCACAGTCCTGCCTCTCCTAGGTCTGTATTAGACATTTTCAGATGTGGGAACATTAAGGTTAAGGTTAGGGTCAGGGAATTATGGGTAAGGTTAGGATCAGTCAATGTAATGCATGGAAACTCAACGTACGTGTGTGTGTTTTTGAGCAGCTCCAGCCCGGCGTCCCTCTGCCCAGCCCTCAAGAGCTCATGGGAAAAATACTCATCAAGAACAAAAAGTCCCATAAACCCTCTTCCGCAGGCGACACCAAGAAGTCAACGGAGCAGGCAGCCAATCAGAACGAGCCACTGTCACTTAGCAACAACACTGGAGGTGAGACTCGTTAAAGTGTTTGTTTGTTTCTTTATCTCCCGCTTTACAAATATCGAGAATATTACACGATTTCACTGAGGTCCCTCCCAGAGCCTGACGATCATGGACAGGGTCAGTTTTCATGTGCCGTCAGTTACTGTCCACTTAGGTTTACACATGATACTAAAGCACCAGATCCTTAAGAATACACAAGGTTTTCAGACACAGCGTGAATCCTGCTCTTTTATTCTACAGAGATTGAGGCTGAGAGTGAGGAAGACGAGGAGGATGAGGATGACGAGGGTAAAAAGGTCAGTAGTGACAGTGACCTGCTCTGTGTGTGTGTCGTTCTGCTGCTAGTGCTACAGTCTCTAGTGTTCATAGGTAGGGATGCAACAATCTGATACTGGTACAGATATTAGCATCGATACTGAAAAAATTGAGCATCGGTTTCCAAATATCCTGGTTGGACACATCGATGTTACAAGACTATTTACTGGTTGGAGTTCTGAGACAGCAGGTCTGCTCTGGGTCACTCAGGACACGGCCGACTCTTGGACTCACACCTCAGTGGGATGGACACTAACATCACTGACCACTGTCCAGAGTGGTGTGGCCAAACATCTCAACCAACACAGCAGCTCCAGGTCTCCATGTGGGATCTCTGGACAGACCCCTAAGAGCTGTAGAACTCCTGAGACTGACTTAGAAGACCATGACAAAAGACGGGTTGAGTTACAACAACAGCTTAATGTTTGAACTTTTATTTACACAAAGCTGTGTTTACTTGAGAGATAATTAACAGCCACAGAACACATCCGGATATTTTTTGTTTTAAGTAAATAAATGCTGTTTTCAGTCTCTCATATCGGTTGATATTGGGTATTGGAAGATACTTAAACCCAAGGCCCAGGGGGTGGATGAGATCCGTCCCGAGTACCTTAAGTCTCTGGATGTTGTGGGTCTTTCTTGGCTGACACGTCTCTATAATATCGCGTGGCAGTCGGGGACAGTACCTCTGGACGGGCAGACCGAGATGGTGGTCCCTCTGTATAAGAAGGGGGACCGGAGGGTGTGTTCTAATTACAGGAGAATCACACTCCTCAGCCTTCCCGGTAAGGTCTATTCCAGGGTACTGGAGAGGAGAATCCGACCGATAGTCGAACCTCGGATTCAGGAGGAGCAGTGTGGTTTTCGTCCTGGTCCTGTAACGAGCCTTAGTTTTGTACAATCCATGGAAGGCTTCTGAACCGCTCTTGGTCTGACCCGTCCCCCCTGAACCTGTTTGCCATGAGTGACCCTACCAGGGGCATGAAGCCCCCGAGAACATAGCTCCCAGTATCATTCGGGTATTCAGACCCCTCCACCACGTTAAGGTGGTCGGTTCAGGGAGGGGCCAGTTGTCCACAGCCAGGGTCAATTTGTCCAGAAGGTAATTTAAAGTTCTTTACAGAATAAAAAATACATTAAAATTACAAAGCAACATATCAAACCATAATCACAAATAAGCAGAACTTTTTTGAGCCTGGACTTAAACATTGTCAAAGTAGAGGCCTGTCCATGTGTTGACTCAATTTGTTTACTCCATTTGTTGACTCCAGTACTCCATGTGGTGACTCCATGTGTTGATTCCATGTGGTGACTCCATGTGGTGACTCCATGTGGTGACTCCATGTGGTGACTCCATGTGGTGACTCCATGTGTTGACTCCATGTGGTGACTCCAGTAGTCTGTGTTGACTCTATGTATTAACTCTAGTACTCCATGTGTTGACTCCATGCCGTGACTCAGTGTGTTGACTCAGTGTGTTTTTATTCCACTATTCCATGTGTTGATTCTGTGTTGACTCCTTGTGTTGACTCCATTTACTGACTCCAGTACCACATGTTTTGACTCCATTTGTTAATTCTGGTACTCCATGTGTTGACTTCATGTGTTGACTCCAGTACCCCATGTGTTTACTCCTTGTGTTGACTCTGTTTACTGACTCTCGTAGTCTTTTTTTTTTTTTTTACTCCAGTGCTCCATGTGCTGACTCTATGTGTTGACTCCATGCGTTGACTCCAGTGCTCCATGTTGTGTGCAGGGCTCAGCAGAGCGAGAGGCTGTAGCTGCAGAGGAGATGTCCACTTTGGTCACCTACATACAGCCCACCAAATTCAACTCGTTTGAAGCTTCCAGAAGTAAGAAAGTGGTGTTGAAATCAGCTGAGGACCTCACAGATGACACTATTACAGTGTGTGGGTGAAGAAAAACACAAAACTCTACTTTCCGAGACCATTACCACATTCAAATTTACAAACTTCATAACATTAAAGTCACTGACATGTTTTGGATTAGCACCCCCTCGTCCCCGGTGTCTGTGTACACTGGTGGATGGATGTGTGTGTGAATGGGTGAGTGATTCTTTTGAGCCTTGGAGGTGGAAAAGTATTCAAATGTGACTGTTTTGCAGAGGCGGACCGCTCCTACCACATGTCGTCTTTTGTGGAGACCAAAGCTCTGGAGCATCTCACAAAATCACCTGTGGAGTTTGTCGAGTATCCAAAGCAACAATCCCACATTTATACACATTAATACATTACTTACACAGATTTATACATAGTTATACATGTGCAAACTTCCTCCTAAACCATATGTCAGATACAACAAATCCCAGCTCAGTCGGATCTACCCCAAAGGGACCAGAGTGGACTCTTCCAACTTCATGCCTCAGCTGTTCTGGAACGCCGGGTGTCAGCTGGTGGCCCTCAACTATCAGACTATAGGTAAGAGCTTATTCACTTTAAGACAAGAATACATTGAAAATGTATTTAGTTACGAAATACTGAATCCCTGCATTAAAATGTGTTTTGTAAAGTGTTCTGGCACGTGGTCCAATCAGGGTGCTGTATTCTGACTTTGAATACTTTTACACCGAGTTGCAGTATGTTATAATGTATGTGCCGTAAGACTAAAATCAGTTTTATGTTTGTTCTGCACTTCCATCAATGATTAGAGAAAGAAGCATCTCACCACATGAGCCGGGCTGTCTGTTTTTCCCCCTGATTTTGTGACCAAGTTCCTCTATGTATTCCTTTGATTTTCAAAAAGTAACTGTTCTCTGCCGCCAAATGAAAGAGTAACTATTCCAGAGAGTGCGAAAGGTGAACTTCGATATAGTGAGGGACGACTGTACTTCAAAAGAGAACAGATGAATCATGTGGACTGTGTGAGCGGTAAAGAATGAGGAGCTGTGCGTTCTGCAGTTTTAACGCTCGACGCGGAGGCAGAGAAAGATCCTCGTTGTTTAACGCTGTTACCACAGCTACACACCTGTGAATGTGAAAAGCCTGTTCACTGTCTGTAAATGTCTCAAATATTAGTTATTTCAGTGTTTTAAACAAACCTAGTCTCTACGTTCTGCTCAGAGCTGTTGAGTGTTTGTTTACCCGTTGCTATGGGGTTAGGGTTAGGTGATGTCATGGTGATGTAATGGCGATGAGCAGTGATATGAGAAAGTGATTTAACCTTTGCACCACAGTTTTACATTCTCACTGAGTGTGGCATAAAATTAAATAAATGAGCTCACATCATGAGTAAATGTACAGGTTAACAAAATCACGTTAAGAATGTTATGTCCTAAAAATGTCACTAATTGAAGTAACAATGTTTGACGACTTGCCCCAACTCATCCTAACAGCTCCTGTTTGAGGTCCTCTGTCATGTGTTACCCTGCCGGCTCCTGTTTGAGGTCCTGTGTCATGTGTTACCCTGCCGGCTCCTGTTTGAGGTTCTGTGTCATGTGTTACCCTGCCGGCTCCTGTTTGAGGTCCTGTGTCATGTGTTACCCTGCCGGCCCCTGTTTGAGGTCCTGTGTCATGTGTTACCCTGCCGGCTCCTGTTTGAGGTCCTGTGTCATGTGTTACCTGCCGGCTCCTGTTTGAGGTTCTGTGTGTTACCCTGCCGGCTCCTGTTTGAGGTTCTGTGTCATGTGTTACCCTGCCGGCTCCTGTTTGAGGTCCTGTGTCATGTGTTACCCTGCCGGCCCCTGTTTGAGGTCCTGTTTTGAGGTCGTGCTGTGTGTTTTCAGATCTGTCGATGCAGCTGAACCTCTTCATGTTTGAATATAACGGCCGCAGCGGTTACAGACTGAAGCCTGAGTTCATGAGGAGGCCTGATAAACACTTTGACCCCTTCACGGAGAACACTGTGGACGGAATCGTGGCCAACACTCTGTCTGTGAAGGTGAGGCTCCCAGGGGTGGGTGAGGCTCCAGGGGCGGGTGAGGCTCTAGGGGCGGGTGAGGCTCGAGGTCCTGGGGGCGGGTGAGGCTCTGAGCAGGGAGCAGGCACTTAGCGACGCCGTCAGTCAAACTTGTTGCTAGCGGGATTTGTCTGTGATTAATGTTCAAATGTTGATTTACAGACACAGACGTGAAATAAAAACCCCAGGATCATGTAGAGGGTTAATACGAACATTTAAGACCAAAATGAGTCTGACAGCAGCAGGTACAGAGAGAGACACAGTTTTTACATAGAAAGTGAATTGGAGCCAGAGTCGATGGAGCTGGAAGTGCGACATGATCACTTCCTGTTTGTAGCGTGGCAGCTAGCATGTTAGCTATGTTCATTTACACAAACAGTCTATGAAACGGCCCTGTGTAGGCATGTTTTGTTCGTTTTGTTCGTACTGCTCTGTATTTGAACATGAAACAGTCTGGTCTCTCATCGGGATCTCCCTGTAGAAATAAAGATAAAATGAAAACTGAAATGTGATTTGGGAAGTGCAGGTGATCTCGGGCCAGTTCTTGAGCGAGAGGCGAGTGGGCGTGTATGTGGAGGTGGACATGTTTGGACTGCCGGCCGACACGAGGAGGAAAGCACTCCGCACCAAAACCTCTGCCAACAACAACGCCATTAACCCAGTGTGGGACGAGGAGCCCATCGTCTTCAAGAAGGTGAGAACTCGAGCATTTCTTTGTGGAGTGAGTCTGACAGGGCTGTGTTTCTGCCAGGTTATACTGCCCTCTCTGGCCACGCTCAGAGTCGCTGTTTTTGAAGAAGGAGGGAAGTTCATCGGGCACAGGATCATCCCAGTGTCGGCAATAAGACCAGGTACAGCTTAAAATACAGACATAATGTGAGATATCTCAACAGGATTTAAATTTTTTAACTTCAGCGACGGGTCCAGAGCAAACTCTCTGAGGGTGTGTGTTCTGTGAGTTCATAAGGTTTGCAAAGAGAGAGTCATTATTTAACCTCCCTAAAACGGAGGTGCACTTAAGGGTGTCATGATCATCACTATATCCACTCATTATTCAGTTTATGAATGATGGAACTATACTTTTTTTGTTTAGTATTTGTAATGTAACTTTTTCTTTGCACTACTGCGAAATGTTTAGTTGTTTTTTGTCTATATGATCAGATTTAACTAAAACTAAAAAACTAAACTAAAAGTTTGAATTAATAACTTGTCTGACTCATTGTAGAATCAAACTAACGGCTAAAGTGTTTCATTCTGCTGTTTACAATATTGTTAAACAGTTTTTGTGGTTTAAATTTGCTCTTGGGTTTTTGTGTCATTTTAATTATTAACTGCTTATCATCTATATTTACTTGAGCGATATATCAAACTTCAGAGTGTGTTATTGTGACAGGTTTAGGTGCAAACATCTTAAACTGATGCTCCTCTGTGGACTCAGACCTGAGCTACACAAACACTCTGTAAAACACATGGATCTGACGCCATCAGGCTCTTCTGGGGCTGATCTTTAATGTTTAAGGTTTAATTTTTTTTTTTTCTTTAAAGGAGAATTTAAACATTTGGACATTGTATCGTTGATGTTTCATGGTTTCTGACAGTTTAAACATTGATTTAACAAAATAAAAGAGTTCATAAGTTCACAATCATGACTCTTTAGAGAGGTTTTGTCCGTTTACATGATGGTTTCTAGGTTAAATAATAGTGTCATCTGCTGTGTCCAACCAGGAATTAAAATTATAACCTTCACCAAAATTACAAACTACAAAAGGTTTTTACTGTAAAATCTTAAATCTAATCTTTATCTGTTTTAGAGAAATGCGTCTGTCACATGCACTTTAATTCCTTTGGCCTGGCAAATTCATTTCAGTTTAAGTTTATTTATACAGCACATTTAAAACAACTTGAGCTGAACCAAAGAGCTTCACATAAAAGACAACACAAGACAGAGGAACAGATCAATAAAACACCTATATGTCCTGTCTACTGTTAAATACCAGGGAGAAGAGGTGGGTTTAAGTCTAGTCTTAAACTGTGTTAAAGACTGAGATGATCTGACAGGCAGAGGGCGCTGTTCCAGGCCTGATGTGTCTCTTAGTCTGTGTCTTAGTGGAGCTGCAGTGTTCTGGACGTTCTGTGAGCGCTGCAGGGAGCTCTGGTCCAGCCCCACAGACAAACTATTACAATAATCCAGACGCCACAATACAAATGCTTGGACTGATTTTTCAAAATCCAGAATAACATAAGTATTTCTTGTACAAGAATAATGTGAATTCTGGATGCCAGGACATAATTCCTCACCTCAGAGGCCCAGCTTTAGAGACGACAGAAGAACTGAACGATCTGAAGATGATCTGTTAAATTCTCTGGGCTCACGACAAAGCGATTTTAATTACAGCTTTATCTAACATTTAATATACTGGTACATGATGTCTAAATCTGCTTCAGTTTTACCTCTAAAACCAGTCAGCCTCTAATCATAATCAGTACTTTTTACTGCAAATTTAAGTAATTCTTCAAGAATAGCTCATTCTCCACTTCTGAGTCTGCGTTGTCTCTCTTTAGGCTACCGCTACATCGGCCTGAGGAATGAGAAGAACCAGCCCCTCACTCTGCCCGCTGTGTTTGTTTACATGGAGGTCAAAGATTATGTACCCGATACGTTTGCAGGTAACAAAAGAGGATTTAATATGGTATAAAAACAAGCAGGCCTGTAGTTTGACCACACCTCAAATTCACAAACCAGATATAACTCACCCAGGGACAAAGGAGCATGAACTTCACATAAACTGTCAGATTATATGTAACGTCAGGTCCCACATCAGACCAGGGTCACCTCTAAATGTGTCTAATGTCCAGTGTTTGTCCGGTTCAGATGTGATCGAGGCCTTGTCCAACCCCATTCGCTACGTGAACCTCCTGGAGCAGAGGTCCAAGCAGCTGGCTGCCCTGACGCTGGAGGACCCCGAGGACGACGTGCAGTCACAGGTCTGGGTTTGTTATCGACTGTGTGAGTGTGAGTCATGTGGTGCCTCAAATGAGATGAGTCCTGAGTCCTAACATCAGGGTTGCCAGGTTTCAGCAACCCGACCCGCACAAGAGTGTCTGAAAAAAAGCCCAAAACCTGCCCCCGCCCCCTCCTCACACAGCCCCGCCCCCTCCTCACACAGCCCCACCTCCTCTACTCTGTCTTGCACAAATAGAAGTTCCACAGATGCGTTGATGGCTTTGGTTAAGATTTGTTACCTAAATTCTGGACTATCATTAGAATTACACTAAAATCAATACTTTTTACATGGAAAATTACTTTAAAAGCCGCCAAAGTCCCTGAAAAAAACACATACCTGGCAACACTGCTTGACATGGCCCAGTATGTGTCACAGTGGATATTAGACTGATCGTCCTGTGACTCTGCAGCAGACGGAGGCAGACAGCTGTGTGGAGAGAAACACTGACAGTAGAACATCAGCTGTGGAGAACGGCCTGAGTGTGGCCCCTGCACCAACAGGACACACTCCAGTGACCACCACCCCCAAAGCTTCAGCAGCCAATCAGACGACAGCGACTGCAGGTAACGCCCACAAACCGTCGCTCTGGTCTCCTGTGATTGGACTGAGCTCATGTTTGGTCTCCTTTAGATCCCGCCAAAGCCCCCTCCAAGTCCGAGGACCTTGTCCTGAGTGTTTTAATTGGTGAGAAGTTCTTCCTTGTATGTGGCTCTATCAAATATCATAAATACAGCAGTGTGTGAGTCGCTAAAACATGTTTTGTCCCCTGCAGATGTCCCGGGGTGCTCCATAGAGAGTCTACAGCAGTCCAAGCTGTACCTGAAGGAGCAGAGGAGGCAGAGTAAGGAGCTAAAGGAGCTTCTACGGAAACACCAGAGGAAAACAAGCCAGCTCTGTCTCGACTTAAAAAGCAAATACAAGAAAATGTCCCGTCGTCAGAGCAGGTTATGTCAAGGAACGACTTTATTCTGTCTCCTGTTATTTCAGACAAAACGTGGGCATTATCTAACTGTGTCACCTTACAGCGGTAACGTCTGTAACGTGTAATGTGAACATGAAAATAGTCATGTCTTGATTATCTGGTTTGAGTGTGATCTATTGTCCAACAGAGCTCAAGAAACTGAGAGGGAAGAGCGCCTCCTGCAGGCCAGAGAGGAGCAGCAGCAGCAGCTTCTCTCTCCTGAGACAGGAGCAGTACTGCAGCCTGAAGTGTCTCAGGCGAGAGCACATCGGAGCGGTACGACTCCTCTCAGTGTTTCCCAGAGCTCCAGAAAACGCCCTGAGTCGATGTTTGTTGTTGTGCAGCTGATGGAGCGGCTGAGCAGGCTGGCCGAGGACAACCACTGTGCCCACATGAAGAAACTCTCTGACATCCAGGACAAGTAAGACGTCAGGTCACACTCCAGCCAGACTCAACAAAACATGTTTATTGATACTTTGCAGTGATGTGGGGGTGGTCCACATGTTTATGGTGGAATGATCATAGTTACCATGGAAACACAATCCATACATTGACAAACACTGCCAAAAAAGTTTTAAGATAGTCGGACAACGAGAAAATATAAAATGGATTTAAAGAGCACGTTTTCAGCTTGTGACTGTAATATTACACGAGAAGGACTTGTTTAACAGCACGATTCAGCTCACCTGTTGTAGTTCAGTAAAATAAAGCCCAGATTAAAGTCTAACAACACCTCAGACAGTGCAGTGCCTAAGGTTAGCATTACACCCCCAGAGAATGTTGATGACATCAGCTGCAAAGTATCAATATGACGTAAGACTCAGATCTCCACAGATGTGACACGTGTGAGACCAAATGCAGGACTCGCCGCTGCTAAAGCCGCACTGGAAATGTGAAATGTGATTGGTGCTTTTCAGATGTGATGATGTCATACTGATGATGTCATTATGTCAGATGGGGGCGTGTTTGCCCTGATGATTACGCTGTACTTTGTCCTGAAATAGACCCAGTATATAATAGACCAGACCCAGAGCTCACTGTTACAACATAAACCTGTATTAAACATTCACTTTATCTTCTCCGTCTGTGTTAAATGTGCCTCGTCTGTGGTTGTGTTGTCCCCTGAAACACAGCTGTACATTCTTATTGCTTTGACTGTTAACTTGGCGTTCCGCTCGTGCTCATCCCGCTCGTGCTCGTTCCGCTCGTTCCATCGTGACGACAGACTGTATGTGGTGATGATTGTTCTTGTATCTTCAGGGAGAAGAAGGAGCTGAAGCGACTGATGGATCGAAGGAGAACTGAGAAGATCAACCAGGCCAAGACCAAAGAGAAGCAGCTCGCTCAAGAGTGTGACTCCGCCCATTTTATACCGCCCATATTCACACTGATGTCATCAATGTTCTCTGGGGCCGTGATGCTAACTATAGGCACTACTCTGTCTGAAGTGTTGTTAGACTTCAATCTGAGCTTTATTTTAACACAGTCTGACCATAAAGATCTGACTTATCTGAACTTTAACAGTTGAGCTGATTTGTGCTGTTAAATAAGTCCCTCTCAAATAACATTACACTCACAAGCTAGCTAGCATTAGCATTAGCATTAGCATTAGCCAACAGTTTTTCAGTGAGTCGCTCTCACCTTTTTGTGTAAAACTCTTAAACAGGACCATGAGCTCGGACTGACACAGGCTCCTGAACATGTGTCTTTAAATCACTTTTGTGTTTTTTCTTGAGTTTTCAAATTATCTTAAACTTTTTTTGTCAGTGTCGGCTAATGTGTGCATTGTGTCACCATGGTAACTGATGAACATTCTGCCATAGACATACATGTAGAATACCCTCAGTGTGATGTTATTGTAAAGTATCAATATGGCTGCGTTTGCTCCACCTTTACACATATCAGAGTTTATCTTGTCAGAGGTGGGGTTATATCAGCTCTGTTTGTCACACAGGGAGAAGATCGAGATCAACAAGAGCTACGTAAATGAGGTGGTGCAGAACATCAAACGGGTGAGTCTCCAGTGAGGCTGGTGTGGTGATGGTGTAGTGTAGTCACAGTGTACTGATGATGGTGGTGTAGTGCAGTGACGGTGTACTGATGATGTAGTGTAGTCACAGTGTAGTGAAGGTGTAGTGAAAAAAATATTACAATTCTAGATGAAAAGTAATCCATTTGTGAAGCCCGGTGAGTTGAAATACAGAAAAAGGTTTATTGTTTGTTAGAGCAGACACAGACGGGACAGGGCCCGGGCCTGGACACAGACTGGAGCCTTTCAGCGTCTCCTCAAGTCCGTCCCCTGGTTCCCCAGTGTAAGTCCCAGTCTAAACCCAAGTCCCCTGAGCATCTGAGCTCTGACTGTTTTATCCCAGAATGACAAAGATATATACATTTCAAAGCTGTGACTTTTATTTCACACTCAGAGATAATGAACTTTTACACCTGAGGACAAGACAAGACAATAAAGTCTTTCCTGGAGGATGTGACCTTCACACATGTTCACGTCGGTCTGGGTCTGACAGACTGAGATCAAATCCTTTTCCTTAGTGACGGTGTAGTGTACTGATGGTGCAGTGACGGTGTAGTGATGGTGTAGTGTACTGATGGTGTTGTGACGGTGTAGTGTACTGATGGTGTACTGATGGTGTAGTGACAGTGTAGTGTACTGATGGTGTATTGAGGGTGTAGTGAGGGTGTACTGATGGTGTAGTGACGGTGTAGTGTACTGATGGTGTATTGATGGTGTAGTGAGGTGTACTGATGGTGTAGTGACGGTGTAGTCTGTGTGTTGTAGTTGGAGGAGGCTCAGGCCAAGCGTGTGGAGCAGCTCCAGGAGCAGCACAGAGATCTGCTGCAGCACATCCAGGACCAGAAGTCCACGGTGAGTCCTCCACCCAGTCCTCCACCCGCAACAAACTGCACACACTGAGAGTCTGTCTGAATACTCATTTAGAGTAACTGTAATCTGGTATAGTTACTCTTTCATTTGGTGGTATCAGAGTACAGTTACTTTACTAAAATCCAATGACTACATGATGGTACTTTATAATGTAATTTGGCTTAAATTTGACTTGACGTGTGTGCGGTGTGTGGTTATTGGTCTAAGACGTAAATTAATGTATTTTCACTTCTATTCAATTCAAGTTCATTTCTGTCTCACATTTAAAACAATTTGAGCTGAAACAAAGAGCTTCACATAAAAGTCGACACAAAACAAATACAAAAAAACACGATACACAGGAAAAGAACAAGAAAACACAGAGATATCCCGTCTCACTCGTATTAAATGGCAGAGAAGAGGCAACTCCAGGACTGAATTTATTCAAATGATTCTAGTGAAGGTGGAGTTTAAAAACACAGTGGAGCACTTCCTGTATCACCACATGATGACATCACAAGGTGGAACAGAGTGTTTCAGCCTAAATCTGCAGGTTTGTGTGTTAAACATGTGTGACTGAAACAAAACACAACTCCAGGTCTATTTGTGACGAGGAAACGACATCAGAGCAGATCAGAGAGCAGAGTCATGTGGGCCCTGTAAGGTAATGTGGGCCCTTTAAACTCTGCTCTAAAACATTTTAAAATATCCGCGGATGTGATTATGGCTGCAGCTGCAGGAGGCGGTGGAGGCGGAGTTTCGGGAGAAGTTTCGTTGCTTGCCGGGAGAGATCCATGTCTTCCTGCAAAGGTCAGAGGTCAGAGGTCACAGCGAGTCCAGAGCATCGACCCCTCATGAGGCTCTGTCAGAGGAGGACTGAGAGTCACCTGAACACATTCTGTTCTCTTATATAAGTATTTCTCCAGACAGTCACCACTTTACCCCGTCAGCATTATGCATGATTTATTTATTCAATTTTTCAATTTGATTCATTTTTTGAAAATAAATTACACGATGCATGTGCAGCTGTTTGTCTGTACGTGGGCCGCGGCTGTTTGTCTGTACGTGGGCCGCGGCTGTTTGTCTGTACGTGGGCCGCTGCTGTTTGTCTGTACGTGGGCCGCTGCTGTTTGTCTGTACGTGGGCCGCGGCTGTTTGTCTGGACGTGGGCCGCGGCTGTTTGTCTGTACGTGGGCCGTGGGCCGCAGCTGTTTGTCTGTACGTGGGCCGCGGCTGTTTGTCTGTACGTGGGCCGTGGGCCGCGGCTGTTTGTCTGTACGTACGTGGGCCGTGGGCCGCGGCTGTTTGTCTGTACGTGGGCCGTGGGCCGCGGCTGTTTGTCTGTACGTGGGCCGTGGGCCGCGGCTGTTTGTCTGTACGTGGGCCGTGGGCCGCGGCTGTTTGTCTGTACGTGGGCCGTGGCTGTTTGTCTGTACGTGGGCCGTGGCTGTACGTGGGCCGTACATATTGGTCAGAGAGGGGGTGAGACTGGGGGAGGCCTGTGACAGTAGTTCAGTTGTTGGAGTGTTGATCCACTGACCCGCAGGTTGCCGGTTCGATTCCAGCTCCCACAGATGAATGCTGTTGTTTTGTCCTTGGGCAAGACACTTAACCCCCCTCACCCCCAGTGTCTGTGTGCTCTGGTGTGTGTGTGTGTATGTGTGTGTGTATGGGTGTGTGCGTGTGTGTGTATGTGTGTGTATGTGCGTGTGTGTGTGTGTATGTGTGTGTGTGTATGCGTGTGTGTGTGTGTGTATGTGACTGGGTATGTATGTGTGCGTGCGTGTGTGTATGTGCGTATGTGTGTGTGTGTGTGTGTATGTGTGGGTGGGGGGGGGGGGGCGAGTGTTTCCTTGAAGGTGAAAAGTGTTGTATAAAAATGTGACTGGGGCCATTTCTTTTCACAGTTTGTTTTAAGTCTTTATATTTAACTTATTTTATGTTGAGAAACTTGTGCTTTATATTTATTATTATTATCATTATTATCATTATTATTTATATTTATTTTATGACAAGTAGTTGTAGTTTTGGAAGTGCTTCCTCTCGAATGTGAATGTTTTTCTCAGACTTTTGCTTTTTTCTGTATTTACAAAATCATTGAAAACCTGTTTGAGAAATGAATAAACCTGATTTAATAAGTTCACATCAGGCCAGTGTGTGATGGAGTCATATTATAAATAAAGATTATGAAGTGAATAAGAGGCGTGTGGAGCTTCATTCTCCTCGAGGACACACCTGAGGTTCTTTTATGAACATTGATGCTGAGGTGAATCAGACTCAGTAGGAAAGTGTCTGGCTGCCCAGGCTGCAGAACATTTCACACAATAAACAGACTCATATGTGACACTTATCGACAGGTGTTTTTTTTTTATCACTGAACAGTGTCTTGAGATGCTGTAAGTGACTCTCCACACAGCAGACACAACAGAGTCTCTTTTCTCTGTGGAGATGCGGGTTTAAATTGTCAACATGCAGTGAAACATTTCTGTAGGTTCATTTTGAAGCAGCTCTGATAAAACTGTCACACTTGAGTGAAATGTAAACCCCGCACTGGCCACTAGAGGTCAGCACCGCGCAGTCTCTGCAGCAGCAGCTCCTCCTCAGCATCAGCATCTTCATCTGTGCCTGACGCGTCCTGCTCGTCTCTTCGCTCTTCTCTCTCGTGTTTTAAATCATGGATAACACTGGTAAAGAGAAGGAGGCCATGCAGCTCATGGCGGAGGCGGATAAGAAGGTGAAGGCGTCCGGCTCGTTCCTCGGCGGGATGTTCGGGTAAATGCTCTGCTTCAGCTGCTGATGGGGGAGGGACGGCCTCTCATCCTCCTGTATCCTTGACAAACGCAAGGACTCGCTCTGCTTTGACCCGCGCCTCTTCTTCACACGCTAAACACGCGCTGTTTTTGCGCAGATGCGCAAACAGCCGCGGCGCAGTGTCCCTCTGTCCTCCTCCGGCCTCCTCGTTTTTTCATGCGCCATCGGCTTAAAGCACGAGCCCCACGCGCACAGAGCCACTGTCACGCGCTCTGTCACGCGCACTGTCACGCACTCCCATGATGCTGCGGGGCTGGACCTGTCCGGACTGAGGCCGGGGCAGAGAGAGGAGGGACAGAGAGGGACAGAGGACAGAGGGTGTGAGGGACAGAGGACAGAGGGTGTGAGGGACAGAGGACAGAGGGTGTGAGGGACAGAGAGACAGAGAGACAGAGGACAGAGGGACAGAGGGGTTCATGTGGGCGGGTGTTCAGCCTCTGTTTGTTTGTTTGTTTTTGTTTGTTTGTTTGTTTGTTTGTTTGTTTGTGACCTACAGCTTCTGTTGCTGGTGCTTAAGTTGTTTTTTTAATCGTGGCCTTAGAACTTTGCGTGTTGCGTTTGTCCTGGTGCGTGAGAGGCCTGTCACGTGACCCAGCCTCATAACCACAGAGTTAAACTTTAAACCTGGATTCGTGTGTGTGGTTTTATGTGTCTGCAGACAGTTCACACATCTGTGTGTGTGAGGCAGAGTGAGGGAGGAGTCACATGAAAACTGACCTAAAAATCTGTCCCTGTTTGGCTCGTTCTGCTCGTTGTAAACAGACTGTCCCACTTCAGAGTCTCACTGGAGAATTAAGTGGCACATGATTAAAATACAGCACCACTGACACCCACAAAACTACTGAAACTACTGTGTCAGCTGGAGATGTTCTGGTGGAGATGTTCTGATGGAGATGTTCTGGTGGAGATGTTCTGGTGGAGATGTTCTGGTGGAGATGTTCTGGTGGAGATGGTCTGGTGGAGATGTTCTGGTGGAGATGTTCTGATGGTGGAGATGTTCTGGTGGTGGAGATGTTCTGGTGGTGGAGATGTTCTGATGGTGGAGATGTTCTGGTGGTGGAGATGTTCTGGTGGAGATGTTCTGGTGATGAGCTCTGTGTTTTTCAGGGGGAACCATAAGGTGGAGGACGCGTGTGAGATGTACGCTCGAGCTGCGAACATGTTCAAGATGGCCAAGAACTGGAGCGGTGAGTCCAAACATCCACAGTGTCACCACGACGCTCCTGACGCAACATTCAACACCAAACTCTGAAAACACAGATGTGTCTGACTGTTTTTCTGACTCTGTGCCTTGTGTGTGTCTGTCTGTGTGTTTGTGTGTTTGTTTGTGCGTTTGTGTGAGCAGCGGCTGGAAACGCCTTCTGCCAAGCCGCTCGGCTACACATGCAGCTGCAGAACAAACTGGACTCTGCCACGAGCTTTGTGGACGCAGGAAACGCCTACAAGAAGGCCGACCCTCAAGGTGAGCTCCTGACCTAAGCACCGCCCACATAGTCAGGCCAGTGGGAGGAGTCAAGTCTGAGTTTAGTATTTTGTCGTGAGCAGAGAAGCAGCGATCCAGTTTCTTCTGTTGATACTTTGGCTTTAAGTATCTGCCGATCTATCCATAAAATCAGTGTAGGTGCTGGGGAGGGCATCAGGTACAAATCCACAATGACACTAAAATGGAGGCACCTTCTCCGCAATGACAGAAAGTCCCAAAGTGAAAGAGGATCTGGAGGATCTGGAGGATCTGGAGGATCTGGAGGATCTGGAGGATCTGGAGGATCTTGAGTCCATCTCTGATCTGTTCTAATGTTGTTTCCTCGTCACAAACAGATCTGGAGCTGTGTTTTGTTTCATTCACATGTTTAACTCACAAACCTGCAGATTTAGGCTGAAAACACCCTGTTCCACCTTGTGATGTCATCATGTGGTGCTCCACTGTGTTTCTAAACTCCACACACCTTCACTAGAATCATTTAGATAATATTTTCAGTCCTGGAGTTGCCAATCTCGACTGAACTAAAGGTAAAAGGAGCTGTTCGCTTGAAAACTACCATTTCATGACATCACAAGGTGGAACGTCGCATTTTGAGCTTTGCAAATGTTACAGACTGATAATAAAGTGTGACTCAAACATGTGAATGAAACAAAACACAGCTCCAGGTCAGTTTGTGTGATACAGGAGCTTTAAAGGGGAAACGTCGACCGGTGCCTTTTGGTGAAGGAGATGAACTCAAAGGACTCAAGTCTGTGATTTATCAGTGGATCTTTAATTCATACAATTAAAATGCGTTAACATTTCAGGATTTCTGGCTCTAAAGCTGTGAAAAACTTCAGGGATGTTATTACATTGTTATGAAACTGCTGCTGAAGCCCCGTGTTTCTTTACATTTCTTTACATTTCTTTACATTTCTTTACATTTCTTTACATTTCCTTTTCTCTTTTACCAGAGATTGTTTCTTAGTGGAATATGAGGCTGTGTTTTAATTCTAGGCTCATTTTGATCCATAAATAACACGTTTGCTCTGTATCTTTGGCAGAGGCGATCAACTGTCTGAACCAGGCCATTGACATCTACACGGACATGGTGCCTTTATAACTCTGTGTTCTCCATGTGCTGTTGCATGTTCTCCATGTGTTTCCGTGTTCTTCATGTGTCATTAGACCTGGCATGATAACACATTTTAAAGCACGATATAATGCTACAGGCCGAGGAGCTGAGGGGGGCAGCATCATCTGCATATAAATGTATGAGGCTTTAATAAATATAGTAAAACGTAGTGGGCTGAAAACTGAGCCTTGGGGCACTCCTCTGCTTAAAGTAAAAAGAGAATGTGATTTAAACCGACCGGCTGCTCCTGCCTGGGCTCCGGTTATTATTGCAAAGAAAAAGTGCACACAATAAATATTTAATCCAAAAATATATTGCCCCAATTTTCATCTATTGAAAGATAAGTCGATACAGTGATTATCGTGACACGTCTAAGTGTTTTTACATGTTCTTCATGTGGCTCATAGACTGTATAAAGTGACTGAGTGAGACGTCACCCACAGCGTTCGGCTCCAAATGAAGCTCCTCGAGGCTGGAGCAGGTGTAGAGGCTAATCTGGAGCCCTGTTCCATATTTGGCATTCTGACCACGAGTATCATAGCAACCAGCCAATCAGGAGCGAGGCTGTTGAAGGTAACGCCCCCTCTTGCCTGCACCACTGGTTTGGCGGACGCAAACCTGTTGCTAACGCTAACAGCAGCGACCTCGGGGAAAGAAGGACCTGATGTGTCTGTTATTAATGTTCATATGTTGATTTACAGACACAGACGTGAAATAAAAACCCCAGGATCATGTAGAGGGTTAATACGAACATTTAAGACCAACATGAGTCTGACAGACGCAGGGACAGAGAGAGAGAGGACAATTTTTCAATAGAAATTGAATTGGAGCCAGAGTCGATGGAGCTGGAAGTGCATCATTCTCACTTCCTGTTTGAACGCGGAGGCTAGCATGTTAGCTATGTCCATTTATATGTACAGTCTGTGGTGCCTCGTGTGTTCTCACGTGTTCCTCCCGTGTTCTGTGCATGTTCACGTCATTAAAGCCTGTTGCTGTATGTTCATGTTGAATATTTTTCTTAAATTCTTCATTTGTTTTGTTCCAGGGAAGGTTCACCATCGCAGCCAAACATCACATCACCATCGCAGAGGTTTACGAGGCAGAGCTGGTAGATATTGAGAAGGTGAGACACAGACTCCACACTTTACCCCACTGCCTCTGTATGTGACAGATAAACACGTGTTTGTTTCCAGGCCATTGCCCACTACGAACAGGCAGCGGACTATTACAAGGGCGAGGAGTCCAACAGGTGGGTCAGCAGTGTCTGTCCAGATCATGTCCACATAAACCACTCTAGAGCCAATGATCTAACCCTGTTCCTAACCTCAAGCCCTAACCCTTAAACCCTTAAACCCTCAGACCCTCAGACCGTAATGTCGTTTATAATCCTGTTACAAAACTTCATTATTACAATGTGGAAGACCGTCCCTCTGGACCTGATTATTTAGCACCCGTGTGTAGTTTATGTTCGGAACAGAGCGTCTGTGGACATCGGCTCGATGGTACATCGGCTCGATGGACATCGGCTCGATGGACATCGGCTGGACACTGGTGCTCATCACATTACATAATAAAGTGCTGCTTCCTCAAACGTGACTTTTTTCAGCTCTGCCAACAAGTGTCTGCTGAAGGTGGGTCACTACAGCGCTCAGCTGGAGCAGTACCAGAAGGCCATTGAAATCTATGAACAGGTAATTCTGTCCAGAGTAAATACATTCTTCTGTAGTAATCAGATCATCTGTATTTACTGTAATAAAGATTCAGTTCAGTGACTGTAATGACTGCTCTGTGTTGAAGGTGGCCATGAGCACCATGGACAACCCTCTGCTCAAGTACAACGCCAAAGAGTATTTCTTCAAGGCGTCTCTGTGTCACTTCATCGTGGACGAGCTTAATGCAAAGGTAGATCTGAGTCACATGTGACAGAACTGAAACTGTCTGAAGAAGTGACACTAAAATGATTTTCATAGAAGAAGAGACATTTCATAAATGCTGCTGAGCTCCTGTAACAAACCCTTCTGTTCAGTTCTGCTGCTCCGGGGTCGTTACAGCGACAGTCTGTGACACTCAATGATCTGAGTCTCACTGAGTGTTTTTTGTGGTTGCAGCTGGCGATTGAGAAGTACGAGGAAATGTTCCCAGCATTCACAGACTCCAGAGAGCTCAAACTCTTAAAGGTATCACAGCTTCACTTTTGTCGTGTTCACTAAACATCAAACCAGAGTCAGTAGAGACGTCTTGGAAGCCAACGTCTGATATCAACCAAAGACTGAAAAATTCAGTATCGGCACTGATATCTGATACCAGTATCGTATCGGTGCTTCCCCCAACAGTGTAAATCCGACTGTCTCAAATGATGGGATCCAAACGTCTGAAATCTTTTCTTACATTTTGTGTTTTCAGAAACTGCTGGAGGCTCACGAGGAGCAGAACAGCGAGGCTTTTACAGAAGCAGTCAAAGATTTTGACTCCGTGTCTCGTCTGGACCAGTGGCTGACCACGATGCTGCTGCGAATCAAAAAGACCATCCAGGGCGACGCTGGTGACCTCAAATAAAACACGCACGAATCACGTACGAGGTTTATGTGGGGCGTCTACAGCTGTACATATCAGTGCATGTCACCCCAGTGAGTCACATCACATGTCCTCCAACAGTATTTCTCTACAGACTGGACCCTGGACGTTTGTGTCAGGTGAAGACTGGACAGATTGGTGTTATTGAAAATACTTTATGAAAATGTGTAAGAAATATATTATATAGTATACTTGTTTATTCTGGTGCTGGATATTAGAAGTTGTGAGACCCTCTTTTTCATGTCTTCCTCACAATCGATCCCCCGTCGCCCTGTGATCTGTGTCAGTGGGAGCGGGTGACTCCTGCCGTGTCTGTGCATGTCTCTCGTCATGTTCTTGTTCTTGTATTATCAGCAGTGGCACATGTGAGCTGCAAAGGTATCTGTAATCAGTAAATGTTACAATAAAAGCACCACTCACTCACTTTTTTAGCAATGTGACGTTTTAATTTGCAGTTTTCATTCTCTTGAGCTCAAAGCAGCAAACGCAGAACCACATGACATAATAAACTAAACAGGCCCAGATGTACCAAAAATACATCTTATAAATCCTCATTTTGAGTAACTGTATTCTGTTACATTTACTCTTTCATTTGGTGGTTTGGTTTCTAAAATCAAAGGAAAACATGATGGAATTAATTTTGACTTTGAACCCTAAAGTAATAGTGACAAAAAGACATAAAACTGGAAGCTCTGGCAGGTGTGATTATGTCTCTAATTAGACATAAATGATGCAGAACAAACAGTGCCACAAAAATCAAGCTGTTTATAATTATTATATCATGTTATTACTCTGTAATATAATGCAACTCTGAGTAAAAGTATTCAAACTACCTTTTAAAGCAGTATTCAGTATTCTGTAACTAAAGAAAGTGCATGAATGGTTTTATTTTATGCAAAGAAATAGCCGTGAGCTAAAAGTGTCTCATTCAGAGGAGACGTTTTATGCTGCAACTGAGATTTAGAGAAATTTAGGGTTGGTTAAAAAAAAAACTGAGGCACTAAAAAGTACAAAATAATTAAAAAACCTTTATTATCAGATAGTAGAAAAAAAGGTAAACGTTAATATCAAGGTAAGTTATAATCTGACACGGCCCCTGTTGAGTTTGTCCCGATGAAAACACCGAAACACGGTGATTTTAACTTTGTCATGTGATGATGAAGGCTTTTCATTATTTTGCACTTTAAGAGTTTTTTTTTAACTGGTCCTTACACTGAAGAGCACCAAAAGAACAATTGTGCACAGTCTCCACATCCAGCAGCACTTCTGTCTTTAAATGTTTGCAGGTTTAGGGATAGATTTGGGTCTGGATTTAGTAAAGCTTTGCATTGAAAAGGAGTTAGTATAAAAGTTATTATAGAGCTCAACAACAGCATTTCTCTTTCATTTTCCCCAGAGACTTTACAAAAAAAAGAAAAATAATAATAATAATAATTTTATATATATATATATATATATATATATATATATATATATATATATATATATATATATATATATATATATATATATATACATATATATATATATATATATATATATATATATTTATATATATATATATTTATTTTTTGTAAATATATATATATATAATGGACATTAGTTAGCATGTAGCTTTCGTCTGTTCTGATTATTATTTGTGGAACTTTTCTACTATGCCACAAATATTTTTTTTTATTTTTTTTTTTTTTTATTATTATTTATTAATTAGTTAGCATGTAGCTGGTTAGCATGTAGCTGGTTACCCTCCGTCTTTAAACTCTTGATATTTGAATTGTTTGAAAAGTCTGTGTGGGAAAATGAATTAAGTTTTACTCCCAGAGCCGCAGCTGCGGGACTGTTGACATCCACAGGGGGCGGTAATGCGCTCTTAGCTGACTACACCACCCGTGACTACACAGCCCATAATGCACTGCGTCGTCGAGTGTTTCCGGTGTTTTGTGCACGTTCGCTCGTTTAGCGCAGTCCTCGATCTGAGGCTTTCCGTCTGTTTCTGAAACAGTCCAAACACTGGACTTAACTGTGTTTTTTTTTTTTATCTGGAGGAGCCTGAACTTTTTCCAAAATGCCACGAATTATGATAAAAGGAGGAGTGTGGCGCAACACCGAGGTGTGTATGTCTGATCCAGCAGCTTCATGCTAACGTTTACAATCAAGTCTATGGGTTTAGATTAGCTTAATGCTAATGCTAACAGCGCCCTGAGTCTGCAGAGCTGCATGTGCAGACCAATATCAACTTAATCACATAAGTTACACAATATATGAACTTTACACACAGTGAGCCCAATGTGGAGCTACATGAACAGTTTATTTATGTACATGAAAAGTATATTTATGCAGCGCTCAGGGGCAACACATGAAGTTTGGCTTTGTTTAAAAAAATGCTTAATTGTATTTGTTAAAAAAACACATTGTTGATGTTTCCCTCAGGATGAGATCCTCAAAGCGGCGGTGATGAAATATGGGAAAAATCAATGGTCTCGTATTGCTTCACTTCTGCATCGAAAGTCTGCCAAACAGTGTAAAGCCAGATGGTGAGTGTCACTTTGAGCATCAGGTTCATCAGTTTCTCCTCTGTATTTACAGGCTGCTCTAATCTATCCATAATCAATCGTTGTGAAACAGGAATATCTTTGGACTGTGATGTTTGCACATCTGACTGATTTATGATTTCTAGAGGGAGCAGGACAATTAAACACAGCTCTGTGATTTTCCTCTGGAGGAGAAAGTTTAGGTGATTTAAAAAAAACTAGAGAGCATCAGTGGATCCTTTAGCCTTTATTTTTTCATGTCACTTAAGTTTTCTCATCATGCATTTGGAAGAAAAAAGCTAAATTGACAGAATATTATAGAATCATAGAAACCAGCATCAGACTCAGACCAAACTGACTGAGGGGCAGCTGAGTTTCAAATGGGCAAAGTCTGTGCTGTTCCATTATGTATCATCATTTACCCCTCTGTAAATGATGGTGCAATGAAGGAGGTTACGATGCGCCCTTTTGCCCCCTGTACCCAGTCTGACAGAAACTCAAGTCTAATGGAGGATTTTAACTCCTGGGATCATGCACTAAGAGAGACAGTCAGTATGGAGGAGGAGGAGGGAAAGTGTGAAAGTGTGTGAATAAAATATGAAAAAAACAATAGTAAGACCAGCTGTGTTTTTATGGTTTAAAACTGTTGACAGGACTATTTTCCCCTGACCTGTGTGTTCTTGTGTTTTTAGGTCAGAGGCTGAGGACACTCTCTGGATCTATTTGCGACTCAATACTTTGAACAGGAACCGTTACTTACAGCAGTTACCCCAAATTTAATGGTCACTTGATACAAAATACCTTATAATCTTATTTGTTATAAACTCTATTTTGATTCCTCGTTTATGACGTCATGACTCTCTTCATTTGGAGCCAGACTCTGTGGGTGACGTCACACTCACTTTGTCCACGTCTTTATACTTTCTGTGTGAAACTGGCATTCTGCTGCTGCTGTAACTCCATGTTCGGTACAAGTGTCTGTAACTAGAGATATTTTCACTTTGCATCGTATCAGCTATCGGCCTTAAAGCTTCAGAAGACACTGATATTTTGTTCAACCCACTGCCTGAATGATTTTAAATCTTTGAACACCTTAGTGCAGAGAGATTAATGCACAAACTGTAACTGCACTGTCACATTATCCAGACTGTAGGAAAACGTGTCTGTGGGTGAGTTTTTAGTAAATATAAATGTTTTCATCTGAGGAAAATGATCAAAATCGGCCCTAAATATCAGCGTACCTTCATCAGTTTGTCTGGATTCTAAACAGTTGCATCGGTTATGAAAAAGCCCACATCTGGTGATCTCTAGGTGTAACTCCTTTGGCCTGGTCTCTTTAGGTACGAGTGGTTGGACCCAAGTATCAAGAAAACCGAGTGGTCCAGAGAAGAAGAGGAGAAACTTCTGCATTTGGCCAAACTGATGCCGACACAGTGGAGGACCATCGCCCCCATCATCGGACGCACAGCCGCTCAGTGTTTAGAGCATTACGAGTATCTGCTGTGAGTTCACACTTTGCACGCTCAAAGTTCTCAGTGTGGACATCCTCCTGACCTCTGACCTCTGTGTGTTTACAGAGACAAAGCTGCGCAGAGAGATAATGAGGAAGAGGTGGGTGATGACCCCAGGAAGTTAAAACCTGGAGAGATTGACCCCAATCCTGAGACTAAACCTGCCAGACCTGACCCTGTGGACATGGATGAAGGTGGGATCTTTTTATTTATTCATGTAAAAGTAAAAAGCAGGTGCAGGAGGAGGCAAAAAACTCAAAAGGGCTCATATTAAAGCCAGTTTATGAATACATAAGGTAGTGTAAGTGCCATTTCTACACATTTACTTACACACTTAACACTTCATAATAATTTGTTCGTATTTTAGTAGAAATGAAATGTAAATGTGATTGTGTTTCAACTTTTGCTTGTTAAATAGTTTGGAAGAAAAAAATACAATGGAGCTTATCACAGTCTGAAAATATGTTTGTTACACATTTGAGCTGCTGCTTTACTGAGGTTATTTTCAGTGAGATAAAATCTTGACTAAAAGTTGCAGGTGTATGTGGACATGAGATCAGACACATTTATAATCTTAATATTTGTGTCTTTAATATTTCCTCCTGAGGTTTGTGGTCTATGTGAAATGTGTGTTTTACAGATGAGCTGGAGATGCTGTCAGAGGCTCGAGCTCGTTTGGCCAACACTCAGGGCAAAAAGGCCAAAAGGAAGGCCCGAGAGAAGCAGCTGGAGGAGGCTCGGTCAGTGATCCCTTCCCTCTGACCTCTGACCTCTGAGATGGTGTCTGACTCTTAAATGTGTTGTGTTGTAGACGTCTGGCTGCGCTGCAGAAACGCAGGGAGTTGAGAGCTGCAGGAATTCGCATTAATAAGAAAAGGAAGAAGAAGAGGGGTGTGGACTACAACGCAGAGATCCCCTTTGAGAAGAAACCTGCTCCGGTACAAAGAAATGATCTAATAAGACTAAAGCAAAACAGACCTGAGGAGTTACTATAGAACAAAATAAAAGTGCTTCATGCTGAGTGAATGTTTGGACCCGGGATCCGGACGGCAAACATGACTCTTAAAGAAAAAGCCACAGAAAATGCACTTCTACAGGTGAAACTGACGAGTGTTTTTCTCTTTAAGGGCTTTTATGACACGAGTATGGAGAACTTTGAGGCCATGGAGCCTGACTTCAAACGTCTACGACAGCAGCACCTGGATGGGGAACTGCGCAAGTACGTCCACAGAAAACATTTAACTGAGCTTATGTTATAACTCAATCTGACTCACTCACTGCCTCATTTTTGGTTGTCTGAGCAGCCAGTCCCTTTGACGTTCTGCTCAAATTCAGAAGGTTCTGGAACCGGATCAGAGTTTAAAACTCTGTTCAAATTTGAGACGGTCCAATCACAGCCTCTTATTTGGATCACATGCTTCTCTCTGATTGGTTAATCCACCTGTCATCATACCCTTTGAAATCGGGGAGACAGAACGGCTTCAGATCCACTTATCTTTGAAAAGTTCTGTAACAGCGTGTGGTTCTGGCCGGTCAGGTGCCCGTTTTGCTCAGTAGTAACACTTTAAAAATGTTTTTCTCTGTTCCAGTGAACGAGAGGAACGAGAGAGGAAGAAAGACAAACAGAAGATTAAGAAGAAGAAGGAGAGTGACCTGCCGTCTGCCATCCTCCAGACCAGCGGAGTGGCTGAATTCACCAAAAAACGCTCCAAACTGGTGTTACCTGCTCCACAGGTCAGTGTTGGTGTAGATGAATGTTTGATTCCGCTGCAGACGGGTCAGTTCAGACGTTCTGTTTGTGACAGATCAGTGACACCGAGCTGGAGGAGGTGGTGAAGATGGGCGTGGCCAGTGAAGTAGCACGGCAGGCAGCAGAGGAGAGCGACAGCGGTAATGCAGCGTCATCCACTCTGCTGTCCGAGTACAGTGTGACCAACGCCGTGGGCACCGGGCTCCGGACCCCGAGGACCCCTGCTGCTCAAGACCGCATACTGCAGGTACTCCTCATTTGCTCTAAAAAGCATCTGTCAAATCGTCTTTTTGACCCTTAGTTTTGAGGAGGTGAGCTGATTATTTCACACTTAAACTGAGCTGTATGAAGAAGGCGATGTGGGGCCTCAGACACGTCCTGCTCTGGAGCCGTCACGGCCCTCGGCTCAGTGGGCAGATGAGTCACAGTTTGGGTCTGTTGTTTGTGACATTTTAGGTCAGTTTAGGTTCACCAGATGAACCTCGTTGGACCATTTTTGGAGATAATATAGTTTTCGATAAACGCAATGTCACTGTTTTATTCCTGTAAGTAAACAAGCACGCCCCCTGGTGGTGACTTACTTATATTGTTCCAATTTACCAAACAAAAAACTCTTATTATACTAGGAAATATCAGACTGAAGATGTGATGGAATTGTTTTTGTGTTTCTAAAAAGTTTCTTTCTACATCACATTTAAAACAACTTGAGCTGAACCAAAGTGCTTCACATAAAAGTCGACACAAATATCCAGATAAAATGACACATAAGAAAAGAACAGTAAAGTTTCAACGTTTGACATGTTGTTCTTGTGTGCCGCAGGAGGCCCAGAATCTGATGGCTCTGACCAACATCGACACACCTCTGAAGGGGGGGCTCAACACGCCTCTGCACGAGAGCGACTTCAGCGGAGTGACCCCACAGAGGCAGACCGTCCAGACCCCCAACACAGTCCTCAGCACGCCCTTCAGGTGAGACACCGGCCACACCCCAAACAGCATGGAGAGGATACTTTACATCTCACATCATCAACACTCCCTGGGGGCGTGATGCTAACTGGAGGCTCTGCTCTGTCTGAAGCTGTTACTCAAATTAGACTTTAATCTGGGTTTTATTTTAACACAATCTGACCATAAAGACCTGACTTATCTGAACCCCAACAGCTGATTTGTGTTAAACACGTCCCTCTCAAATAATTTTACAGTCACCATGAGCTCAGACTGATCACAGGCTCCTGAAAATGTGCTCTTTAAATCCATTTTGGATTTTTTCTTGGGTTTTCAGACTAAAAACATTTGCTAATGTGTGTATTGTGTCTCCTTTGTAACTGATGAACATTCTGCCGTATAGATACATGTAGAAAACCCCCAGAGTGACGTCACTGCAAAGTATCAATACATACATGACATTAACCACTCCACCAAGTCCCTGGCTTACAAACTACTGAAAAACTAAAACCAAAACAGTTTTTTTTTTTTTTTTTTTTTTTTGTGGCTCTGTCTGTCCGTTACCAATAACTGTGTCTTGTACAGAACCCCAGGACCAGGTCAGGGGTCAGAGGGCATGACCCCTCAGCCTGGAGGTGCAATGACTCCCCGCGGAGCTGTGACCCCAGGCCTGACTCCAGGACGCACGCCTCTCAGAGACAAACTGAACATCAACAGTGAGGAGCAGCTGTCAGACCCGGCCTTCACCAAGCTCGCGGTAAACTCACAAGAGTGACACTGTGTCAGGAAACTGGACAAACGTGTCTGAGGCTTTAGCAGAAAATGTGACTTCACTTTTCTGACACAATGTAAAGAAAAATAATCGTCTTTATATTTTGTGTGCAGCAAAGGGAAAGTCTGCAGCAGCTCAGACAGGGTCTGATGTCACTTCCCGTCCCGAAGAACGACTTTGAGATTGTTCTTCCGGAAAACGCAGAGAAAGTGCTGGAAGAAACAGAAACGGAGACGGGCTTCATCGAGGATTCAGCCGATGTGGAGGCACGCAAACAGGTACAGCACGGCCCCTGCCCCTGCACCAGGTACACGACCGTTTATGTGCACAGCACAATGTAATTCAAAGTGCTTTACAGTAAGAAATACATCAGAATCACAAACAAGTCAAAACATTTAAAGAGAAGAGGCAGAATAAAACCCTTTCAGTCACATGCAGATAAACAGAACAGAGCCTGCATTTAAACATGGTCAAAGTCGAAGTCTGTCTCACATCTTCAGGAAGAATGTTCCAGGTTTTAACAGCACAAAACCTGAAACAATCAGTGAGTTTTGTGCTGAGTTTGTCCTGAGTCTGGGACCAGCAGGAGGCCGGGACTGAACCGGGACTGACCCAGGGACTCTGCTTTAGTCAGTATATCTTTGATTTTTGAAATACAATCCTTGTGTCCAGGCCGTCCGAGACGCCGAGCGGCAGAAGGAGCTGAAGCTGCGGCACACGTCTGTACAGAGGGACCTCCCGAGACCCACTGAGGTAAAGCTGAAGCTTTTGTCACTTCGTTCGTTTCAGATTGCTCCATGTTGGCAGGACTAATGCCTGATGTTCTCAGGTAAACGAGTCAGTCCTGCGCCCCCCCTCCATGGAGCCCCTCTTGGACCTGCAGCTGGCCGAGGAGCTCATCAAACAGGAGATGATCACTATGCTGCACTACGACTGTCTGCATCATCCCACATCCAACTCAGCCAGCCAATTACAGCGCAGCAAAGGCAAAGGCCCCGCCTCCACCTCCAACAACGCCTCACATGTTACTTATTTGGAAAGTCACCAGTACAAACCTCTGAGTCCTGAAGACATGGAACAGGTTTGTGTGGGTTTTGTTAATAAACTGAACGTGACGTAACGGCTCATTTGGTTAAACTCATTTCTGATGTGACTGTGGCGCTGCAGGCCAGAGGGCTTCTGTCGGCTGAAATGGAGGTGGTGAAAACAGGAATGGCCCACGGTGAGCTCAGTATGGAGGCCTACAGTCAGGTGTGGGAGGAGTGTTATGGCCAGGTAAACCTCTGCTCTTCTACAGAACATCACTCACATCAGGCAGCAGTGAAACACTGACTTTTCTGTCCAGGTGTTGTACCTTCCAGCTCAGAACAGATACACACGAGCGAACCTGGCGTCTAAGAAGGATCGAATTGAGAGTTTGGAGAAAAAACTCGAGGTACGGCTCTCGGTGTTGACTGTGGACTCGCGTCACAAACATGTCTGTAAACATTTGACTTGTTTTCAGGTAAACCGTGGTCACATGACCGCAGAAGCTCGGCGAGCAGCAAAACTAGAGAAGAAACTCAAGATCCTTTTGGGAGGATTCCAGTCGCGAGCTCTGGGACTCCTCAAACAGCACAACGACCTGTGGGAGCAGGTGAGTCCTCACACACTCACACTGCAGCACAGTTTACATTAATCTGAGGCTCCGGTGTGCTCCGGTGTGCTCCGGTGTGCTCCGGTGTGCTGATGGGTGAGTGGTTCCTTGATGTAAAGAGCTTTGAGCCTTGAAGGTGGAAAACGCTATATAAAAATATGACTGTTTACCATTTTTTTTTTTTTTGTGGTTAAATATTATGAGAAACTGCGCCATTTAAAGATGAAAAGCTGATTCTTACTTTGGGTCGTCTGTAGTATTGAGATGTAGCCACTGAATAAGCAAAAATGGCGGCCACTTAAAATCCAAGAAACTGAAAGCTTTAACCATGAAACACTGAAACTGTAATAAGCAAACGTTTGTGAGGTAGGTTTTTTGGTATTGCTGATGTATCAACTGATGGTGAAAAGCTGATTTCATTTTCTGTTTGTTTAGCTGAGACTTATTCATGTGTTTTCTCAGGTGGAGCAAGCAGCCACCGAGCTTCAGACATTCACTCAACTCAAGACACAAGAAGACACAGCCATTCCCCGAAGACTGGAGGTACTTTGAGCCCACCTCCCTCATCCACCTCCCTTACCTCCCTTCTCTCATTCTGGAAATAATTAAAAAAACAAATTTTTAAAATGTTTTTTTTTTGTTTAGGCCCTGCGTGAGGACGTGGACCGGCAGATGGAGCGTGAGAAGGAGCTGCAGCACAGATACGGCGAGCTGCTGTTGGAGAGAGAGGGTTTAGTGAACAGTACCCACAAGTTCTGAGGACGACTCTACACAGACCAGACTCGTAAACCGCCAAATCTCACTCATCACAGTGGAGAAAATAAAATAAAGTGTAAATGCAACCATGATACTTCCTCACGTCAGACCAGATCGTTCGGTTCCATCGGTAAATTACAATCAAAGATCTGAGAACGTGTTGTACCTGCAGATTTCCAAACCCTTTGACCACCAACCTCGCTCTGAATTATTGTTTTGTTCTTGTGTATCATCCAGTAAAGTTGTAAGAACTGTTGTCAATATAAATAAACATTTTATGAATTCAAACTTTATTTCAAAACAAACACAATCGTTTTAACAGACAAAAAGAGCCATTCCGTTCCTCCCGTAGGTGCTCTGAAAGAGGGAAAGGGATGTGTCAGCAATTAATATTAACCATAGCATAGCATCTCAAAAATGGTCAATATCCTCTGGGATGTGCAAATCGATTCTAAGTATATGAAGCATTTTTCATACCAGCTGATTCATTTGGAAGAAATAGTCATGCAAAACAGTGAATATCCGACACCCCCCAAGGCCGTGTGAGCCTGAGCGCAGGCCTCTGTGTCTGTCTGTGTCTGTGTGTCTGTATAAGGTGAATGTGGATGTTGCTCAGTGGTTAGCTCAACTGGTAAGTCCTCTGACACAGTTGAGTATCTCATGTAGGACCTGGGTTCGATTCCCAGCAAATACCTGCTCCACACAGCCCTTCATGCTGCTGCCTACCTCATACAACTATCACAAATGCTACGGCAAGGGGGAGCCAGGACGCCCGGTCAGAGGGGAGTTAACGTCAACTCCCCGACCATCACGTAAAATCAAGGCAGTGCAGGCAGATTTATAAGTTATATAAGGACATGTGTTTGAGGCAGGTACCATGTGTCTGTAGTTGTATCGTCGAATGGCCTCCCTGATGTGACAGGGCTGGAGGGCGCCACTCGGTGGATCTGCAGTAACAGCACAGCTCTGAAACACCAAACACGACACATATTTTCACACATTCTGCACCACAGTTTAGTCACAATAGTTTTTAGTTTTTAGTTAGAATAGTTTTTTTTCCAGCATTGCAGAGAGAGGTGGGGAAGAAACAAAAAAAAAACACACAACACCTTTTTGCGTTTCCTCTGCCTCGAGCGTCCATCCAGACTGCCATTGCCCTGCGACAGAGACTTTGTGGAGTGGGAGGAGCCAGGAGTGGATGGGGGCGTGGCTTCAGGTGAATCTGGATCTTTCTTCACCTTAGAATTGCCAATTAAAATAAGTAAATAATGAATCCGACAGCCCTTCGTTTTGTTGGTGCGTGGGAGGACACTGAAGTCCGTACCTCGTGTGGCGGCTGGTACTGAATGTAACTAGCACTGATCACATGACTGACGGCATCGATCTTTGCCGTCATCTCCTGCCTCACCAAAAGAGCCAGGTCCACGATCTAAACACAAATAAAATTGTCACATCAACATTTTAAAGGTTCTATATCACACTAAACAGACTCTTGTAGCTTTAATCCATGTTCTAACACTGTTTCCTCCTCAAAAACAGACCTGGAGTCGTGTTTTGTTTCATTCACATGTTTGAGTTACACTTTATTATTCGTCTGTAACATCTCCAAAGCTCAAAACACTGTTCCACCTTGTGATGTCATCAAGTGGTAGTTTTCATGTTAACAGCTCCTTTTACCTTTAGTTCAGTCAAAATAATTGGCAATTCCAGGACTGAAATGATCCAAATGATTCTAGAAATTAAGGTGTATGGAGTTTAAAAACACAGTGGAGCACTTCCTGTATTACCACATAATGACATCACGAGGTGGAACAGTGTTTTCAGTTTGAGAGAAAAGCTCAGTCTAAATCTGCAGGGTTTGGCCACACACACAGTTTAATGGGGACAGACAGATGAAGTGACCCAGTGTCTTTATCAAATGTGTTTGTTTTACTCTCGACTCTCTGTTCTAGGAGGGGTTGTGTTTGTTTGTTTGTTTGTTTGTTTGTTTCCTGTTACCTGGGCGACTGTTTCATATGCTAAGTAGGACAGTATCTCCATGGCAACAGTGTTGGGCTTCAGCTCCAGGCTGCTGCAGTCCAACCAGTCCCGAAACTTCGAGGCTTTTTTTGCTGGAATAAAACATGTTCAGATTAATAATCACAATAATAATCAGTGAGCATCACCATGTCCTTCTCTTATGCAGATGACATCACAGTCTTTGGAGGTAAATGAGAACCAATGGTGAGTAACTACCACAGACGGTGTAAAGAAGTGACTGAGTGAGACGTCACCCACAGCTTCAGCTCCAAATGAAGCTCATCGAGGCCAGAGCAGGTACAGGGACGATTTGGAGCAGAGTTCTGATTGAGAGTATCATAGCAACCAAAGAGCCAATCAGGAGCGAGGTTGTTGAAGGTAACGCCCCTTCCCGCCCACACCACTGGTTTAACAGGGAGCGGGCGCTTAGCAACGCTGTCAATCAAACCTGTTGCTAACGCTAACAGCAGCGACGTCGGGGACAGAAGGACCTGATGTGTCTGTTTTTAATGTTCATATGTTGATTTACAGACACAGACGTGAAATAAAAACCCCAGGATCATGTAGAGGGTTAATACGAACATTTAAGACCAACATGAGTCTGACAGCAGCAGGACAGAGAGAGAGAGACAGTTTTTCAATAGAAAGTGAATTGCAGCCTCAACAAAAGCGGTGTAGGCAGAACTGTCCAATAAAAAACACATTTAGTCTTTTGAACAAAAATGTGGCAGGTCACAGTTCTGCCTCAGTCTGAAAGTGGAGGGGCTTTTTTCAAATAAAATGACGTCAGCGCAGAAACTCTATTGGTGGTTTTCAGGTTCTAGACTGTGATGATGTCATTCTCCCAGATGGTGGCGCAAGAGCCAGTTTTCCCTATTGATTAAACTGAACTTTACCATGAAATATCAAAAAAAAAGGTAAATGCACAAATGTTGAATCTGATCATTTATATTAATGACTAAACTCAAGAGCTCACTGTGTTACATAAACCTGCATTTGAACTTTTCATTTTATCTGCTCCATCTGTGTTAAATCTGATTGGCCAATAGGATGTGGTGATATCATCTGTGTTAAATCTGATTGGCCGATAGAATGTGGTGATATCATCTGTTTTAAATCTGATTGGCCGATAGGATGAGGTGATATCATCTGTGTTAAATCTGATTGGCCAATAGGATGTGGTGACATCATCTGAAACACAGCGATGGTCACATGGTGCTTTTCAGTCCGTGCGTCTTACCAAAACTGAGCTGACGGCTCTCGCAGAACTCTGAGTACTGGGCCTGGTCCATGTTCCGGGTTTGTCGCTCTAAACGCTGGAACGGGACAGACATTATGAGCATCAGCAGCGCCTCACGTGAACCTTGACCTCCAGCTGAGTCCTGACCTCCAGACGCTCCTGTTTGACCGGGTCCGGCTCAGACTTCTCTGCCAGAGCCAACAGCTCTCCGGTCTGGTCCATCCACAGCAGGTAGTCCTGGGCCAAACGCTGCCTCCGCTGAGCCCCACCCGAGGAACTGGAGCCCCACCTGTCTGCACCAGCACATGTGAACACGCCTACGGCACATGTGAACACGCCTACGGCACATGTGAACACGCCTACGGCACATGTGAACACGCCTAAGGCACATGTACACACGTTCACTGCACATGTGAACACGTCCACGGCACATGTGAACACGCCTACGGCACATGTGAACACGTCTACGGCACATGTGAACACGTCCACAGCACATGTGAACACGCCTACGGCACATGTGAACACGTCTACGGCACATGTGAACACGTCCACGGCACATGTGAACACGTCTACGGCACATGTGAACATGTCCACGGCACATGTGAACACGTCTACGGCACATGTACACACGTCCACGGCACATGTGAACACGTCCACGGCACATGTGAACACATCCACAGCACATGTGAACACGTCCACGGCACATGTGAACACGTCCACAGTACATGTGAACACGTCTACAGCACATGTGAACACGCCTACGGCACATGTGAACACGTCTTTGGCACATGTGAACACGTCTACAGCCAAGTACCCATGTCTACAGTACATGTGAACACGTCCACGGTACATGTGAACACGCATACAGTGCATGTGAACACATCTACGGCACATGTAAACACACCTACAGTCAAGTACACACGTCTACAACACATGTGAACACGTCTACAGTCAAGTACACACTTCTACAGCCACGTACTACTACATGTACACGGCTACACCTACTACAACATTTTCACTACTAACATCACCACATTTAAGACGGCACTAAAAATCTTAAATCGTTAACACGTTTCCCATGTGTGGACATTTTTTTTAGGTCTAAATTTTTTACTTCCACATGTGAAAATCATGACCACGATCAGTGTGATGTCATCAGTGTGGGACATGTTTAATACAGACAGTTCTACTTCCTGTAATTTTCAACAATATTAACAGCATTTTTCAACTGTTCTTCACAAACTGCTTCTTGATTTATGTAACAGCAATAATTTATCCACCAACATTAAGTAAAAAAAAAAAAAACAAACATGTGTACACACGTCATCTCCTCACATGTGAACACGTCTCAGAACCTGTCGTACTCTCCCCTGAACCCGACGTACTCTCCTCTGAACCTGTCGTACACTCCCCCAGCAACCTGTCGTACTCTCCTCTGTGAACACGTCGTACTCTCCCACATGAACCTGTCGTACAGCTCATGTCGTACACTCCTCTGAACCGTCGTACTCACATGTGAACACGTCCGTACTCTCATGTGAACACGTCGTACTCACCTGTGAACACGTCGTACTCTCACAAACACGCACGGCTCGTACTCTCATCTGAACCTGTCGTACTCTCCACATGTGAACACGTCGTACACTCCATCTGAACCTGTCTACTCTCCCATGTGAACACGTCGTACAGCCAATGTACCCATGAACCGTACGTGAACACGTCCCCTGAACCCGTGAACGTACTCGGCACCTCTGAACACGTCGTACTCTCACATGTGAACACGTCGTACCGCACATGTGGACACGTCCTCACTCACATGTGAACACGTCCTACTCTCCCTGAAACCGTCGTACTCTCCTTGAACCCGTCGTACTCTCCCTTTGAACCTGTCGTACTCTCCCCTGAACACGTCTACGGCACTCTGAACCGTCTAACCACATGTCGTACGTCTCTCCCTGAACCCCCGTACTCTCCTACTGTGAACATGTCTACAGGACTCTGAACCCGTCTACAGTACATGTAACCCGTCTACTCTCCTCTGAACCCGTCGTACTCTCCTCTGAACCTGTCGTACTCTCCCCTGAACCCGTCGTACTCTCCTCTGAACCTCGTCGTACTCTCCCCTGAACCCGTCGTACTCTCCTCTGAACCTGTCGTACTCTCCCCTGAACCTGTCGTACTCTCCTCTGAACCCGTCGTACTCTCTCCCCTGAACCTGTCGTACTCTCCTCAGAGACTTTTCATGAGTTCGGATTTATAATCTCCCCTGAACCCGTCGTACTCTCCCCACTGAACTCTGCCACTCCCTCTACTGTCAAAACTCCCAAGAACCAGTCGTTTTAAAATGTTCTCTCTCAGGACCTCGTACTCTTGTTAGTTTCTTACTCTCCTCTGAACTTTTTACCTTAATGGCCTCATCCCTCTGAAGCCTCGGACTACTCCCGTGTGGATGACCCTTGAAAAATCTGAGAGTGGCCGTACTCACCCTTGGTCCGATGGAGCTCCTCTGAAAAAAAATTACTTTAAAATCAGAATGTACATTTAAAAACTCAAAAAATTCTGTTAAGACTTTTTCAGGTTTTTTTTGGTACGCTACAGATCGTCACCTTTATCTGTCCTACTGATTTTTAATTTAACCTAAAAGCTCGCTATTTCGTAAACCTCAGTGATGGACTCTTAATGGACTCTGTGAACCTTAAGTCAAGGTATAAATATTGTTTCCTCAGCAAAAAAGACCTGAAGTTGTGTTTTGTTTTCATCGAACAGAGTGAGTAACACTTTATTAGAAGTCTGTAAAGAAACAAAGCTCTAAACGCTCTGAACCAACTTGTCCTATGACTCAAAAAGTGGTCGTACTTTGAAACACTTAGAAACAGCCCTTTAGCTCAGTGAGATTTCAACCTCAGACGAAAGAGTGACATGATTCTGTCACCAACGAGTTTCTTTGACCAGAACCTACGAGAACCCTGAAACTGTCTATTACCACCGTGTACTCTCCCCTGAACAAAGAGAGTGACACCACCCAACGAAGAGTGTACAACGTAACAGAATTTTCAGTATGAGAGAACCTCGTCAAGAATGTTTTAAAGTCGAGATACCACGAAAGTGAGACCAGAACCAATTTTAAAGATGACGAGTTAACCAAGAGTCGTCTCGTAAACAACGTGATTTCATTACCAGAACCAACATCAAAGTGCCGTTTTTGAACCAACGAGAAGAGTGACTTTTTCCAACGAGAAAGTGACAGTCAGAATGTTTTAAAAACTCTCTCCAACGTTTAGAGTGAAATTAGTGTTTTTTTTGGGAACCAACGAGAAGAGTGACACCAGAAATATACGTCCTCGGCTGAGAATGACCCTTGAACCCTCCGAGAGTGACACCAGCCAGACTGGTCAGAACCAACGAGCTGTAACCAGAACCAAAAAGAAGAGTGTACATTTAGAACCAAAATAAGCCGAGTGAGACCAGAACCAACAGAAGTTTTACGAAGGATTATAGATCCAGAACCAACGAGAAAGTTTTTACCAGAACCAACGAGCTCCTATTTCGCACCAGAACCAACGATGAAGAGTTGAGAGCCTTAACCAACGAGATAAGTGAGACCTCAGTAAAAACGAGAAGAAGTTGTGTTTTGAACCAACGAGAAGTGAGTGAGTAACACTTTACCATTAGAAGAGTGACACCAGAACCAACGACGAAGAGTGAGACCAGAACCAACGAGAAGAGTGTCACAAGAAGTGGTACGAGAAGAGTGAACAGAACCAACGAGACCTTTGACACCAGAACCAACGAGAAGAGTGACACCACCCAACGAGCTGAAACCAGAACCAACCAGAAGAGTGATTCTAGTGAAGGTGGTGACTTTAAAACCAACGAGAAGTGTGAGCACCCTGAACCAACGAGATGAGTGACACCAGAACCAACGAGAAGAGTGACACCAGAACCAACGAGAGAGTGACACCAGAACTAAATGTAACCACGAGAAGAGTGAGAAACCAACGAGAGGAGTGAGTTTTTTAAAACCAACGAGAAGAGTGACACCAGAACCAAAGTGAGAAGAGTGAGACCAGAACCAACGACGTCCTCCCAGAAAGCGAGCCGTGACACCTGAAGAGAAGAGTGACAGCATCTCCCAGAGCAAAAGAGTGACAACAGAACCAACGAGAAGAGTGAGACCAGAACCAACGAGAAGAGTGACACCAGAACCAACGAGAAGAGTGACACCAGAACCAACGAGAAGAGTGAGACCGGAACCAACGAGAAGAGTGAGACCGGAACCAACGAGAAGAGAGTGACCCAGAACCAACGAGCAGAAAGACACCAGAACCAACGAGAAGAGTGAGACCAGAACCAACGAGAAGAGTGAGACCAGAACCAACGAGAAGAGTGAGACCAGAACCAACGAGAAGAGTGACACCAGAACCAACGAGAAGAGTGAGACCAGAACCAACGAGAAGAGTGAGACCAGAACCAACCACGAGTGAACCAGAACCAACGAGAAGAGTGACACCAGAACCAACGAGAAGAGTGACACCAGAACCAACGAGAAGAGTGAGACCAGAACCAACGAGAAGAGTGAGACCAGAACCAACGAAGAGAGTGAGACCAGAGAACCAACGAGAAGAGTGAGACCAGAACCAACGAGAAGAGTGAGACCAGAACCAACGAGCAGAGTGACACCAGAACCAACGAGCAGAGTGACACCAGAACCAACGAGCAGAGTGACACCAGAACCAACGAGAAGAGTGACACCAGAACCAACGAGAACAGTGACCAGAACCAGACCAACCAGAAGAAGAGTGACACCAGAACCACCGAGAGAAGAGTGAGACCAGAACCAACGAGAAGAGTGAGACCAGAACCAACGAGAAGAGTGAGACCAGAACCAACGAGAAGAGTGACACCAGAACCAACGAGAAGAGTGACACCAGAAACCAACGAGAAGAGTGAGACCAGAACCAATGAGCAGAGTGACACCAGAACCACCGAGAAACAGTGACACCAGAACCAACGAGAACAGTGAGACCAGAACCAACGAGAAGAGTGAGACCAGAACCAAAGAGCAGAGTAAGACCAGAACCAACGAGCAGAGTGACACCAGAAACAACGAGCAGAGTGACACCAGAACCAACGAGAAGAGTGAGACCAGAACCAACGAGAAGAGTGACACCAGAACCAACGAGAAGAGTGACACCGAACCAACGAGAAGAGTGACACCAGAACCAAGAGTGACACCGGAACCAACGAGAAGAGTGACACCCAGAACCAACGAGAAGAGTGACACCAGAACCAACGAGCAGAGTGACACCAGAACCAACGAGAAGAGTGAGACCAGAACCAACGAGAAGAGTGAGACCAGAACCAACGAGAAGAGTGACACCAGAACCAACGAGAAGAGTGAGACCAGAACCAACGAGAAGAGTGAGACCAGAACCAACGAGAAGAGTGAGACCAGAACCAACGAGAAGAGTGAGACCAGAACCAACGAGAAGAGTGAGACCAGAACCAACGAGAAGAGTGAGACCAGAACCAACGAGCAGAGTGACACCAGAACCAACGAGCAGAGTGACACCAGAACCAACGAGAAGAGTGACACCAGAACCAACGAGAAGAGTGAGACCAGAACCAACGAGAAGAGTGACACCAGAACCAACGAGAAGAGTGAGACCAGAACCAACGAGAAGAGTGAGACCAGAACCAACGAGAACAGTGAGACCAGAACCAACGAGAAGAGTGACACCAGAACCAACGAGAAGAGTGACACCAGAACCAACGAGAAGAGTGAGACCAGAACCAACGAGCAGAGTGACACCAGAACCAACGAGAAGAGTGAGACCAGAACCAACGAGAAGAGTGAGACCAGAACCAAAGAGCAGAGTAAGACCAGAACCAACGAGAACAGTGAGACCAGAAACAACGAGCAGAGTGACACCAGAACCAACGAGAAGAGTGAGACCAGAACCAACGAGAAGAGTGACACCAGAACCAACAAGCAGAGTGACACCGGAACCAACCAGAAGAGTGACACCGGAACCAACCAGAAGAGTGAGACCAGAACCAACGAGAAGAGTGAGACCAGAACCAACGAGCAGAGTGAGACCAGAACCAACGAGAAGAGTGAGACCAGAACCAACCAGAACCAACGAGTGAGTGACCAGAACCAACGAGAAGAGTGAGACCAGAACCAACGAGAAGAGTGACACCAGAACCAACGAGAAGAGTGAGACCAGAACCAACGAGAAGAGTGACACCAGAACCAACAGAGAGAGTGACACCAGAACCAACGAGAAGAAGTGACACCAGAACCAACGAGAAGAGTGACACCAGAACCAACGAGAAGAGTGAGACCAGAACCAACGAGAAGAGTGAGACCAGAACCAACGAGCAGAGTGAGACCAGAACCAACGAGAAGAGTGAGACCAGAACCAACGAGAAGAGTGAGACCAAAACGAGACCAACGAGAACAGAGTGAGACCAGAACCAACGAGAAGAGTGAGACCAGAACCAACGAGAAGAGTGAGACCAGAACCAACGAGAAGAGTGAGACCAGAACCAACGAGAAGAGTGAGACCCAGAACCAACGAGCAGAGTGACACCAGAACAGTAGCAGTTTGTGCGACTTCATATAGAGGTGCATTAAAGTGTTTGGTTTCCAAACACTTTGGAAACCACAGAACAAGGCAACAGAACAAGTCTGATCTGATCATTTGTAATAATTTTAAACTGTAAAGACTCTTTATGTGACACTCTGTACATCCTGCTTCAGGCGTTGTTCTCGTGTCAGGCTCGTGCAGGTACCAGACCTGCAGGTTTGGTCATGTGATGCTGTGGAGACAAAAGCTCAGGACGTGAGCCGCTGACCACACTCGGGTCTGACCATCATTTGCATCCAGAAAAGCCACTTCCAGGACAGTGCTGCCCACACAAGCCACATCCTGGGCCCATTTCCCTCTCCCATTTCTTTTGTCACAATAAGCTGCGGCCAAAACCAGGTCAGAGTCACAGCCGTCAGCTCCGCTGTGATTGGTTCAAAGTTCCTGGGGAAAGTGGCGTCTCTGCGCTGGGCTGTGGTCTGCCCAGTGCTGGGGTCAGTTTGGTTTGAGCGGCTCTGACCACCACCAACAACTCTGTTCTGCACTGGGTGAGTACCACACACTAACCGCTCCATTTATTGATACTTTGCAGCTGATGTCATCAACATTCCCTGGGGGTGTGATGCTAACTGTAGGCACTGCTCTGTCTGAGGCTCTGTTAGACTTTAATCTGAGTTTTGTTGTAACACAATCTGACCAGAAGGAACTGACTTAGCTGAACTTCAACAGGTGAGCTGATTTGTGCTGTTAAACAAGTCCCTCTCAAATAACGGTACAATCACAAGCTAGCTAGCATTAGCATTAGCCAACAGTTTTTCGGGGAGTCACTCTCACCTTTTTGTGTAAAATCAAACTCTTAAACAGGACCATGAGCTCGGGCTGATCACAGGCTCCTGAAATGTGCTCTTTAAAACACTTTTGGATTTTTTTCTTGAGTTTTCAGACAATCTTAAAACTTTTTGGTAGTTATTGATACTAAGTACGTTGTGTCTTCATAGTAACCGCTGAACATTCCGCCATAGGCATACAGGTAGAACATCCCCAGCATGACATCACTGCAAAGTATCAATACACAGACCTCTACTTCACTGCTAGAACCTTTGGCACATTTGAGTAACAACAACTTAGCAAAAATGTTTGCAAAGAATTGTGTTCAAGAGTTGTAAGGATGATATGTGATACAGATAAATGATATTAGTTAAAAACTGCCGCCTCATTATGCACAGCTGACACCAGCCGCTGTACAGGCTGGAGCTAAACACCGATATGTTTAGCCCAACAGTATTTCTTCAGGATCCACATGATATAGAGCAGTAAAGTTCAACCTACCATAATCAATCTCAAACAGGAGATATCGTTTGAATATTGAAAATAAAATATCGATTCACGATATTCAGTCGACACATAAATTGATGTATTAAAACTATTTACTGGTCGTAGTCGCACAGAAAGTCTCAGAATATTTGGAGTTTTATTTACACAAAGCTGTTCTGTCGTTACTTGTGGGTTAAATATCGGCTACATAACACATTTGGACCGGTTTCGTCTGATGTTAATTTTGTTTAAAGTAAATAAATGCTGTTCTCAGTCTCTGGTATCAGTTCATATCAGGCATCAGCAGATACTTTAATATCAAAGTCAGTATCGGAGCTGAAAAGGCTGGATCGATGTCTCTATAACAATAACCCTGAAGCAGGCTTTCCCCTGAAAACTATTCTCCACGTGCAGTACGAGTATGACCCTCTGTGTGCAGTACTGCAGTACTGTTATGTACATGAGCCGTCATAAAGCTGTACATCGTTACGTCTCTTGTTTATTCTCATTCTGGTCTGTTGTCTCCAGTTTAGATACTTTCTGCTGCATTTGCCATGGCGTCAAACAGTCTGTTCGGCTCCACTCTGTTCTGGGGTAAGTTTAAACTACTGCACTGGGGTGTACTGTAGTATTGAGAAATACTGTGTAGTTCTGTGTAGTACTGTGGAATACTTTGTTTGTGGTGTACTACTCTCAGTGTTGGGAAGTAACTAAATGCATGTACTGGAAATACATATTCAGAATATTAATTTGAGTAACTGTAATCTGGTACAGTTACTTTTTCATTTGGTGGTATTGAGAGTACAGTTACTTTCCTAAACTCAAATGAAATACATACATCAAATACCTCCAATTTGATCACACAATTTAGGCTCAAACTGCAAAGAATCAGTGAGAAAAATGTAAAACTCTGTTGTGGTGAAGCAGGTGAGATGTTTCCTTCTGATCAGTGAAAAAACAAACAGTGAAAATAACATGAAGCTGTTTTAATCCCATGTTGTGTCATTACTTAAACCCAACTCAATGTAAAAGTATTCTATGTATTGAGAACACAGTGCTCTGATTGGATCATGTATCAGAACAAGTTACAATACACATTTTACTGCAGTTTTCAGTATTGTATAACGAACTAATTTTCAAAGTACTTACATCTCTGTGTACATCTCTGTGTACATCTCTGTGTACATCTCTGTGTACATCTCTGTGTACTTACTTCTCTGTGCACTTACTTCTCTGTGCACTTACTTCTCTGTGCACTTACTTCTCTGTGCACTTACTTCTCTGTGCACTTACTTCTCTGTGCACTTACTTCTCTGTGTACTTACTTCTCTGTGTACTTACATCATGCTCTGAAGCTCTGGGATGAAGCTGCTTTTGGAGGCGGTTCGTTCTTTGGACCCGACCATGGGGCTGCTCATCCTCTGCACAATCACACACACATTAAATCACACCATTAAACACCAATATACAGTCAAAATAAGCCTGTTTTTTACTTGAGGCTGTAAATGAGCCCGGGTAAAAGCAGAGAGCCCGTGTCACGTGCTGCTGCACATATGTAAACAGGCGGTGAAACATGGACCATGGAGGAAACCACTTCCTCTGCCCCCGTGTGAAACATAATAGACTTACCCTGGTTGTATTCAAAGGCTGTGGCGAGTGGAGTCAAAACAAAACAAAACCCGAACAAAGAACCAGAACGGACCTGGACTGGTTTATGTTTTATAAGACTATTTTTTATAAGATTAATAACAACACTGCGCCTCATGCACTGAGCCCGAAACATGGATCTATTAAAATAACCTGATAAAAGTCCTAATAAACCTGAAACCTGATGATAGTCCTGATAAACTTGATAATAGTCCCGAAAAAATTGATAATACTCCTGATAAATAGTTCTCATCTGAGTTGTTTTGGTTTTTTTTTTTCATTATCTCGGCGCGATTTGATGACGTACGTTACATTTACGGGCGATTTGATGACGTATGGAACGTTCGCGGGCGATGGGACGTTCGGCTTTTTCAAGGAATTCCGGATCTTTTAGATTAGTTTATGTCAAAGATATACATTATTATTATTTCTACGACAGAGTCCAATGTGAGAATTAATTTTATCTACAAACTTATCACAGACCGAGGCTCAGATTAGTTTAAAATCGTTCAAACTGAGAGCGGGAGAGAGTTTACCCTGTAGAATGATCCAGAATCTGAATAAACGTACCTACTACAATTATCATTATAATACTTTTAAAACCAAGTCTTATTATGAAGAAAAATATGTTTTTGTGCATAAATCTCTCCCTCGTGTGGAGCAGGGGCGGTGAGGATTTTAAAAGTGTCAGTTTCCCTCTTTGCCTCGGGCCTGTTCTTCTGCGGTGATGTCATAGTCTGGTACTGACACACTGCCACAGCTCCCTCTGGTGGCTGTAATTTGAACTGCAACACGCGCACTGGCTAAAAAAAAAAAAAAAAAAAAAAGCCTGAGATTTTAGTGCTCAGAATATTTTATAATTTAAGGATTGTGTTGTTTTTGTAAAAATCCAATTTAGTTCATGTATTTTAAATGTGCACTCTGTAACTTTTTTGGTGCACGGTCTATTTTGTTTTGCTGTGTTGTTGTTTCATTGTTTTGCTGTTTTGTCATTTGGTTTTGCTGTTTTGTAGTTTTGTTTTGTTGTTTTGTCATTTTGTTGTTTTGTTGTTTTGTTGTTTTGTGTCAGGAGCAACTGCAGAGTTTTCCTGGACTGAAGCCTGCACTGCCAGACCCAACAAAAATACACTGGACACACGAACCCTCCATGGTACCGTCCTCCTCCCTCTGTCTCTCTCCTCAGAGAGGAAACACAGAGTTAATCTCGCCCTTTTCAAACTCTTTCTTTCTCGTGGGGTTGTGTGTTTTTTATGAGACTCAGATCATGAGTGTCAGATTAAAGAGGCTCTAGTCCTGAGTCTTTTTACAAACATGTTCTTGTTCTTTTGTAGAACCTGCTGACCTCTTGGTTTATCTGTGTGTTGTTTAGAGTCTGTGTTGAAGCCTCCTGTGGTCAGAGATCAGGGGAAGGTCCAGTACCTGCGCAGCACGGCGCCCTCTAGAGGCCTGGTACAGACAGACAGTCCAAACTTCTTGTGCAGCAGCCTCCCTCAGCACTGGAGATGCAACAAGAGCCTGCCCCGGGCGTTCACCGTGAGGCCATCAGGGCGAAAGGCTGACGTCACCTCTCTGTGCTGACCGCTGTGCTGACCGCTGTGCTCTGCTCTCCAGGTGGTGGCGCTAGGGAGCGACGTGCCAGACGGTGTGCTCGTTACACTCATGGCAGGTAATGATGACAACTGCTCCGCTGAACTCCGCAATGCCACGACGACCATGAAGCACGGCTCCGCCCACTTCACTGACCTGCGCTTCCTGGGACGCAGCGGCCGAGGTCTGAAACCTGAGCAGTCAATCAAATCAATCAAATCAATCAAATCAATCAAATCAATCAAAGTCAATCATTCCTGAGCCTGCACATGTGAGACACGTGAGACGTGTGACTGTGACCCAGTTTGTTTATTTGTTTGTCACATTTTTCAGGAAAGAGCTTCACTCTGTCCATCAACGTCCTGACCACGCCCCCTCAGATCGCCACGCTCCAGAGGGCCATAAAAGTGACAGTGGACGGTCCACGACTGCCCCGACGTCAGTACAAGCCCCGAACAAAGAGCGTGTGTGTGTGTGTGTGTGTGTGTGTGTGTGTGTGTCTGTGTGTGTGTGTGTGTGTGTGTGTGTGTGTGTGTGTGTGTGTGTGTGTGTGTGTGTGTGTGTGTGTGTGTGTGTGTGTGTATGTGTGTGTGTGTGTGTGTGTGTGTGTGTGTGTGAGTGTGTGTGTGCGTCTGTGTGTGTGTGTCTGTGTGTGTGTAGGTGTGTGTGTGTGTGTGTCTGTGTGTGTGTGTGTGTGTGTGTGTGTGTGTGTGTGTGTGTGTGTGTGTGTGTGTGTGTGGTGTGTGTGTGTGTGTGTGTGTGTGTGTGTGTGTGTGTGTGTGTGTGTGTGTGTGTGTGTGTGTGTGTGTGTGTGTGTGTGTGTGTGTGTGTGTGTGTGTGTGTGTGTGTGTGTGTGTGTGTGTGTGTGTGTGTGTGTGTGTGTGTGTGTGTGTGTGTGTGTGTGTGTGTGTGTGTGTATGTGTGTGTGTGTGTGTGTGTGTGTGTGTCTGTGTGTGTGTGTGTGTGTGTGTGTGTGTGTGTGTGTGTGTGTGTGTGTGTGTGTGTGTGTGTGTGTGTGTGTGTGTGTGTGTGTGTGTGTGTGTGTGTGTGTGTGTGTGTGTGTGTGTGTGTGTGTGTGTGTGTGTGTGTGTGTGTGTGCGTGTGTGTGTGTGTGTGTGTGTGTGTGTGTGTGTGTGTGTGTGTGTGTGTGTGTGGTGTGTGTGTATGTGTGTGTGTGTAGGTGTGTGTGTGTGTGTGTGTGTGTGTGTGTGTGTGTGTGTGTGTGTGTGTGTGTGTGTGTGTCTGTGTGTGTGTGTGTGTGTGTGTGTGTGTGTATATATATGTTGACCCGTGTCTCTGTTTCAGGTCAGAGACAGAGGGAGGTGAGGTCGGCTCTGGTCCGAGTCCCTCACAGTCGCGGCTCTGGTCCCTCAGGTCTGTGTCCAGCTCAGATCATTTGTGTTTCTGATGTTTCCTCGTCTCAGACCTGGAGCTGTGTTTGTTTCATTCTCACATGTTTAACTCACAAACCTGCAGATTTAGTCTGAGTTCTTCTCTCAAACTGAAAACACTCTGTTCCACCTTGTGATGTCATCATGTGGTGATACAGGAAGTGCTCCACTGTGTTTTTAAAGTCCACACACCTTCACTAGAATCATTTGGATCATTTCAGTCCTGGAGTTGCGAGTCTCGACTGAACTAAAGGTAAAAGGAGCTGTTAACGTCAAAACTACCACTTCATGACATCACAAGGTGGAACAGAGCGTTTTGAGCTGTGGAGATGTGACAGTAATAATATAGTTTTTCCTTTAATCGTTGCTTCTCGTGTCTCCTGCAGAGTGTAAGACCTACTCGTCTACAATCTGGACCAATGAGCCGTCGTTTCTGGGTCACATGACGTCTCTGAGTTCCTCTCTGTCGCAGCACCTGCCTCACGCGTACGCTCCTCCCACTGCGCCGTACGGCTCCTACCTTCCCTCTCCCCAGCCGCCTCCCCTCAGTCACAGCGGCTCATTCTATTATGGAGCAAACCAGCACCTCCACGGGTCAGGGGAGGAGCGCGGCGTGGTCAACACACTGACCAATTACATCGAAGGGGCGTGTCTTCCGGTCAGAGGGGAGGAGCCAGTGTGGAGGCCCTACTGAAACACCTGCACTGAAACACCTGTCCTGAAACACCTGAAACACCTGTCCTGAACACCTGCACTGAAACACCTGTCCTGAAACTGCACAGAACTGAGAGCAATGCAAATAATATTAAAGATTCTACTCTCCAAACCTCCTGCTACGACGGGACAGGATCTAAACCCTCGGCATTTCACCCAGGGGCGGGGCTTAACGCTCTATTTCTAATTATCTGCTGCTGAGAGAGATTCTTTCATATTCAGTCAAATATTCAGGTTCAGAGAAATTTTGTTTTTCAAAACAAAATTTGTTTTTTGTGATCCCCTAAATACAGATATTTAACAACTTTATCATTTTCTTTTGTCTAAAAATGACGGCTCAGTTTTGCCAAGACCCGGTCAGAAAACCTCCTGGTCCTGGTTCTGGTCCTGACTCTGGTCCTGACTCTGGTCCTGACTCTGGTCCTGGTCCTGGTCCTGACTCTGGTCCTGACTCTGGTCCTGACTCTGGTCCTGACTCTGGTCCTGGTCCTGGTCCTGACTCTGGTCCTGACTCTGGTCCTGACTCTGGTCCTTTGGTTTTGTCTGATTCTGATTTTCAGGTGAACAGGAAACACTGTTTAAAGTTGGTTGCCACGGTGACAGTAGAACATTAAGCCCCGCCCCTGGACGAAATGCCCAGGTTTTAGAGAGTCGCCCTCTGTGTCCCGTGTCACAGTCACAGCAGAGAGTCTCATTTTTGGTGTTTTTTTTCCAGCTCATGAAGTCGTCGTTTTTACACTTGACTCTGAAAAAACATTTGTATTTTTCCAGATTCTTTTAATCCACAAAATAAAAAACGTGTCTGATGTGAAGTGATTTAAGGTGGAACAGCTTTATATAAAAATGTGAGCGTTTACTACAATGTGACACCGGCACTTACAGAGGTCAGAGGTCAGAGGTCACAGAGACCCTTCAGCACAAACCAGAGCTGCTGTGGCGCCCTCTGGTGGCGTCACACCCACAGCACCCTCTCTGTTTTTTTTCTTTATTTTTACTACGTTTTACATTTTGTTTAGACAGAGAAGAAATCAAATATATAAAGTAAGAAATAAGAAATTATATAATAAAGGAAAAAGGTATTTATTTTTTATATTTGTCTGACCTCCTCACAGTGTTTGCTCTGGGCTTTGTGGACTTTTCTTTCCTGCATAATTTCATATTTCTGACTTCATATATTTAATGTTTTATAAAGTCTGTCTAAAATGTATAAAGTCATGAACATAAAGACGTGTGTGCGGTGTGGCTCTGTGCGGTGGAGGAGCAGACACAGGGTTATTCTGAAGGTGGAGCAGCTCAGGGTGGAGAAGTTCAACATCACTGCATCAGCCACGTGCCACGTCAGCGTCACGCTCTGTAAGGAAAGGCATGTGACCTGCGGCGATAAGAAGGTGTGAGGCTCAAGGGCGACGTGTCAGAGCAGCTCCAACACCACACGGCAGCCAACAACACACAACACACAGAACACACACACAGAACACACAACACACACACACAACACACACAGGCAAGTTTATCTGTACAGCACAATTCATACAAAAAGTCACAGTGTTTTACAGAATAAGAAAGACATTAGTCCTCAGAGTGTGAGATGTTCATGAGGCTCTAACATGTGGAGATGTTCTTTGGTTCATGGAGAGACTTGTTCACACAGAGACACAGACACATGTGTGAAGTACTTCACCTGACACAGGACACATGTGTGAAGTCTTGTCTGAGTTTATCTGGAGAAAGTTGTTTTCATCCACACACTGATCTGATCAGTGTCAGAGTGAATCCACTGGTCCAGATTCACCTGCTGCAGTGACACATAGATCTGAGTCTCTGCAGAGGTGTGACACATTATTGCTGTGTATTAACTGGCCTGTAGGGGGCAGCATGTAGAGACTGAACAACAGGGGTCCCAGGATTGACTCCTGGGGCACCCCACAGCTCAGGGACATTTTATCTGAGACACATTTTCAAATTTCAACAAAGTACTCCCTGTTTTCTAGATGGACTTGACCCAGTTTAGTGCAGTAGCTCAGATGCCCTCCCAGTCCTCTAGTCTCTGTAAGAGGATCATGATCCACAGAGTCAAAGACTCAGATCTAACAGGATCAACACTGAGACTTCATCAGTGTCAGGAGGATGTGTCGCCTCAGAGCATCTCAGTCTGTGGTGGGTCTAAAACCGACTGGAAAATATCGAAGGAGATGTTCATTTGGAGGAAGTTAATAAACTGTTGGTAAACTACTTTTTTACGGACTTCCTAAAAACGGCAGAGTTGAGACGGTGGGTGATTGTTCAGTGTTGTGTCATGAAGTCGTCTTCTTCAGAGGCTCTTGGAGCACAGACTCTGGACAGGATTTAAGTTTATTTAAATATCAAAATGATCGTCTTATTATTGAAACTAATATTGTGTCCCATTGAATTATAAAAAAGAAATTGTTCAAGTTCTGGATTCTGTCATTAAATAAACACACACATAAAACTTAATCTATATGTAAATGTGATAAACACAGAGACTTCAGCCTCTTTAAACCTTCAGACTCGTTCACTCAGATCCTCGTTTCATTAAAGGAGAATTTAAACCATCAGTGTCACTCTGTGGAAAAGTAGTTTGACCATTGCATCTGTCAGAAGAACAACACTGTGTAACTGTATTTATAAATGTATTTATGGGTCTTCGATGACGACAACTGAATCAATATGTCTCTTGTTTGTTGAACTTTTAATCCAAGATCAGAGACAATCATGAAATTGTCTCCGTCTAAAGACTGTGCACTCTGGAAAAAAAGATTTGAAACACCTCAGACTTCACTCATGTTCACATCACAAACAGAACTTTACAAACACAACTTTACAAAACACAACTTTACAAACAGAACTTTACAAAATAGAACTTTACAAATAGAACTTTACAAAACACAACTTTACAAACACAACTTTACATGTTGATCAGACTGGAGCAGATCTGCAGACACAGGTTTATTTTATGAAAATGAATTGAGTCTAATCCCATCGACATGAAATGCCACATGGTCTTAAAGGGATTTATACTAAAAGAAGTTCACAAAACACTCACTGTAGGTTTCACAGTCCAGTATGATCTCAAATGAATCAAACACAGAGAGAACAGAGAAAACACAGAGAGAGAACAGAGAGAAAACACAGAGAGAACACAGAGAGAACAGAGAGAGAACAGAGAGAAAACACAGAGAAAACACAGAGAACAGAGAGAAAACAGAGAGAGAACAGAGAGAAAACACAGAGACAGAGAAAACACAGCGAACAGAGAAAATACAGAGAGAACAGAGAGAAAACACAGAGAAAACAAAGAGAGAATAGAGAAAACACAGCGAATAGAGAAAATACAGAGAGAACAGAGAGAAAACACAGAGAACATAAAATTTTCCCTCTGAGAGTTTTGGGGGAGGGGCCTTTCCAGTGGGAGGAGCTTCAGCACAAATCAAAACAAAATCATGTTTTCTCCTCATTCAAACACACAGACCTGAAGTGACCACAGTCAGACTCACAGTCAGACTCACAGACTCACAGACTCATAGACTCACAGACTCACAGTCAGACTCACAGTCAGACTCACAGACTCACAGACTCACAGTCAGACTCACAGTCAGACTCACAGACTCACAGACTCACAGTCAGACTCACAGTCAGACGCCTGAGAGACTTAAACGTGATAAAAACATCTTAAGAAGTTGTGTTATTTGTGTAAAAATGTGAGTTTGACCCTCGTCACTCGAGCTTCATGAAGACATCAGGATGTTTTCCTGAAGGCCTCTGGTGTCGGTCAGATGACTGGACATGAGAAAGAGAACGAGCCTTTTCAAATATCATTTATAAATCTGCACGCCTGTTTATTTTAAAGGACAAACTTGTTTTGTCTGTGGCATTTTTAGCCTTGGGACTTGGAAGTTCCTGGGAATGTTTTTTTTTTCCCCGAGCAGCTAAAAATACAACTTTATATCTTCACACAGATACTCAAATATTTACTACCACTGCCTTAAAATACTCGCACACGCCGACGTCATGAACACGACGCGACTCCTCCTGTTTAAGCCTCATTTTTGAAGAGCAATCTGATCAAACGGGTCTGAGTCACATGGAGTAACCGCTGTCCTAATGCATTCGAGCCCCTCACAGAGCACACAGCGAGCATTCATCCAGTCACAAGAACCACCATCAAAACAGCATCAAACACCATCAAAACGGCAATAAACTTTAAAACTGACACAGAGAAAATTTAAACTCAAAAATAGGACTCATATATGTATGAGCTTTAATCCATGTTCTAACACTGTTCCTCCTCAAAAAAAACACACTGGAGTTGTGTTTTGTTTCATTCACATGTTTGAGTCACACTTTATTATTAGTCTGTAACATCTACAAAGCTCAAAATGCTCTGTTCCACCTTGTGATGTCATCAAGTGGTAGTTTTCAAGGTAACAGCTCCTTTTACCTTTAGTTCAGTCGAGATTGGCAACTCCGGAGTTTAAATGATCCAAATGATTCTAGTGAAGGTGGAGTTTAAAAACACTGTGGAGCACTTCCTGTATCACCACATGATGACATCACAAGGTGGAGCAGAGTGTTTTCAATTTCGGTTTGTGTGTTAAACATGTGTGAATGAAACAAAACACCACTCCAGGTTTGGACACTCCGGACTCGTCTCTGGACTCGTCTCTGGACTCGTCTCTGGACACGTCTCTGGACTCGTCTCTGGACACGTCTCTGGACACGTCTCTGGACTCGTCTCTGGACACGTCTCTGGACTCGTCTCTGGACACGTCTCTGGACTCGTCTTTGGACTCGTCGTCTCTGGACACGTCTCTGGACACGTCTCTGGACTGGACTCGTCTCTGGACACGTCTCTGGACTCGTCTCTGGACTCGTCTCTGGACTCGTCTCTGGACTCGTCTCTGGACACGTCTCTGGACTCGTCTCTGGACACGTCTCTGGACTCGTCTTTGGACTCGTCTCTGGACACGTCTCTGGACACTCTCTGGACTCGTCTGGACTCGTCTCTGGACTCGTCTCTGGACTCGTCTCTGGACACGTCTCTGGACTCGTCTCTGGACTCGTCTCTGGACTCGTCTCTGGACACGTCTCTGGACACGTCTCTGGACTCGTCTCTGGACACGTCTCTGGACACGTCTCTGGACTCGTCTCTGGACACGTCTCTGGACTCGTCTCTGGACACGTCTCTGGACTCGTCTTTGGACTCGTCTCTGGACACGTCTCTGGACACGTCTCTGGACTCGTCTCTGGACACGTCTCTGGACTCGTCTCTGGACTCGTCTCTGGACTCGTCTCTGGACTCGTCTCTGGACACGTCTCTGGACTCGTCTCTGGACACGTCTCTGGACTCTCTGGACTCGTCTCTGGACACGTCTCTGGACACGTCTCTGGACTCGTCTCTGGGACACGTCTCTGGACTCGTCTCTGGACACGTCTCTGGACACGTCTCTGGACTCGTCTCTGGACTCGTCTCTGGACTCGTCTCTGGACACGTCTCTGGACTCGTCTTTGGACTCGTCTCTGGACACGTCTCTGGACTCGTCTTTGGACACGTCTCTGGACTCGTCTCTGGACTCGTCTCTGGACTCGTCTCTGGACTTTTCTCTGGACTCGTCTCTGGACACGTCTCTGGACACGTCTCTGGACTCGTCTCTGGACACGTCTCTGGACTCATCTCTGGACACGTCTCTGGACTCGTCTCTGGACACGTCTCTGGACTCGTCTTTGGACTCGTCTCTGGACACGTCTCTGGACACGTCTCTGGACTCGTCTCTGGACTCGTCTCTGGACTCGTCTCTGGACTTTTCTCTGGACTCGTCTCTGGACACGTCTCTGGACTCGTCTTTGGACTCGTCTTTGGACACGTCTCTGGACACGTCTCTGGACTTGTCTCTGGACTCGACTTTGGACTCGTCTCTGGACACGTCTCTGGACTCGTCTTTGGACTCGTCTTTGGACTCGTCTTTGGACTCGTCTCTGGACACGTCTCTGGACACGTCTCTGGACTCGTCTCTGGACTCGTCTCTGGACTTTTCTCTGGACTCGTCTCTGGACTTGTCTCTGGACTCGTCTCTGGACTTTTCTCTGGACTCGTCTCTGGACACGTCTCTGGACACGTCTCTGGACTCGTCTCTGGACACGTCTCTGGGCTTGTCTCTGGACTTGTCTCTGGACACGTCTCTGGGCTTGTCTCTGGACTTGTCTCTGGACACGTCTCTGGGCTTGTCTCTGGACTTGTCTCTGGACACGTCTCTGGGCTTGTCTCTGGACACGTCTCTGGACTCGTCTCTGGACACGTCTCTGGACTTGTCTCTGGACACGTCTCTGGACTTGTCTCTGAACTTGTCTCTGGACTCGTCTCTGGACACCGTCTGGGACACGTCTCTGGACTCGTCTCTGGACTCGTCTCTGGACACGTCTCTGGACTTGTCTCTGGACTCGTCTCTGGACACGTCTCTGGACACGTCTCTGGACTTGTCTCTGGACTCGTCTCTGGACACGTCTCTGGACTTGTCTCTGGACTCGTCTCTGGACACGTCTCTGGACACGTCTCTGGACTCGTCTCTGGACTCGTCTCTGGACACGTCTCTGGACTTGTCTCTGGACATGTCTCTGGACTCGTCTCTGGACTTGTCTCTGGACACGTCTCTGGACTTGTCTCTGCAGATCATGATGCAGTGATGGTGTTTTTAAAGGCCGGGATCAGGAGGAATGCCGGGTGCGACTGGGTCTATTGTGCCTTATACAATATGTGACTTCCTTTAAGTGGCAGAAACACTAAACAGCAGCAGAGACACTGGAGGCACCGGCAGCCACACACTTCCTCCGTCTGCCCCGGGGTAGAGGGGGATGTAATCAGCGCCGGGGTAGGAGGGGGGTAGGAGGGGGGAGGGAGGGGAGGGTGTAGGCAGCTCCGGGGGTCAGAGGGGAGGGTGTAGGTTGCTCAGGGGGTAGTAGGGGAGGGTGTAGACCGGTCTGGGAGTAGGAGCAGAAGGTGTAGTTGGCCCCGGTTGTAGGAGGAGAGAGTGTAGGCTGCTCTGGGGGTAGGAGTGGAGGGTGGAGGCTGCTCTGAGGGTAGGAGTGGAGGGTGGAGGCTGCTCTGGGGGTAAGAGTGGAAGGTGTAGTGTGCCCCAGGGTAGGAGCAGAGGGTGCAGCTGGCCTTGGGGGTAAGAGAGGAGGATGTAGGCTGTTCTGGGAGTGGGAGGGGTGGTGTAGTCAGCCATGGGGGTAAGAGCAGAGGGTGTATTTGGCACTGGAGGTAGTAGCAGAGGGTGTAGGCTGTTCTGGGGGTAGTAGCAGAGGGTGTAGGCTGCTGTGGGGGTAGTAGCAGGGGGGTGTAGGCTGCTGTGGGGTAGAAGCAGAGGGTGTAGACTGTTCTGGGGGTAGTAGCGGAGGGTGTAGGCTGCTGTGGGGGTAGTAGCAGAGGGTGTAGGCTGCTGTGGGGGTAGGAGCAGAGGGTGTAGGCTGCTGTGGGGGGTAGGAGCAGAGGGTGTAGGCTGCTGTGGGGGTAGGAGCAGGGGGTGTAGGCTGCTGTGGGGTAGAAGCAGAGGGTGTAGGCTGCTGTGGGGGGGTAGTAGCGGTGGGTGTAGGCTGCTGTGGGTTAGTAGCAGAGGGTGTAGGCTGCTGTGGGGGTAGTAGCGGTGGGTGTAGGCTGCTGTGGGTTAGTAGCAGAGGGTGTAGGCTGCTGTGGGGTAGTAGCAGAGGGTGTAGGCTGCTGAGAGGGTAGGAGCAGAGGGTGTAGGCTGCTGTGGGGGTAGGAGCAGAGGGTGTAGGAGCAGAGGGTGTAGTCCACGCTGTAACACCCACTGTGGCTCTACAGAGCAGCACACAGAGGGCGTTTGGTTTGTGACTCTGGTGCAGGGGCAGAGTCAGGGGAGGGCAGATCCTGAGGGCGACAGAATCACTCTTCAGTCTGTTCTGACGTCTGATCTCGGCCCTTTCTTCAGCTCGGAGTCGGACGGCTGCCTCAGACCTGCCACTGTTACTCCAGAGATCTTCAGACTGAGCATCTGCACAGGGAGCACACGGGTAAACGTTTCTTCTTCTCGTCAGCGTGATGTCGTAACTTAAACACTGAGAAAACTGTGAGAGCGTTGACCGGACTGTGACCCTCCAGGTGTGACCCAGAACTGACCAAACTGTGAAACATCAGTGAAGAACAGAGCTGATCTCAGAGCTGAAGGTTGTGATGCTGTGACCTTCTCTCCAGGCTCAGGGCAGACGCAGAGAAGTGTTTTTAGTTACAGAAAACTGAATCCCTGCATTAAAATGTGTTTTGCAAAGTGTTGTTACACAGGGGCTAATCAGAGTACTGTGTTCTGAATACCTCGAATACTTTTGCTCCATTATAGAGTAAAGACGTATTATAGGATTAAAAACAGCTTTATGTTTGTTTCACTGTTTGTTCTGCATTTCACTGATCAGAAGGAAACATCTCACCTGCTTCACCACAGCAGCTGTTTTGGGAGTTTTCTCACTGAGTCTGTGCAGTTGGAGCCTACAGTATGTGATTTTAGTAAAGTAACTGTACTCTGAATACCACCAGATGAAAGAGTAACTGTTCCAGATTACAGTTAAAATTAGTATTGTGAATATGTATTCTCAGAACAGTGAGTGACCTGGTGCGTCGCTCTGGGAGTTGAGGCCCCGCCCACACTGGCTCTGGACTGTCGCTCTGTTCTGTTTCTGGACACAGCAGAGGTGCAGTGTGGGAACCAACTCTCCTCCAGCCGAGAGACCGGGTCACCTCCCTCCTCTGCCTCCAAAGAGAGGAAGAGGCAGGGCTCCGGGCTGATCCACAACATGATTTCAGTGACTCAGCTTCAACAATGGTTCTGACCTATAATGGAAATGCAACTCGTGAAAGTGTACGACGTGTTTAGAGTACAGTTCTCTGACTGGTCCATGTGTCGGATTTTAATGCAGGTGTTCAGTTTTCTGTGAGTAAAGACGTTTTCAAAGTCTTCTTCTGCAAACACATGTGCTGCAGATGGACTCAGTGTTTTGTTGTTCTGGAGACTCTAACTTCTCTCTTCCTCAGGACCCGGTGGTTTGGTCCTGGTGAAGTCCAGGTTTGGTCCTGGTGAAGTCCGGATTTGGTCCTGGTGAAGTCCTGGTTTGGTCCTGGTGAAGTCCTGGTTTGGTCCTGGTGAAGTCCGGGTTTGGTCCCGGTGAAGTCCGGGTTTAGTCCTGGTGAAGTCCTGCTTTGATCCAAGTTTGGTCCTGCCAAAGTTCTGAAGAAAACTTCGATCTGGGTTTGCCTCTGGTGATGTTCATTTGATGTCAGAGTTTGGTCCTCCTGAAGTCCTGCTAAAAACTTTGATCCGGGTTTAGTTCTGGTGAAGTCTTGCAGAAAACTTCGATCCAGATCTGCCACTGGTGAAGTTCAGTTGAAGTCCGAGTTTGGTCCTGGTAAAGTCCTGCTGAAAACTTTGATCCAGGTTTGGTCCTGCTGAAGTCCTGCTGAAGACTTTGAAAGGGTTCTTGCTGAAGTCCGAGTTTTGACCCTGGTTTAGTCCTCCTGAAGTCTGCTAAAAACTGATCCAGATTTGGTTCCAGTGAAGTTCTCCTGAAAACTTTTGATCCAGGTTTGCCTCTGGTGAAGTCCATTGAACTCTGGGTTTGGACCTGCTGAAGTCCTGCTGAAGACTTTGATCTGGGTTTGGACCTGCTGAAGTCCTGCTGAAGACTTTGATCCGGGTTTGGTCCTGCTGAAGTCTTTGCTCCAGGTTTGGTCCTGCTGAAGTCCTGCTGAAGACTTTGATCCGGGTTTGGTCCTGCTGAAGTCCTGCTGAAGACTTTGATCCGGGTTTGGTCCTGCTGAAGTCCTGCTGAAGACTTTGATCCGGGTTTGGTCCTGCTGAAGTCCTGCTGAAGACTTTGATCCGGGTTTGGTCCTGCTGAAGTCTTTGGTCCAGGTTTGGTCTTGCTGAAGTCCTGCTGAAGTCTTTGGTCCAGGTTTGGTCTTGCTGAAGTCCTGCTGAAGACTTTGGTCCAGGTTTGGTGCTGCTGAAGTCTTTGGTCCAGGTTTGGTGCTGCTGAAGTCCTGCTGAAGTCTTTGGTCCAGGTTTGGTGCTGCTGAAGTCTTTGTCTTTGGTCCTGAAGTCCTGGTTTGGTCTTGCTGAAGTCCTTCTGAGGTCGAGGCTGAATTCCTGATGGCGGACTGGAGCCTGTTGGGAAATTTTCTCGAGGAAGTGCAGGAACATTCCACCTCTGTGGGAAAGGTACAGTTTTACATATCTCCTCTTTAAATATCTCAGTACTTCAGGTTTGAAGAAGTTCACTTCCCAAAACTTTTACAGGAGCAAGGAGCTTTAGAGGAAATAATCACATCTGTTCTGGATAATATTTGTAATTCCACTGGAAAAATGTAAATGTTAATGAGGCACATTACACGAAACTGACTCTTGTAGCTTTAATCCATGTTCTGACGCTGTTCTCTCCTCAAAAACAGACCTGGACTTGTGTTTTGTTTCATTCACATGTTTGAGTAACACTTTATTATTAGTCTGTAACATCTCCAAAGCTCCAATGCTCTGTTCCACCTTGTGATGTCATCAAGTGGTAGTTTCCAAGTGAACAGCTCCTTTTACCTTTAGTTCAGTCGAGATAAGTGGCAACTCCAGGACTGAAATGATCCAAATGATTCTAGTGAAGGTGGAGTTTACACACAGTGGAGCACTTCCTGTATCACCACATGATGACATCACAAGGTGGAACAGAGTGTTTTCAGTTTGAGAGAAGAACTCAGCCTAAATCTGCAGGTTTGTGAGTTAAACATGTGTGAATGAAACAAAAACAAAAAAACACAGCTCCAGGTCTGATTGTGACGAGGAAAAAACATTAGAACAGAGAAACAAACATCCAGCTGTTTTAATCTTTACAGTGTGATATAATGTAATTCCGTGTATTCAAAGTATTCAGAGTATTCAGAACACATTTTACTGCAGTATTGAGTATGCTGTGGATAAACACATGTTCAGTATCACTGGACCAGATATCAGCTTCCAAATATTGGTTCAGTCGATATCCTGGTTGATGTAATAAAACTATTATTATATATCGTAGTTGCCCAGAAAGTCTCAGAATGTTTGAAATTGATTTACACAAAGCTGTTCTGTTGTTACTTACAGGATAATTAACAGCTACAGAACATGTTTGGATCAGTTTTTATTTAATTTCAGTTTTAAGTAAATAAATGCTGGTTTCAGCCTCTGCTCTGGTGTCAGGTCATATCGAACATCGGCAAATACTTAAAGTAACAGAATCAGTATCAGAACAAAAAGCTGCATCTGTGCTTCCCTAATGGAGCCATCATCATATATTGTGCACATATAAGGATTAAATTCATATTTTTTTTAAATTTTGTGATGTTGTAATACTGCGTTTGTCCAGAGGTCATTTGATTTAGATCTGATTCTTTTTAAACATGAAACAAAGTCACTGAACCACATCAAATAACCCTGGATGCACTTACAATCAATATATTTACAATTATAATGTAGTTTTCCAGCAGAAAAGTGATGTGTTCATGTTTTTTTCATCCCAGGTGTGGCTGACCATCCTGTTCATCTTCCGGATCCTGGTTCTGGGCACCGCGGCCGAGTCGTCCTGGGGCGACGAGCAGGAAGATTTTAACTGTGACACTGAACAACCGGGATGTGAGAACGTGTGTTATGACAGCGCCTTCCCCATCGCTCACATCAGATACTGGGTAACAACAAGGACGGTTTATATAAATGGACAGAGCTAACCTGCTAGCGTCGTGTTACAAACAGGAAGTGAGCATGGGCACTTCCTGCTCCATCGACTCTGGCTCCAATTCACTTTCTATTGTAAAAACTGTGTCTCTCTCTCTGTCCCTGCTGCTGTCAGACTCATTATTTTGGTCTTAAATGTTCGTATTAACCCTCTACATGATCCTGGGGTTTTTATTTGTGTCTTTTTCCTCTTGAGGTTTTGCAGATTGTTTTCGTGTCCACGCCCAGCCTCATCTACATGGGCCACGCCATGCACACTGTCCGAAGAGAAGAGAAGAGGCGGAGTCGGCAGGAGGAGCTGGAGGACGGCAGGTCTGAGGACGACCCGGGAGGGGGGCAGTGCAGAGGGGGGGCGGACATCCAGGAAGGACAAACGGAGACAAGGAGAACGTCAAGGACAAGAGAGAGGGACGTGTGCGTCTACGAGGGGCTCTGCTGCAGACCTACATCCTGAGCATCCTCATCCGCACCATCATGGAGGTACGTCCCACAACTGAGAACATGTGAGAGTGTGACCATCATGGAGGTACGTCCTGAAAACTGAGAACATGTGAGAGTGTGACCATCATGGAGGTACGTCCCACAACTGAGAACATGTGAGAGTGTGACCATCATGGAGGTACGTCCCACAACTGAGAACACGTGAGAGTGTGACCATCATGGAGGTACGTCCCACAACTGAGAACATGTGAGAGTGTGACCATCATGGAGGTACGTCCCACAACTGAGAACATCTGAGAGTGTGACCATCATGGAGGTACGTCCTGAAAACTGTGAACATCTGAGAGTGTGACCATCATGGAGGTACGTCCCACAACTGAGAACATCTGAGAGTGTGACCATCATGGAGGTACGTCCCACAACTGAGAACATCTGAGAGTGTGACCATCATGGAGGTACGTCCCACAACTGTGAACATCTGAAAGTGTGACCATCATGGAGGTACGTCCTGAAAACTGTGAACTGTGAACATCTGAGATTGTGACCAGTGCTCATGGAGGTACACAACAGTCATCTGAGTTTAAACCGGTGCTGGGACACGACAGTCAGAGTTTAACACACTCTTCACTTTTTTACTGCTGTTTACGTGTTACATACACACAGACATCAATATATGAACTAAGATATATGGGACTATGTAGAAAAGAAAAAGTTTTAATAACTCTACTAAATATTTTTCGACAAAGAAAAGGGAGATTTCATTATAAAATATATTTTAAAATTGGAGTGGAGATGCATATTTCCATATTTCTTGCTTCATATATTTGATGTCTTCTACTTGATAAATAAAATGTAGAAAGTAGTAAAATTATTAGTGAGAAGAAGTGAAACCCAGCTCTTACAGAGTTATTATTAAGTTAATGCATAACACTGATCATATAAAGTTTTGATCAGATGAACTTTGACATCGTGATGTAAACTATTTTATTACTTCAAAAAATAGCACAGGCTTTTGATGAAGTTTGACCAAAATCAAAGTAGTAAAATTTAAGTCAATAATGTGCCTCTAGCTCCCCCACCTGGGCAATCAGCGCATCTGATCGGCTCGTTTTACTGCAGCCCTACACTCCACCCACAGCCCTGAGGTCAGAGGTCAGAGGTCAGAGGCCTTAGTCCTGGACACATCTGCAGCCTGTCCTGTGGGAGTGGATCTCTCCTTCACTGTGGTTCTCCTCGAGGTTTCTCCTTTTCCCACTGGGTTTTTGGAGTTTTTCCTTTGGAGAAGGAGGGTCTAAGGACAGGGGATGTTCTGGGACAGTTATTCATTGCTTGTTTTCTGTTGATTAATCTGCTTGTCTGTTTCTGTTTCATTGTTGATTTTCTAATTCTGTTGGTTAATCATCTCCATGTTCAGCCCTAAGAGGCGACTGCTGTCGTGATTTTGGGCTTTACAAAAATTAATTGAATTGAATTGAATTGAGAGGTCAGAGGTCAGAGGTCAGAGGTCAGAGGTCAGCTCCTCTGCTGTGCCCAAAGCCAGAATCAAGACCAGAGGTGACAGAGCCTTTTCTGTGACTGTGGAACAGCGCCCTCTGTCGGTCAGATCCTCTCAGTCTACAGCACAGTTTAAGACTAGACATAAACCCACCTCTTCTCGCTGGTATTTGACACTCGAGAGGAGACACAGGTGTTTTATTGTTCTGCTTGTGTCGTATATCTGTATATTTGTTTTTTATTGACTTTTATGTAAAGCTCTTTGGTTCAGCTCAAGTTGTTTTAATTATTATCATGTTTTTTCCAACAGGTGGTCTTCTTGTGTCTGCAGTACTTCCTTTACGGAGTCTTTCTGAACCCGCTGTATGTGTGTAAGGTAAAAGTCGAGCACATTCAAACACAGCGTCCAGGCCACACGTCTCTGACCCCGACTGTCTCCATCAGGCCTGGCCCTGTCCACATCCGGTCAACTGCTACGTGTCCAGACCCACGGAGAAGAACGTCTTCATCGTTTTCATGATGGCCGTGTCAGCGGTGTCCTTAGTCCTCAGTGTCCTGGAGCTTCAGCACCTGGCCTGGAAACACTGCTGCAGGTAAGAAACGAGAGGAACAGGTGAGCAGAGGAAACGAGATCAACGAGAGGAACAGAAACGAGAACAACGAGAGGAACAGGTGAGCAGAGGAAACGAGATCAACGAGAGGAACAGAAAAGAGATCAACGAGAGGAACAGGTGAGCAGAGGAAACAAGAGCAACGAGAGGAACAGAAACGAGATCAACGAGAGGAACAGGTGAGCAGAGGAAACAAGAGCAACGAGAGGAACAGGTGAGCAGAGGAAACGAGATCAACGAGAGGAACAGAAACGAGAACAACGAGAGGAACAGGTGAGCAGAGGAAACAAGAGCAACGAGAGGAACAGGTGAGTGGGGAAACGAGAGGAACAGGTGAGAGAGGAGGAGAGGAACAGAAACAAGATCAACGAGAGGAAACAGGTGAGCGAGGAAACGAAGGAACAGGTGAGCAGCAGAAACGAAATCAACGCGAGGAACAGGTGAGTCTGGAAACGAGAGGAACAGCAGGGGAAACGAGACCAACGATAGTGTAATATTTGCCTTTAAGCTCTGTAGTTGAATCTGAGACTCAGCGGAGGCAGAGTTTACAAATTAGAAAAACTGTATCTTTGACCTGATTCACAAACAGCAGATACATGGTGGAGTTTAAAAGTAAAAAGTCCCACTCTTCGCCTGCTCCTCTGATTTCAGGCAGCTGTTTTGTGCTGGGACTGAGACAAAACCTGAGGAGCCACGTTTGACCAGACAGGTCTCTCTGTCTCCGCCCCCGCCTTCAACCCCGCCCCCTGACTTCAGCCAGTGCGTCATCGGCTCCACCCACTTTTTACCCATGCCCTTCCCTCAGCACCGTTTGGCCAACCAGCAGAACTCCGAGAACATGGCCACAGAGAAGAACAACATGGCCGCCGCGGAGGAGGACTTCCTGCAGAGCTCCTGCTACAGCCCGGGATGGAACGAGACGGGAACGAATCCTCCAGAGAGCGAGGCCAGCTACAACCCCCCAGCGAGGAGCGACCACGAGAGGCTCCTGCTGTGTCCCAACATGGCTCTGTGTCAGAAAGACAAGAGACGCTACAGCAAAACCAGCGGAACCAGCAACAGGAGCAGGGCCGACGACCTCTCCGTTTAACCTTTGACCTTTAACCTCACAAGCTCAGACTTTATAAACCTGTAGATTGTGTATTTATGAACACACCACAGTGATATGTAGCCTACTGTGACGTGGTTTAATGTAAGACATCACCACATTCTAGACCAATCATATTTAACACAGATGACATCACCACATTCTAGGCCAATCATATTTAATACAGATGACATCACCACATTCTAGGCCAATCATATTTAACACAGATGACATCATCACATTCGGGCCAATCATATTTAACATTTGACCCTTGGTCCTTCAGTGACGTCCCACTGACACATTACAACATCACCTCAGCCTTCAGGCTCGTCACATTACAACACATCAAACATTCAGCAGCTCGTCAAACAACAATAAACTGCAGTGAAGCTGCAGTGAAATCACAATTAAGAGACAGGAGACTAAGTTCACAGATACTGTCAAAAATAAAAAATAAACATGTGGTTTAAAGATGCCAAACAAAATGCCATCAAAATGACACTGTGTGAGCTTAAACATCTGTCCAATAAACTCCACAATGTCTCAAGTCACAATGTGAGACACAACCAGACAATGACAAAACAAACTGTTCGTGAAAATAAAGTAAACATCATTTGCATTTTTGAAAACTGTCTAAACACCAGCAAATAACTGAAAATGTGGCACAGCTGAGACTGAACAAACTTTAGTGCAGTTTTAACTGAGGTGACTTCAATGCTCCACGTTTTTATTGACATTATAAACTCACTTTTTTGTGGAGCTCCGTCTCCCTGCGTGTCGCTGAGCTGCAGGTCACTCCAGTGTCTCCAAATGTGTCCAGTGTCCAACAACAGAACAATCTGCAGCGTTTCTCAGGAGCTGTGAGCCACGGGGACTGTTCATAGTCGCTCGTCTGATGGACAAAGCCTTTTCCTCGCTGGGACAGGTCGGCTAGTGCTGGGGTTGGCCGACCTCTTCTCATAATATCCAGCTTTTCAATGAAAGGCCTGTCTTGAAAATGGTGGAAAGTAAATTTGCAACCAGATCAGTCTCTTCTTCTCCTTCGGACGTTATGGGTTAAAAATACAGCAAGAGCTGTTGGATGTCCAGGTTTAGTTTGACATTTTGCAAACTGCTGCGTTTCATGCTATATCCAGTGTGTATGCATCTGCACATCCAGTCACGGGACACGGACATGTCCAGATCACGTAGGACCTTCTCACTGGGCCTGATGTGCAGAGTCCAGATCTGACTGTCGTTGACACTGACTGACGGCCCAACGCTGTATTTAACACAGGTCACATCCCTGCATTCTACTGACCAATCACATTTAACACAGACGAGGGCAGATAAAATATATACACAAACACATTCACACCAGAGCACAGACACTGGGGTGAGGTGGGTTAAGTGTCTTGCCCAAGGACACAACAACAGCAGTATGTGCATGTGAGAGCTGTTTTTTGTTTGTTTGTTTTGTTTTGTCCAGAGGATTTGAACCATTCATCTTTGGATGATCTTTGGATCTTTGGACTGAGCGAATAGAAATGATCCGGTTAAACATTTGTGACGTTATATTTTGGATATTTCATGTTAAAGTCCAGTGTAAAGTCCAACAAAAAACTGTTGAACAATATTGATCTTATCTACTCCCCGTCTTAAATATGATTGGCCGATAGAAAGTTGTGATGTCGTCTGAAACGATGATGAAGCTGTGTGTTTCACCCTCACATCCGCCTCAGACCCGGCTGCTTTTGAGTCGTTTTCAGAACAAATTCACTCAAACTGTTTCATAATACAGTTATTATTGTGCTGAGGATCGATGTGTCTGCTGGGATTATAAACACATACAGCCCAAGTCTCTAATTCCCTTATTCCATGATGTCCTAACAGTAACACACACACACAACACTTACACAACACACACACACACACACACACACACAACACACACACACACATACACACACAACACAACACACACACACACACACACACACAACACACACACACACACACACACCACACACACACACACACACACACACACACACACAGCCTGTCGTGTTCATGTTGTGTTCAGTGGATCATGTTCATTATAATATTATTTTCTGCTGTTGTCACATCCCTAAACTCACCTGCTTCACCTACAACAAACAAACTGTCGGATCTAAAAACTCACAACTGCCGCTTTGGGTGAGGTGGCACTGATGCCTCACAGCCAGAAGGTTTGGGGTTCGATTCCCGGGTCACAGGCCTCTCTGTGTGGAGTTTGCATGTTCCTCTCAGCAGCTGAGGTCATGACCGAGCCGAACACAGCGACACTGAAACATGGGTCAAATGCAGAGGACAAATGACTCATCCATCCATGTTCTTCCTCGTCTCTGGGGCCGGGTCGCGGGGGCAGCGGTCTGAGCAGGGACTCTCAGACTTCCTCACCCCAGACACGTCCTCCGGCTCCTCTGGTGGGACCCCAGGGCGTTCCCAGGTCAGAGAGACATAGTCCCTCTGTGGACAAACACACCTGACCCTCCTCAGGCTGAAGCACGTGTTTCACTCTCAGCATCTACAGCTCTGTGACTGTGACGGGACCAGAGTCCTGCAGTAAAAATCAGGTGGATTGTATCTGAAACAGCTCAGTGAACTTGACGTGTGCCTTGTTTATGTGTATTAAATGCATATAAAATACCACATTTGTTTTTAATAAATAATTATAAACTAACACAGGGACATTACTCGACTCGTTAAACACGGACAGTCAAAAGTCTGGACACAGCCTCTCATTCAATGTTTTTTTTTTTTTTTTTTCCTACATTTTATGCACAAAAAAGAGATCAAGTATATAAAGAAATATGTATGGAATTATGTAGTAAACAACATAGGTAAATAACTAATTTTTTAAAGTATATCTCATATTCAAACCCTCAGTGTCTCTTTGTGCAGCTCAAACCTTCGTCCTTCTCTCAACTCCATGATGAAGTCTCCAGGTTTTCACTTCACAGCTGAGACAAAAAAGGGTCAAGACAAACGTGAAATCAGGGTCAAAGGAAAAGTAAAGGAGATATTTAACTTTTAACATCAAAAACGGGTTTTGAGTTTTATTTATTTATTGTTTGCTACTTTCCACATGTGTCATTCATACTTTTGATGCTTCAGTGAGAAGCTACAGAGTGAAAAATTCTGGAAATAAAGAAGAAACAGAAATGAAAAAGTCCAAACGTTTGACTGGTCGTGTAATAAATAAATGATATTTTCAGTGGAGTCAGAGTGAGGCCGGTTCTGGTTTGAGTTGGGGGTGAGGTTCAGGCTGATCCTGAGCAGAAAGAATCTGACACATGAAAACACCTTCATGAAAACAAAATAGTGCAATAAAATGTCATAAAATGATGGGTTAGAATATTTTAATAAATGGACCATTTTCCATGTGCAAAATTCTACTAACATTACAGATACAGATAAACTATGGGGCTGCACACACTCTTTAAAATAAGTTTAATAAAAGTTAAACGGGTCAAATGTGATAGAGTAGATTGCACAAATATTCTTAACTGTTTGGCGAGCCTTAAAACCGCAGAAAAGAGTAGCGCAGTGTTCCCACCGAGAGATGAGGAAATACAGCTTCACCAAAAACATTAGACCCAAGTCAGATTCAGCACAAAGCGCCAAACCCCAAACCGAACATTTAACATAAGCAAACAAGAACACAAAATGAAACACTGGACATTGTTCTGCAGATGTTATGAAGTGGCAGACTTCAGGTATGCCACCACGTCCTGACGCTCGCCCTTCTTCTTGATCCCGGCAAAAATCATTTTGGTTCCAGGAATGTATTTTTTAGGGTTTTCCAAGTATTCCAACAGGGTGTCCTCATTCCAGATGATTCCTGGATGCACAAAAAAAGCAAAAACTGTTTGATTGAGTGTTCTTTTGGAAAACAGGGTGAAAGGTAAAGGGTCGGGGGTTAATCCAAAACATGCACCAGTGTAATGACTGTGGGACACACGTCTTAAGCTTTAAATCTGTGCAGTTTATGCATAAATGTCCACGTCACCAGAGCGACGGGAGTTTGCTATGACACTGTGCCACTTTAGACATTTACCACAACAGAACATAAGATTATAGTTGATCTGACTAAAAATCCTATGTGTTTAAGTAAAATGAACTATATTTATAGTGATGTTAAAATAAGTCATCTGCTGATAATCTGACACTCGCTCTGTGACGTGTATTAGAGCTGCAGCAGTGTAATTATGGAGCTGTTCATGTGAAACTCTATTACAGAATTAAATTAGATATATTACACAGACCATGGGCTCTAATAAGCAGGAAAATGACCTCAAAACCATTATTATGAAGCGTATTATCAAGTTTTAAATCTCTCAGAGGAAGAAAAGGAGCCTGAGAGGACAAACCTTTGCTCTTGTTGGCGTCTGTGTAGGAGTATCCCTCCGCCATGCCCGTCTTACGCCCAAACAGACCCCACAGGTTGGGTCCAACTTTGTGCTTGCCTCCTTGCTCTACAGTGTGGCACTGGGCACACTTTTGTACAAAAGCCTTCTTTCCTTTGGCAATGTCACCCATCGTTTCCTGTGGAGAAAAAGAAACCAAAGATCAGGGAATCTGCCCAGCACAAAGTCCACTCACAACCTGCAAAAAGCAACAGTATCTGCCTGAATCTCTGATCTATTCTTGGAGAGTTCATAACTTCTAGGGTGACCAGCGCCATCTTTGAAGGTCGTGTAAGGTAACTGCAGCACGCGCCACAAGGGGGCGCACCACGGAGCCGTCATAGCCCGGATTATACCCGTTTTTAAAGCCTTATTTTATGGTTTTCACGTCCTTAACAACATGTATGTTCTAACGAAAGAAGACGAAGTATATTTAAGATCTCCAGGTGTGAATGCATCAAAGCAAAGTTACATCAGAACACAGCAGGTGACCTCCCTGTCCTTACATGACCCTCAAGACTGAACTAAAAGGGAAAAGACGCCCAAACCAGACAAGTAAAACACGTAACCAGGAGTCTAAAACACGCACATGCTTCCATATCAGCCTGGACTACACGTTATTACAAGAAAAAGTCAGAAATAAAGTCAGAAGTAACAGGAGTAAACGGCTGCTCCAGCTCCAACATGGCGGATGATACGTGACAGACTCATCCAGCTCCAACATGGCGGAGGATGCGTTCGCCGCTGGTTCTTCATCTTCTTCCTTCAAGGACACACTCCGCTCAGGACACTGTGCGAATGCTCGTGTTGTGAGTGAACATTAAACGCCTTAAACACAGGTGTAATGTGCTGAAGGACACAGCTCTGGTCTCAGAGGAGGAGGACAGAGGGTTTGATAATCACACGGACATGATGCTGGACAGAGGGACAGGTCTCCTCTCCCTAAGCCGGTGTGTCCTCTGGATCAGCTCCATCAAGGCGGGTTTCAGTGACAGATCTGCCCGGTGTGGTCCCTCTGTGGTTCCTCAGATTCTCATATCCTCCTGTCCTCGTATCCTCCTGTCCTCGTATCCTCCTCCCGGTCACACGGGGCTCAGTTTAACGTTACTAAACAGCGCGCGCCATTACATCAGCTCTGTACAGTCTCCCTCCAAAGCCCGGACATGAGACTCACCTGTCCTGTCCTGTCCTGTTCAGGTCCCCCTGTGCCTCGGGACGTGTAGATGCTCTGTGCTGGACGGTTCCGTTATGTCGCGGACAAAAAGGTCACTCCGCTTTAGCGGCACCGGCTGCTGACGTCATGACGTCACGTGAGAACGTGTTTCCCTCACGTTACATCAACGGTCAAGTGGATGAGTGACGTCACTGAGCTTTGATAATATATGACTTTACGTGACTAAACGTGACTCTACGTGACTCCAGGTGACTCTGAATGACCCTATATGACTCTATATGACTCTATATGACTCTTTATGACTCTAAATGACTCTAAATGACTCTATATGACCCTATATGACTATATATGACCCTATATGACTCTATATGACTCTAAATGACTCTATATGACCCTATATGACTCTATATGACTCTAAATGACTCTATATGACTCTATATGGCTCTAAATGACTCTATATGACCCTATATGACTCTATATGACTCTATATGACTCTATATGACTCTATATGACTCTAAATGACTCTATATGACTCTATGTACTGTATATGACTCTAACGACTATGTATATGACTCTATATGACTCTAAATGACTCTAAATGACTCTATATAACTCTAAATGACTCCATATGACTCTATGTATATGACGCTATGACTATATGTATATTACTGTATGTAAGTGACTTTGTGTATGTGACTGTGTATATGACTCTATGTGACATGTACATGACTCTAATGTCCTAATGTGACCTACGAGACGCCTCACGTAGGTGTAATACACATAAAGACGAGCACAATCCTGCAGCACAGCTCTGTGTTTAAACTCCCAGACTTTACTGAGGCCTGTACTTCAGGTTATCACACGCTTCAGCTGGCTTCACCAGTTAATTTGTTTTGTCCAAATGGACCTAATCTAACAGAAAATGTTTGGTGAATGTGTTAAGTTGCCAAGATTGGAGCGGGAGAGATGCTGAAGGAAGAACTCAGATTAAATGTGAAAAGAATAAAAAAGCCAAATAGCCTATAATGCATTAGCTGCATCATAAAGGACATGTGCCTCTAACAAACATCTGAGGAAGGCATCGTACAGATTAAGAGAATCCACTGATGTTCACTTGAACCTTTTTGGTTAATAAAAGAATGAAACTGTCACATATGCGATAGAATCACAGGCACAAGTGGAACAGAGACAGTCTCCTTTGATATTCAAGATGGTCCCAGTAAGACGGTTTGGAGGGCCTCATCTGGGCCTCAGGCCACATGTTGAACCTGGGCTAAAGTTAACTATCATCATACTTTATATTATCATTCACTGTTTTATGTTGCACCATAAACTGTGAAGGATGTTCCTGTTTGTGAAATGTGTTCACTGACAGTGACAATAAAACATGTTCTGATTCTGATTCCAGTCCAATGTCCAAAGATTTAAACGTGTTTTAATTGATACTTTGCAGTGACCTCAGGCTGACCACTGGCCAAAAGTTGGCATTGTTTTACACTAAAGAGAAGCCTAAACCCATTTCCAAACCTTAACCCTTACAGATTTGTGCCACAGGACTTACAGCAGCACACACGGACAAACTACATTTAAACTGCCAATGGAAATATTTACACCGTGTATATGTCGCCTGTGAGGACAGTTTAAAATCTGATTTTCATTTGTGACATGTTTTAAACTCACCTGAAATTAGACTTTTCATCTATAATGTCCTTTGATAGACATTAAACTAAGTGAACAACTCATAAAAAGTGTAATTAAGGTGTTTATAAAGTAAACTCATGAAAAATGGTGAAGGACCTGTGGGTGGAGGTGATTCCTGGTGGAGGTCTGCAGCCACACTTTCTTGAATATATAACATTTTTCTGAGTAACTCATAATGTGAAACATATTGTAATCCTGTATAAACTCCTACCTGGAGTTGTGTGTTTTTTTGTTTTTTTTGTAGTTTTCATGTTAACTGCTCCTTTTACCTTTAGTTCAGTAGTAGATTGATAATTCCAGAGATGAAATGATCCAAATGATTCTAGTGAAGGTGTGTGGAGTTGTATTATTACTATTATTATTATTACTACTACTATACTACTACTACTACTATTATTATTATATTATTATTATTATTATTATTATTATTATTATTATTATTATCATCATATTAATTGATTAAAGTAACAATAGTTCAGCCTGTAAAAGAGGAAATGCAGCAGACAGCTTAAAATCAGCTTAAAAAATCAGACAAATAAAATAAGAAAATTGATAATAAAACACTTGTTCACTAAATACCGGTTAAAAAGAAACTCTTATGAAACCCATTTACACAATTTGCGAAATTTCGTAGAAAGTATTTTGTGCAACGTGGCTCGCCGTATCACTCATGACGTAGCAGTTCACGCATGCGCAGAACACAGTGGCGCAACTGCATTGTTGGCAGAAGAAACGCAACATGGAGGACTGTTCATCGAGCAGAGGAGCCGAAAACCTCGACGATCCGCCAAACAGCCGGCTCTTCATCGTGAGCAGCCGCACCGTGACCGAAGAACAGATACGAGACAGTTTCAGCGCGTACGGAGACATCCAGGGAATATGGCTAGTCAAAGACAAAAACACAAAAGAGTCCCGCGGAGTCGCCTACGTGAAATACGCCAAGTCCTCCCAGGCCTGCCTCGCCATGGAGACGATGAACGGGCGGCTCCTGGGGGAAGGGACCAAGCCCATCAAGGTAAACGCAGAATCTCACGCACAAAAAGGTTCATTGAGCCGTAAAGAGGCGCGTTCATTCAGAGACCACAGCTTCATTAAAGTCAAACAGAACAGCCTCCCCCCGTCCCCATCACACACCCCCACCAGCCTTTTCGTTTTCATTTGCATTTCACACCATGAACTATTCTTTACAAGGGCTTATATTGTTTTTATTTAAACCACACGGTGCAGACACGTTACGCAACCGCCGCCATGTTGGATCCCCTCAGCTGCAGTAGCACTGAGCCTCCTGCAGGTGGCGCACGTTTAAGTAGAGAGGCTTCAGGTCAGAAAGAGTCATTTTGGATTCAAACTAACTGCATTTCAGCACTCAAACTGGCAACACAGATGCATTCTGACTTGGATAATCATCTAGATGCAGAACGCCACAGTTCAGGTCCAGCCTCATGTTTAGATTTACATAATGAAAACTGGGTCAATGGGTCTGTTCAAACTAGACTAAGAGCCCAATCATTTTGCTTGGGGTATTTTACCATGAGAAATTGAGATTAATAATAAAAGGAACATTATTAAACATTTGATCAACTGAAAAAATAAACAAAAACACTATGTTTATAATAGGATGGAGGGACTGCCCCTGGATCCAGTTAATTTAGAAAGTACAACACTTTAGGTCACCTTTAGTATGGGTTTAGATTTGTTTGCTGTTCTTCAAAACTTCAAAACCTCAATTTTGATCAAAGTAAAAGATAAAATGCCACTAAAGAAAAACACAACCTCAGATGATGATGAAAAAGTTGTTGGACAGAAAAGTGCCGTGTTTTTACTATCAAACCAGAGCAGCAGATTTAGGAGTTGATACAATACAAACAAATGTTTAGATTTTTAACCGGATGCATTTCTTGTGCAGGTTTTTATTGCCCAATCCCGAAATTCAAGCAAACACAGAGATGTGGAGGATGAGGACTTGACCCGAATCTTCGTCATGATCCCAAAGACCTTCACAGAGGAGGACCTGGTCCAGACTTTCAAGGTACCAGAAACAAGCACATTTTATTTGAATAGATTCTGCTTTAATACCTGACAGTTTGGACTGCTCACTAGCGCCTCAGAGTGGTCACGTGATGTTACTGTGACACGTCGTCCTGTTAAACCTGTTTGAATGAGCTGCCTGGACGTGTCACCGCTCTGAGGAGGAGCCGTGAGCCTCCAGATGAACCTGACTGAACGACTCTGTCTGGATACACTGTTGTCTCATTGGTTGAACCGTCTCTTCTGCAGGAGTATGGAGACATCGAGTATGCCATAGTAATCAAGAACAAAACCACAGGGGAGAGTAAAGGTCTGGGTTATGTGCGATACTATAAACCATCACAGGCTGCGCTCGCCATCGAGAACTGCGACAAATGTAAGAAACGCAGATTATTCTTTCCCTCCTCTGGAGCCTTTTACAGCGTGTGACTATAAACTGTGTGTTTGTGCAGCCTACAAAGCTGTTGTGGCAGAACCTCGCACTAAATCTGGGACTGGAGAAGATTATGGGACTGCAACAGCGGCGTACATGAACACCGGAGACGGCATGAGCCAGTACAGCTTCCCCATGGGTGAGCTCCATGTACCACGTGAACCTGAACTGCACCAGGATGTGGTCAAACTGTGTCCAACATGTCAGACTTTACAGCTGCCATAGACTTTTATTAGTGCAAATATTACAGTAATGTTTTTATTCATTTTCCCCTAGTCACACTGGGGGTGTTCAGCATGTATGTTTATGACAGAAAGTTCAGCAGTTGCCATAGTGACACATCAGCAAACACTGTAAAAAAGTTTAAGATGGTTTGAAAACTGAAGAAAAAACACAATGTATTTAAATGGCAGATAGGTGAACAAACAGTGGTCATGGTCCGGTTTAGAGTTTGATTTTACACAAAAAGATGAGACTCACTGAAAACTGTTGGCTAATGCTAATGCTAGTAAAATGCTTGTGACTGTCATGTTATGTGAGAGGGACGTGTTTAACACCACAAATCCGCTCACCTGTTGGAGTTCAGATAAATTGTCTCTTTCTGGGCAGATTGTGTTTAAATCAAAGCTCGGAGTAAAGTCTAAATTGAGTAACAGAGCTTCAGACAGAGCAGTGCTTACAGTTAGCATCATATCTCTAGGGAATATTAATGAGCTACAAAGTACAATTAGCATGTTATATCCCAGACAAAAATATAGTAAACCATAGTCCTGTGTCAGATGAGTCGCTTCGCTGGGGCCTCAGCTGATGTGTGTGTCGTGTGTGTGTGTGTGTTGTGTGTGTAATGTGTCGTGTGTATGTTGTGTGCAGCAGACGCGTCGGGTTACCAGTACGTGGACTACCGCTCTGGGGAGTACACCCGCAGCCTGATGGTGAGCACTAGGGCGGCGCTGTCCCAGGAGCAGTTCTTTGCCCTGTTTGACCTGATCCCCGGTCTGGAGTACTGTGAGCTGCAGCGGGACTACGGTACGAACAAACCTGCGTCACATTTCACCAGGGACAAATGCTTCAAAAAACCCTGAAAACTAGTCTACGGTATCGGCAGTATCGATGCTTGCTACTGATATTTGATACTGTTGCATTGCTCCAGTCTCTTTCTGCTCTTTCCATTTTGACTCAAGTCTGTTGTGACACAAACATGAAACAATGACTTTAAATCCCAGATAAATACAATTTATTATTTTTACCCTAATGAAAAGTTTGTCACTTTAACTTAAGATAAATTTGTGGGTCTCACTGTGGATTTTAAAAGCAAAATATTTGTATCGGTCTGAGTTAAATGGCATTTATTGTAGAACTCATTCATTTATTAAAGTTTTGTTTTTGTTGGGTATGAACCTTTCTTTTTATTAACGGAAATATACTACTGAATCAGACAGATGAAAATGGAGAAAACAGTTGTGTACTTTGAGTTTTCCAGAGTAATGTGTGAGCGTCATTGTCGTAACTGTTCTCAGGTCAGGCTCTGATCCGCTACAATAACCTGGGCTCGGCCGTCTACGCCAAAGAGAAGCTGAATGGATTTGAGTATCCGCCAGGAAACAGGCTGGTGGTGGCGTATGTGGAGGACGGAGAGGACCGCACCAGGTAAAAAATGTAAAAAATCAGCTTAAGTCAAACCTGGAAATGTCAGTCTGGGTCTGATTTAAGGTCACTCTGAGGCATTCTGAAAACTGGACTTTTTAGAGCTTTGTCCAGGTTCTCGTCGTTTCTTCTCGTTGAGCCTCTGAAGTTGTATTTGGCGAGATTCATGTTTGAGTTTAAACTTTAATCCACTATTTTCAAGACGCCATTTTGTCCATCTGCCCCCGTTTTCTCTGCCACCTGTATTTGCCTTTTGCTTTGTCCGCACTTCCTTCTCCAGTTTTATTTTCTTAATCGGTGATACTTGTAGGATTCCGCAGCGTCGCGTCGTCATTTTGGTACAAATGAAAAAAAAATGCTGCTCTAGTGTGATGTGCAGCTGTCCATAGGGGGCGCCGACAGCATGCGGCGCTTTGTTGTGACGTTTACAGCAGCGTCAGTTCCCATTGGACACAGCAGTTTTCTAGCACAGAAGTTAGATTTTCTTTTATGAAGTTGTGTTAGGTTAGTTTAGGTTTCGGTGAGTTCAGCCCTGCACTGGGTCAGACAGAGGGCTCCGCTTCAGTCTCTGGGGCCAGTCTGAGTTTGTCGATGTATTTTCAGTGATGTTTTTGTTCTGTTTCTGCAGCTCTGTGAATCGTATGGCTGTGCAGTACGTTGCGTCCCAGATGATGTCAGCGGTGTGGGGCGGAGCTTCCAGTGGTCACATGATGAAGCCCTCGGTGAGTGTTTAGAACAAACAAAATCTTGTGTTTCGTTTGTATTTTTCAATATTGAAATGGCAGGTTCTGATTCCGAAGTCTCAATAATAAGACCACAGTATAATAATCGAATGACATTCTCTTTGCTTAAAGCATCGTTTTATTGCAGTAACAGTTCAAAAGGAGGGAGCCGCAGCAGAGCCGTGACAGTGTGAGCCTCATGTTGACTGTGTCTGTGTCCTCAGGGTTACTCGGCCGTGGGCCCTGTGTCCACTCGTATTCAGACGGACGTGAATCTGCCGCCGCCTCAGAAACTGGCTCCTCGAGACAGTCAGTCTAAGGAGCGTCTGTTTGTGGTTTTCACTCCCACCGTTCTGCCTCTGGACGTGCTGGAGGACGTCTTCTGGTAAGTTTTCATTTAGCGATACTTGGCCACGGTGTACTCGCTGATACCCGCCCGATACCGCGTAGTGTGAAGAAGCAGACTAAGGCACTTTTGTTACAGCACAAGAGCAAAAATAAAAGTCTGTAAAGAACATCTGCAAAATAAAAGTTTTGAGAGTTAAGTGTCAGAGTCACAGGGATAATGGTCCTGATTATGGGTGGAGCTGATTTAAGCACTTTTACTTTCACTTTACTTCAGAGTGAGCAAAAAACAGCAGTGAGGCCTGGAAAAACACCTCATCCTCAGAGCACATGGACCATTCTGCAGTAAATGAAGTCCGTTCAGTGTCCACTCCAAAGGCTGAATGAAGCTGTCCAAGAGCAAACACAAATGTCTTTTTTTAATCATTATTAGTTTGTTTTAAGTGTCTGCAGAGCCTCTACAGTAATTTAAACTGCTCTGGGTGTTAGCGTTAGCATTAGCCACAGACGTCAACAACGGCACTGCTCAAATACAAAGTGGTATCGGATCAGTGGTTTGGTCTGAAATGTGAGGTATCGGAGCTTTTGCCGATACAAAACCCTGTTTTTATGAATGAATTTCTTGTGTGTGCAGCCGCTTCGGTTCTCTGATCGAAGTGCACCTGGTCCCTGGGAGGAAGGTTGGATACATGAAGTACGCCGATAAACAGGTGAGACGTCGCTCCTGTAAATGTGTTTAAGTGTAAATGTGATTTTTCTCAGTGCGTGTGTGTGTGTGTGTGTGTGTGTAAGTGTGAAGTGCGTGTGTGTAAAGTGTAAAAGTGTGTGTGTAAATATGATGTCGTCTCTCAGTGCGCAGATGACGCCATGGCGATGCTGCACGGGCGCTTTGTGAACGGAGTGAAGATGAAGGTGATGTTGGCAGACCCACCACGGGAGGAATCTCACAAGCGCCCCCGCACTTACTAGAGTGGTACTACAACGGTAAGTGCTTCAAATTCTTACATGCTCTGAACATTTAGCAGAAGCGTAATTAATCATTTTGTTTTCAAATGCATTCAGTAATGTATATTTCAGGGTTCCCACACGTCCTGGAATATTGTAGAATATGATTGGAAACTTTCCCGAGCGATTAGCTGTTAAATGTAGACAACTGACATTTTATAAACAAGATATTTGAACTAAGAGATTTGGAGCCACACAGACCCTGGTTCAGTGAAGCTGGAAACTGGACTTCTATTTAGAGCAGCACAAAAGTGAAATACTCAAAACATGTAGAAATCACTCCAAAAACAACTTCAGCGGCTCAGTGAGATGAAAATGACTCCAACCTGGTTAAAGTCCATGTTGCAGAATGACTCTTTAAATGGGCCACAGTGGGGACCCTGAAGTGTTGTAATTGTCAAAAGGCAGACTGTAAACCTCTGTGTTAACTGTGCAGCTTCTTGTTTCCTAGGCGACTGATCATGACACGTGACCTGACAGACCGGACCGGACCCTCGACCTCTGACCCGACATTTGACACCTGTCTGACCTTACTGGGATCACTGACCTCACTGTGACCACCCAAATTTAGTGTTTTACCTTTAATTCATCGTATGATTCTCTTTTTTTTAACTGTTGAATAACTGCATCTTGAATTTTGTTTCAATGTGTCAAAAATAAAAGTGGGATTACTACATGTTGTAATGTTTTTATTTCAGTCTTTCATTTGAAAAGTGTTGTAAACTGGTGCTGTAATGATCTATTCTACTGAATATCTGCATTAAAATGTATTTGACCATGTATCTGAGTATGTTCAGAGTACTGTATTCTGAATACTTATAATACTTTCACAGTGTTGTACTGTAAACACACAAACAGGTTGTTCTGCATTTATCTCTGATCAGAAAGGAAAAGTCACATGTGCGTCACAGGAGTTGATATTTTTGTTTGAATTTGTGTGAATCAGGTACATTCTTTTTGATTTAAGAAAAGTAACTTCTGAAAATCAAATGAAAGTAGCTGATGTGATCTTGAATCTGTTTTTTGGTAAATTTCTTCAGTTACTGTTTACATATGACGTCACGTGCGTGACGTGCCTCCCCGGATGTTCACACGTGACCCTCTGCAGCTCCTGAACCACGTGGGAGGGTGACGTCAGAGTCGCGCCTGCGCAATGAAACTTTTCTACCAATTTTAGTTTAAACTGCTGCAGATGAAACTTCAGATAGAATTAATTTAAAAAGAACTGCAGCAAAGTGAACAAAATATTTTTAATGAGATAAAATGATTGAGACGTTTCAGGCTGTGCATCTTCAGTCTTAATGATCAGTCTGAATAACTTTATCCGATTATTCCATTAGCCTTTGATATTTATTTTTAAAGTTGACATACGTGATACTTTTATTTGTACCACAGATTTAATTCAAACTTTTGTCTGGTCACGTGACATGGCGTCTGTTCCACGCGCTCTGAGCGTTAGCTTAGCATTAGCTTAGTGTGAGCAGGACTCGGCTCTGCTTCAGAGGAGCCGACTCCAGAGAAGCACGTCCTCCACACACCCTCCCTCAGTAGAACACCTGTGCTCTTCTTGAGTTGACTATACCGCCCCCTGCTGCTCACCTGCTGCTGACCTTTGTCCTCTGAGTTTATAGAATGAGTCTTTAGTCACACCAGATCCATCTTCACATTACATTTACAACTGTAATTATCTGCTATTATCCACTTGGCCTGAGCTTTTACCTGAACATATATCAAAACATCAAACTGCAGCCGGTTTGTCAGGAAAAGATGTTTGGAAAGAAGCTCAAACTTTGGATGAAACAATTGACACCGCACTGGAGAAAAACATTCATTTAAGCAGTATTGTTTTAAAGTCCATCTTGTCCATGTTCATCGTATCATTTGTTTTTAATTACCGTAAATCATGTTGCTTCTTTGATTATTGCAGATAAACCAAGATGTGAACAAACAGACATGTTTTCACTATGGCAAATCTCACTAAAACGTGTTCATTTTAATAAAAGCGAGACTAAGGACAACTTTGGCCTTCTCTGTAAAACTGAAAGAAATGGGCCGGTACAGAGAACATTCCTCAAACATCAAACTCGGGTTCTATAAACCCTGACGCATTAAAGCGTGTGCTCCCTCAGGTGGTCCGCGCGTGGAAATGAACACACTCCCCGCACCTCTGTGTATGAAGGCAGAATATATTTGAGTGAATTATGACATTTATTTTCCAGCAGCAGTTTTCGGAGTTGGGCTGGCACTAGGATCATCACATGGACTCTGGATTCTCGGCTACAGAAAGCGCTCACACTGGTCTCAAAAGTTTCTCCCAGTAAACGCATTTCGCCCTCACAGCTGTCGCACTGAAACCTTTCTTTTGGACTTCACATTAAACCGATGTATCCCAGAGACATGTGAGCTGCTGTGTGGGGCGTCAGAACAGACGGGCAGGCGGCCGCTCGTCTCTAGTAATGAGGTTTTATTTAGTCTGAAAATGAGTGTCTGATCGTTCCATGCAGCAGTCTGTTTGTCCCGCGCTCAGTCCTCCAGGCCCAGAGTGTTAAGCTCCTCGTCCAGCTCGTCCAGGTCCTCTCCAGTGAACAGGTTCTCGTCCACAGGCACTTCCTCCTCCTCCTCGTCCTCGTCGTCTCCTCCCTCCTCGCCTCCGCCCTCCTCTGCTCCGGAGAGGCCGTTTGTCTCGCCGCCGCACGCTCCGTTCAGCTGCTCATCTGTTAGAGAAAGACAGTTCAGTGATCTGCAGTTGTATCATGTGACGTCTGTGTCTATGAGGCTCACCGGTTTGTGACGACGGCTCTGATGGTTTTTTGGAGGTGAAGCGGTCGATAGATGCTACGGTGATGCCTGTGTGGTCGACCTCTTGTGGAACAAAACGGGATAGGTCTATGTCCTGGACGGCATCATCCATCTGTGACACGAGCGCAGAGTTATAGACGGTTTAGTGACACAAAGACACCTTTAAAACATGAACTGAGACCAGACTCATCTGGAGCAAGAGACTTCAAAATAATCTTAAATCTAATGAAGCTACATCAGAAAATCTCAGGGCAAATCTTTTCAGTTTTTTTGAGGTTGTGGAACCACAGACAGTACCTGTTCTTCCTCCTCTTCCTCCTCCTCTTCCCCATCGGTGTATTTCGTGTCATCTGCCTCAGCGTCGTCATCATCCACTAGCTCTGGTCGGAATTCAAAGACCTCTCGTCCACTAACCTGCAGCACAGGAGCTACATGAAAACCACACCAGAGTAAGAGGTCAGAGAGGTCAGAGGTCACCACACTCACCACCAGAGACTTTCCGGCTTTAAAGTCCGCCTTCTTCTTCTCCAACTCCTCCCTGGCCCGGTCCACCTGTGTAACACCAGACACGCTTCAGAAACACCGTTTCAAGAGGGTTGATACTTTGCAGTAACATCACGATGGGGGTGTTCTGCCTGTACGTTTATGACGGAATGTTCAGCAGTTACCATAGTGACACAATGCAGAAATTTGCTTAAATACTCTGAAAACTCAAGAAAAAATACAAAATGGATTTAAACAGCACATTTTCAGATTAATCTGAGTGTTTATGGTTCTGTTTAGCACAAATCAGCTCACCTGTTGTAGTTCAGATAAGGCAGATTGTGTTAAAATAAAGCTCAGATTAAAGTCTAACTTGAGTAACAGAGCTTTAGACACAGCAGTGCCTACAGTTAGCTTCACACTCCCAAGAATGTCAGTGACATCAGCTGCAAAGTTACAACAGTAAATCTGAGGAGCTCCAACCTTCTCCTGTCTTTTCCTCTTCTTCCAAGCCAAGAACGTTTCCAGCGTGATTCGAGTGACATTTGGACCTAAAGCCGAGCGCTGCAGGAACAAAACCGACAAGAACAGAGTTAGGAGAAAGTCGTTCATTTTGTTCTTTGTCTTGAGCTGAAAAGAATAAGATTGAAACTCGCTCAAAGAAAGTATGTGCCTGTTTAAAGGTCCCGTATTCCACAAAACTGACTCTCCTGAGGTTTAAAGCATGTTCTAACACTATTTCCTCCTCAAAAACAGACCTGGAGTTGTGTTTTGTTTCATTCACATGTTTGAGTCACAGTTTATTATTAGTCTGTAACATCTCCAAAGCTCAAAATGCTCTGTTCCACCTTGTGATGTCATCAAGTGGTAGTTTTCAAATGAACAGCTCCTTTTACCTTTAGTTCAGTCAAGATTGTCAATTCCAGGACTGAAATTATTATCCAAATTATTCTAGAAATGAAGGTGTGTGGAGTTTAAAAAACACTTACAGTGATACAGGAGCACTTCCTGTATCACCACATGATGACATCACAAGGTGGAACAGAGTGTTTTCAGTTTGAGAGAAGAACTCGGCCTAAATGTGTTTGTGTGTTAAACATGTGTAACTTGGGCCCTTTAAACACATGAGACTGTGCGGGGTTATGGTCATGCAGGTTAAGGGTCTATGTGTGTGGGGTGACGGTCGTCGTCGTGCGGGGTTATGGTCGTCGTCGTGTGGGGTTATGGTCGTTGTTGTGTGTGGGGGTTATGGTCGTTGTCGTGCGGGGGTTATGGTCGTTGTCGTGCGGGGTTATGGACATGGTCGTGCGGGGTTATGGTCGTGCGGGGTTTCGGTCGTTGTCGTGCGGGGGTTATGGTCGTTGTCGTGCGGGGGTTATGGTCGTTGTCGTGCGGGGTATGGACATGGTCGTGCGGGGTTATGGTCGTGCGGGGGGTTTCGTCGTCGTCGTGTGGGGGTTATGGTCGTTGTCGTGCGGGGGTTATGGTCGTTGTCGTGGGGTTATGGACATGGTCGTGCGGGGGTATGGTCGTGGTCGGCGGGGTTCGGTCGTTGTCGTGCGGGGTTATGGTCTTTGTCGTGCGGGGTTATGGACATGGTCGTGCGGGGTTATGGTCGTGCGGGGGTTTCGGTCGTTGTCGTGTGGGGGGTTATGGTCGTTGTCGTGCGGGGGTTATGGTCGTTGTCGTGCGGGGTTATGGACATGGTCGTGCGGGGTTATGGTCGTGCGGGGTTTCGGTCGTTGTCGTGCGGGGTTTGGTCTTTTGTCGTGCGGGGATTCGGTCGTCGTCGTGCGGGGTTATGGTCGTCGTCGTGCGGGGTTTCGGTCGTCGTCGTGCGGGGTTTCGGTCGTCGTCGTGCGGGGTTTCGGTCGTCGTCGTGCGGGGTTTCGGTCGTCGTCGTGTGCGGGGTTTTCGGTCGTCGTCGTGCGGCGTTATGGTCATCGTCGTGCGGGGTTTCGGTCGTTGTCGTGCGGGGTTTCGGTCGTTGTCGTGCGGGGTTTCGGTCGTCGTCGTGCGGGGTTTCGGTCGTCGTCATGCAGCGTTATGGTCATCGTCGTGCGGGGTTTCGGTCGTTGTCGTGCGGGGTTTTTCGGTCGTTGTCGTGCGGGGTTTCGGTCGTCGTCGTGCGGGGTTTCGGTCGTCGTCGTGCGGGGTTTCGGTCGTCGTCGTGCGGGGTTTCGGTCGTCGTCGTGCGGGGTTATGGTCGTCGTCGTGCGGGGTTTCGGTCGTCGTCGTGCAGCGTTTATGGTCATCGTCGTGCGGGGTTCGGTCGTTGTCGTGCGGGGTTTCGGTCGTCGTCGTGCGGGGTTATGGTCGTTGTCGTCGTGCGGGTTTCGGTCGTTGTCGTGCGGGGTTTCGGTCGTCGTCGTCGTGCGGGGTTATGGTCGTCGTCGTGCGGGGGTTTCGGTCGTCGTCGTGCGGGGTTTCGGTCGTTGTCGTGCGGGGTTTCGGTCGTTGTCGTGCGGGGTTTCGGTCGTTGTCGCGTGGGGTTATGGTCGTTGTCGTGCGGGGTTATGGTCATTGTCGTGCGGGGTTATGGTCATGGTCGTGCGGGGGTTTTAGTCGTCGTCGTGCGGGGTTATGGTCATGCAGGTTAAGGGTCTATGTGTGTGGGGTGACGGTCGTCGTCGTGCGGGGTTATGGTCGTCGTCGTGTGGGGTTATGGTCGTTGTTGTGTGGGGGTTATGGTCGTTGTCGTGCGGGGGGTTATGGTCGTTGTCGTGCGGGGTTATGGACATGGTCGTGCGGGGGTTATGGTCGTGCGGGGGGTTTCGGTCGTTGTCGTGCGGGGGTTATGGTCGTTGTCGTGCGGGGTTATGGACATGGTCGTGCGGGGTTATGGTCGTGCGGGGTTTCGGTCGTTGTCGTGTGGGGGTTTATGGTCGTTGTCGTGCGGGGGTTATGGTCGTTGTCGTGCGGGGTTATGGACATGGTCGTGCGGGGGGTTATGGTCGTGCGGGGTTTCGGTCGTTGTCGTGCGGGGTTATGGTCTTTGTCGTGCGGGGTTATGGACATGGTCGTGCGGGGTTATGGTCGTATGGTCGTGCGGGGTTTCGGTCGTGTTGTCGTGTGGGGGTTATGGTCGTTGTCGTGCGGGGGTTATGGTCGTTGTCGTGCGGGGTTATGGACATGGTCGTGCGGGGTTATGGTCGTGCGGGGTTTTCGGTCGTTGTCGTGCGGGGTTATGGTCTTTGTCGTGCGGGGATTCGGTCGTCGTCGTGCGGGGTATGGTCGTCGTCGTGCGGGGGGTTTCGGTCGTTGTCGTGCGGGGTTTTCGGTCGTCGTCGTGCGGGGTTTCGGTCGTCGTCGTGCGGGGTTTCGGTCGTCGTCGTGCGGGGTTTCGGTCGTCGTCGTGCGGCGTTATGGTCATCGTCGTGCGGGGTTTCGGTCGTTGTCGTGCGGGTTTCGGTCGTTGTCGTGCGGGGTTTCGGTCGTCGTCGTGCGGGGTTTCGGTCGTCGTCGTCGTGCAGCGTTATGGTCATCGTCGTGCGGGGTTTTCGGTCGTTGTTGTCGTGCGGGGTTTCGGTCGTTGTCGTGCGGGGGGTTTCGGTCGTCGTCGTGCGGGGTTTCGGTCGTCGTCGTGTGGGGTTATGGTCGTCGTCGTGCGGGGTTTCGGTCGTCGTCGTGCAGCGTTATGGTCATCGTCGTGCGGGGTTTCGGTCGTTGTCGTGCGGGGTTTCGGTCGTCGTCGTGCGGGGTTATGGTCGTTGTCGTGCGGGGTTTCGGTCGTTGTCGTGCGGGGTTTCGGTCGTCGTCGTGCGGGGTTATGGTCGTCGTCGTGCGGGGTTTCGGTCGTCGTCGTGCGGGGTTTCGGTCGTTGTCGTGCGGGGTTTCGGTTCGTCGTCGTGCGGGGTTTCGGTCGTTGTCGTGCGGGGTTTCGGTCGTTGTCGTGTCGGGGTTTCGGTCGTCGTCGTGCGGGGTTTTCGGGTCGTTGTCGTGGTCGTTGTCGTGCGGGGTTATGGTCGTTGTGCGGGGTTATGGTCGTTGTCGCGGGGTTATGGTCATTTTTGGTCGTGCGTGCGGGTTTTAGTCGTCGTCGTGCGGGGTTTCAGTTGTCTGCCTGCCTCGTTCTCAATGAGCTCCTCCAGTGAGATCTCCTCCTCCTTCTCTTCCTTCTTCTTGTCTTTCTTCAGCACAAATCCCGGTGGGAGAGCGTGGCGGTACATACAGGTGTCGCCCCCTTTTGGACACACCCAGAACCAGCCGTACTTATTACTCTCTATGGCCTCCAGGAAATATTTGCACACCTGTAAAAGAGAGAGAGCTTTTACAACAATCCAAATGAAAAACTGTTTTCCAGGATATTTGATTTCTTATTTTCCATGTTTGGAAAACAGGACAATTTTTTCCCAGGTTTTCCAGGACACGTGGGAACCCTGTTTTTGCCATGGTCGCTCTGTTTGCAAAGAGCTGATAAAACACAGAATATTGACATTGACAAAGTCACTCACGATTTGCGTTTTGGCCTTTTTCTTCTCGGCCTCTCCGTGTTTCTTGTTTACCACCTCCTCCAGCTTCTTTTCGTCCCAGTTTTCCATAGTGTCTGTGCGGTAACAAAAATCTGTCAAACATGTTCTTCAGAAAAAAAAAAACCTCTGAGCTTTGTGACCGCTGACCTTTCTCCAGATCCTCGTCCCTTTCGTCCACGTACATGTTCCTCTTCTCACACTTTCGCTCCATGGACAGATCATGGCTGAATTTGCACTTGTCTCCCTTTGTGCACTGGCCCTGTTTGAAGAACGCACACAGCACCGACTTTGGGTCCACGCCTGGGAGTGACCACAGACAAACCTGGTTTAGTGATTATCTTATTATTTAGATAAACAGTTGATACTTTGCAGAGACATCATGGTGGGGATTTTCTACATGAAGCTCTATGGCAGAATGTTCATCAGTTATCATGGTGACACAATGTGCACAATAGCATACACAAACAATTTTTTTTTTTTTTTTTTAATAGTCTGAAAAAATACAAAACTGATTTAAAGAGCTCATGTTCAGGAGCCCGTGGTCAGTCTGAGCTCATGGTCCTGTTCAGGAGTTTGATTTTACACGACTGTGAGCGTGACTCACTGATAAACTGTTGGCTAATGCTAATGCTAACTCGCTTGTGACTAATGTTATTTGAGAGACTTGTTTAACAGCACAAATCAAACTCAGATAAAAGTCTAAACTGAGTAAGAGTGCTTCTAACAGAGTAGTGCTTCCAGTTAGCACCACACCCACAGGAAATGTTGATGACGTCAGATGCAAAGTATCAATGTTTAAAGTGAATATGTTCAGACCTTTGCTAACTTTCTGAGCAGCAACGACGGGTTTGAAGAGCTCGTTCAGTTCCTCCAACTCTTTCTTTTTGTCGCCTTTTTTGGTTTTGTCGGCTTCGGCCTGGGCCATCTGCGGAGCGACGTCACATTATGAATAAAGTCATTAAACAGGAGGTTCTAGAAGCCTCTGAAGCAGCTCACTCACCTGCCGTGCGCTCTGCTGCCCATACTTCACCTGCTGCGTTACATTCTTTATGAACTTCTGTTGTTTGGCTCCCTTTTTGTTTTTCAGGCCAAATGTCTTGTCCTGAAAAGCACAAATTCACTAGTTCAATAATGAAAGACTTGCACTTTAAGGCTAAAACCTGGAACATTCTTCCTGAAGATGTGAGACAAGCTTCAGCTCTGACGATTTTAAATCCAGACTCTTCAGTTCAGTTCTGTTCAGCCGTGCACTGGTGGAATGTAACAAAGTAATAGTAGTAAAGTACTGTAATTGAGTACAACTTTTAGCCATCTGTGTCTAAAGTACATTTTCCAGTGTGTACTTTTTACTTTTACTTGAGTACATTTGAGAGCAGTATTTGTACTTTCTACTCCACTACATTTATGAACAGGACTGAAAAGTAAAAGTATTTTTCTTATAGTGTGAGAGCTGCTGAAAAGTCTGAGGGTTTATTTTTAACACATTCAGAAATTGAGCAAAACAAAAATATACAAATAAAAACTATTGATTCAGCTCAAATCTTTATCAAAATCACACAGATTTTGAGTCTTAAAAAGCTTATGTGAAGAACATTATCTTTTTACTCTTTCAGTACATTTTTAAACAGATACTTTGACTTAAGCAGATTTTTTTCACGTGATACTTATATTTTACTTCTTGCACTGCTGACTGTGCATATGACAGAGGTTTTTATTCTGCCCTCTTCTTTTAAATGTTCATGTTTGTTTTGTTAATGTCTTTATTCTGTAAAACACTTTGAATTACTCTGTGTATGAATTGTCCTACACAAAAAGCCTTCTCTTCTTCTGCTCTTATCCCACACGTATTTAGTGCCTCTTCATGTTTAGCTTGATTAGTTTGTAAAAAATATGATCACCAATTTAGTGTGGACAACTGAGATTCTATTTGAGCATAATGTTAAATATTAGCATATTAAATAAACTTCACTGTTTTCAAATTAAGATTTAAGGCAACACTGAATAATAAAAACACAAAGTCAAAATCATATTTACATTATATGTCAGCTACAAAGTGCACACAGACCCGTCACCATCATTACTGTATCGACTTACAGTTCAGTATTTGAAAGCTGGAATGATATTTTTGGGTCAATATTTATCACGTTTGTTCTTTTTTTCTTCTTTGTCAGGGACCACGCACAAATTCATTAATCTTCCAAAAAAAAAGATGATTAGCCCCAGATTTAGCTACTGTTGTACTTATTACTTGCAGAACTGGGACACTTCTGCTTATTTTTTGACTACACAATAAGATTTAAGCTGTAAAAGGTTGAATTAATAACTTTTATGGCTCCTTACAGACGCGAACTGAGTCCTAAAGTATTTCCGTCTGTTTATTCACTACAGCTGATGAGTTTTTAACAATACTGTAGATTTAGTTAGTAGTTTCAGTTTTTGGTTAAATCTGCTGTGGCATTATTGTAGTTATTGCAGTTTCAGTGATTTATGTCTGTGTACAAAGTCTGGATGAAGTAATTTCCTGAAGCAATCACACGTGCGAGATTCTTCCTGTTTGGAAAATGAAGCAGGTTTTTCTAAACATCCTGGTGAAAGTCCCGGGTCAGCACGAGCCCGCAGAGAAAGGAGGGACAGACTGACACAGACTGAGGGGTTTTATGGACTGTGACAGACTGATGGACGGTTTGTTCCAGTGTCTCTCGCGTCATGGCGCAGGCCGCGGGGCTTCACTCGCCTTAAACCGGTGACACTGAGACCTCCTCACGGGCCACGGGCACCGAGCCGGGTCTGGAGGGGTTTAAAACTCTAATGGCCAGAAATGAGTAAAGAAATGTGTGTCCAGTGGAGAGAGTTAGCAGCGTTAGCTTCACGTTAGCTTCCTGTGTGGCTGCTTATCAGGCGGCTAATGCTAACGGCTAACTAACGCTCTGGTACCTCGTGTCACTTTACCTCAATTATCTTTTCCTTTTTCTTTTCTTGAGTCTTTTTACCCCCCGTGGCTGGGACGGGTTTCTTTGGAGGCATACTGGCTCGGCCTTGACAGTGTGCGGACAACCTGCACTTAAATAAATATGTCAAACTCAAGTGTCGGCGGAACGCGCTCGGTCCCAGACGCGAAACACCGCAACGGCGCGACGCAGGCCACGTGTGAGAGGTGACGCGAGTGACGTCATCACGCAAGGTGGCGGTGAAGGCTGATGGGAAATGTAGTAATAAAATATGTAAATAAATAAATAATAAAATAAATAAATAAAAAGCACAAATACAAGTAACAATATATTCAAATACAATTTAAAAATACAAAATAAAAGTATTACACTTTAATAAAAGTATTAAAGTACATGTTTAAAATGTATAGAGTGAGAGTATTTCGCGCAGATTTTGAGGTCTCATGAGACTTCAAATTTGTAATTTGTAATTTTGTTCAATCGGGTTTGTTTGTTTGTTTGTTTTCTGTTTTTATTTGTATATTTTTGTTTTGTTCAAATTCTGAACGTGTTAAAACTAAACCCTCAGCCTTTTCAGCAGCTCTCACACTATAATAAAAATACATTACTTTTCAGCCCAGTTGAAAAATGTAGTGGAGTAGAAATTACAGATACTGCTCTCAAATGTACTCAAGTAAAAGTAAAAGCTATCCCCTTAAAAATGTACTTCATTAAAGTACAGATATTTAAAATGTGTACTAAAGTAGCCCTTTAGTACTTTACTACTCTCACTTCGCTGTGTTCCACCACTGAGGCAGAAGAATCAGGGGAGACATAAACTGTAGGAACTATTGGAACATTTTGAGGACTTTTCAGGGATAAGATATTTTATTTCTTGTCAGATCACACTGGACATACTCTGATATTCTGTGCAGTGCCATCATGTAGACCCTCTTTCAACACTAGATGGCGCACACTGTCCAGAGTCCCTCTGTGCTGTGGATGAAGAGGATTTGACTCCATCCTCCATCAAGTACAAATATTTAATAAGAAATCCAATTTGTGTTTAATATTTCAACAAATGAACCATGAAATGTCGCCTGACGCCATCAGTTTTTCTCCAGCCCATCCAGATTTTTTGTTCCAGAAATGTGTAACTTAATGTGACGATGATGATGTCACTGCTTTAGTTTGTCACACGTGGTTCACAAGGCACGGTTGTAATGGTCAGTTACTGGTCAGTTTGGAGACGGGCTGAGGGGCACTGCGGCTGTTTACTGTTATTTTTCTGTTGTTTTTTGTGTGGTTTTGCTGTTGTTTTGCTGTTGTTTTACTGTTGTTTAGTTGTTTTGTTGTTTTAGTTGTTGCTTTGCTGTTGTTTTTTAGTTGTTGTTTTGTTGTTTTGCTGATGTTTTGCTCTTGTTTTGTTGTTTTACTGTTATTTTTCTGTTGTTTTTTGTGTGGTTTTGCTGTTGTTTTGTTGTTGTTTTGTTGTTTTGCTGTTGTTTTTCCGTTGTTTTTGCGTTACGGCCCACATCAGCTCTCGTGTTCAGAAAATAAACAATAGAAGAGATTTGGCCTGTTTCTTTACACCAGAACAACACAATGTGATGAAAAACGACATAAACTTGAACTTCATGTCTCTAAAATGTGAGATTTTGTCTTCATCATGTGCAGCTTCTTGAGGGGAGAATGTGACGTGGTGATGAGTTTGCAGCTGAGGCGGACAGGGCCTTCATCACCTCTTGCAGCTTTAAGTTAAGATTCTTAGTCGTCGTCTGCGTTCAGAAACAGCACACGGGCTGTTAAGGCTGTGAAATGCACTAACACACACTTAATAAAAGGGATGACATCGTGCACACGTGACAAAAATGATCCTGTGAGATTTTGTGGGGACAAATAAAGGCTCATTTCTGCAGAGACTAAAATACATCTCGTCTTGTTCTGGTTTGTGTCTCGTTTCTCCACTTCTTCATTATAACTTCCATAATTAAACTGTAAAAACTTCAACCTTCTTAATCCTGCGATGTGAGAACATGATAAATACATGTTTGACAGTTCCACGCCGCCGTAGTTTCACATCTATAATGAGCTGTTTTAACACGTGGTGCAGAGTTTAAAGTTTATACACATTTTCCTTATATATAATGTTTCAGTACTAAGGTTATGTTCAGCGCCACGTTTCTGTCTCCAGACGTAATGAAACACATCCTGGTCCAAACCTGAGTGGACATGTCCCAAACCTGAGGTGCTATGGAGTAAAAGCAGCTCAAGAGAAAAGAGTCAGGGTCAGAGGAGGAAGGAGCCATGATTCTTACTCAAATATTATCTGTTATATAATATCTCACCAAACTGACTCTCCTGAGGCGTAAATAATGTTCTAAAGCTGTCACCTCCTCAAAAACAGAGCTGGACTTGTGTTTTGTTTCATTCACATGTTTGAGTCACACTTTATTATTATTCTGTTACATCTCCAAAGCTCAAAATGCTCTGTTCCACCTTGTGATGTCATGAAGTGGTAGTTTTCAATTGAACAGCTCCTTTTACCTTTAGTTCAGTCGAGATAAGCGGCAAATCCAGGACTGAAATGGTCCAAATGATTCTAGTGAAGGTGGAGTTTAAAAACACAGTGGAGCACTTCCTGTATCACCACATGATGACATCACAAGGTGGCCCTTTGAAAATCAGCTCGTCCTGACTCGTTTCTCTGGTGGCACGTCTCATTATTCAGTGCTGGGCTCTATTATTCAGGCGTGTGCGTGGGACAGATGGTCCTGACAGGGACACTGTCTTTAGGTGAGTCTTTACTTGTTTGTAAGTGACACAAGCACCGGCACCGAGGTCACACCGGCGCCCCCTGCCAGCAGACGCTCTCAAAGTCACACACGCCATCCGCTCTGTGCTGCACAAGTTTACAAAGTCAACGGAGATTCATCCCACAGATTATAATGAATAAAACACAAACACAGAACTGAACAGAGTCTTTAAAACAAAAGACCAAAAACTGTTTAAAATAAAAACATTAAAGAGACTCGTGTTTGTTACAGTTTCAGAAGTGTCAGTGTGAACAGACAGTTTGTTCTGCTTCTCAGTCTTTTATTTAAATTCAATACAATTCAAGTTTATAGAGAACATTTAAAACTGAATCAAAGTGTTTCAAATATACAGATACATGACACAGAGGAACAGAACAATCAAACCCCTGTGTCCTGAGTTTAAATACCAGGGAGACGAGGCGGGTTTAAGTTAAGGACTCACAGCTTCTACAAACCATATAAAGATTATGTCATTCTTCCTTTCACTGGGCTCATGGAGATGTGCCAGACGAGGTTTATTTCACCAGAACAAACAGAAACACACTCAGCTCCTCTGCCACGTCACTGTTCTTTTAGTTTTTATTTAACCTTTATTTAACCAGGATAAAAACTCATTGAGATTAAAAATCTGTTTTTCAGAAGTGTCCTGGCCCAGAGGCATCGCACAGACACAAAACAATAACACAAAATGTTCACACAAACCAAACCAAAGCATCGTAAAACGAGTCCTACGTGAAACATTTACAAATGGATTGTTCTGTTTCAAGTTCAGTTAAAAGTGACTTAAAACAGTTCAGCGATACATACCATCACACCAGATCTGGGCAGTTACAGTGTTTGTCCACTGAGCTGAAGGTTGACGGTTCAAATCCTGCTCCTGCATCAACAGGCGAACATGTCTGTCTGTCTGTCTGTCTGTCTGTCTGTCTGTGTCTGTCTGTCTGTCTGTCTGTACCTGGGCGCTCACACCTTCATTGTGGCTGCTCTTTTGATGTTCTTTTGAGGTCAGATTAACGGGCCTCGTTCTCCTCAGGACCTCGTTCTCCTCAGGACCTCGTTCTCCTCAGGACCTCGTTCTCCTCAGGACCTCGTTCTCGGCCTCGTTCTCCTCAGGACCTCGTTCTCGGCCTCGTTCTCAGGACCTCGTTCTCCTCAGGGCCTCTCCTCAGTCGTTCTCCTCAGGACCTCGTTCTCCTCAGGGCCTCGTTCTCCTCAGGACCTCGTTCTCCTCAGGGCCTCGTTCTCCTGAGGGCCTCGTTCTCCTCAGGACCTCGTTCTCCTCAGGGCCTCGTTCTCCTCAGGACCTCGTTCTCCTCAGGGCCTCGTTCTCCTCAGGACCTCGTTCTCCTCAGGCCCTCGTTCTCCTCTGTGTCTGTGTGTGTCTAGGGCCTCGTTCTCCTCAGGTGTGTCCTCGTTCTCCTCAGGACCTCGTTCTCCTCAGGACCTCGTTCTCCTGAGGGCCTCGTTCTCCTCAGGACCTCGTTCTCCTCAGGGCCTCGTTCTCCTCAGGGCCTCGTTCATGATGAGCCTGTGACAGATGCATTTTAAACAGAACGAGGAGCTTCAGGTAGGTGTGCGTGTAGGTGTGTGTGTGTAGGTGTGCCTCTAGGTGTGCGTGTGCGCGTAGGTGTGTGTGTAGGTGTGTGTGTGTAGGTGTGTGTGTGTGTGCGTGTGTATGTGTGTGTGTATGTGTGTGTGTGTGTGTGTGTATGTGTGTGTGTGTCTTTTACACACTTCGGGGCTGTACTGAGCTGTGCTCAGTGTGAGGAGGATGACGGAGCAGCATATGGCCAACGCAACATGTCAGGAAATATTATTAAAGCAGTGTCAGCAAAAGTGGCCAGCAGGCAGCGGCCCCCGAGCGTCCAGCTGGCCCTCTGCACCCTGCCCATGGAGCACATATGACACACTGGTGCATTATGGGTATTATGATGATCATACTCCTGTGTTCAGGTCTCTGCCTCCTGTGGCTCTTTAAAGCAGCTCTGCTCCATGAACCAGCACAAAAGAACATCTCCCACATGAGCCACGTGAGCCAGCGCACACCCTGAGGACTAAACCAGGACTAAACCAGGACTAAACCAGGACTAAACCAGGACTAAACCAGGACTAAACCAGGACTAAACCAGGACTGTCCTGGTCCCGGTTTAGTCCCAGTCTCCTTCTGGTCAGGAGGTCAGTCATGACTAAACAGTCAGGTCTTAACATGTTGAATCATTGTTTGAGTTTTGTTTAAATCTCACTTCCTGAAGATGTGAGACAGACTCGACTTTGACGATGTTTAACTCCAGGCTCGGTTCTGTTTAGCTGCTTGTGACTGAAAGAGTTTTGTTCTGCCTCTTCTCTTTAAATGTTCATATTTATGTTTGTTTTGTGATTTTAATGTATTTCTTATTCTGTAATCACTCTGAATTACTCTGTGAGCCACATGTGCTGTACAAATAAACTTGCCTTGTTCTGAGTTAATATAACTTTATGTGAGCTTCACACGTTCTTCAGGTTTTACTTTGTTTCTAATTTCACTTTAAATGTCGTGTTGCCTTCGCCTGATGGAGAACACGCTCTCCGGAGGGAAACACATAAATGAGGAGAAGTCGCCTCTGAAACGTCCTGGTAAAGACGAGACGGTGACAGGAACAGAAGTGTGGTTATTTCACACAACAAAACAATATGGAGTCTGGAGGAGACAGTGTGTGTACGTGGCCCCGCCCTCAGCACACAGACTGTTTAAAGAAGTGACTGAGAGAGTGTGACGTCACCAACAGAGTTCAGCTCCAAATGAAGCTCATCGAGGCTGGAGCAGATATCATAGCAACCAAAGAGCCAATCAGGAGCGAGGCTGTTGAAGGTAACGCCCCTTCTGCCCACACTTCTGGTTTATCAGGGAGCGAGCGCTTAGCAACGCTGTCAATCAAACCTGTTGCTAACGCTAACAGGAGCGACGTCGGGGAAAGAAGGACCTGATGTGTCTGTTATTAATGTTCATATGTTGATTTACAGACACAGACGTGAAATAAAAACCCCAGGATCATGTAGAGGGTTAATACGAACATTTAAGACCAACATGAGTCTGACAGCAGCAGGGACAGAGAGAGGTGAATTGGAGCCAGTCCAACGGCTGCACTCTTTGAAGGAACCGACCAACAAACTGGATTTGATGGAGCCGGAAGTGCACCTATGATCACTTCCTGTTTGGAACGCGGCGACTAGCAGGTTAGCTCTGTCCATTTATATAAAGTCTATGCTTCAGCCTGTAATGCCACAGAGAGAGAATCTGAGAGAGAACATGCAAATGAAGCAAACCGACTCCAAATAATCCCAAATCTAACTTCACGTGTTTTAAATCTCTTCGAGGAGCCGGAGAGCTGCAGCTGTGTGGAGAGTGTGAGCCGCCCCGAGTCTTCCTTCAGGGACATGAATATTTAGAGCGAGTATGACCCAGGTCCATCTGTCGGAGTGGTCCCATGTGGCCCAGGACATCTGCCCCTCACAACGACTCACTGAGCTGAAAAACACGACTGTGTGAAGGACCACTGACCGGAACAGCGCTGCGAGTGGACCTCAGGGTTCTACAGTCCTCTGGTGAACGATGTGGTCACTACGAGCCTCACCTCGTCTGTGTCTGAGTCAAACTGAAGATGCTCTGAAGACACTGAACACTGAACACATACTTTGTCATTTCTGTTCATGTAAATGGTTAAAGGACATTTTTGTGCAACGGTTTTCCACCTTCAAGGCTCTAAGCTCTTGCCCAAGGACAC